>CM055659.1:15548586-16148586 GCA_029378335.1 Agrilus mali
GTGCAAATTATGTCAACTAAGAAATAGTTTAATTTGTTTTTGTTTTATTTAATGAATATAGTTTATTTTTGTCTTAATTTCAATATAATAAAATAATCTAATACCTATATAAATTTTATAGAATAAGAATTTTGTAACAAATTATTATGTTTAAAACAGTTATAAAAGGTACTTTAATTATTAATTATCTTATGTTTTTTGTTTACCTCTGTAAGGACCAACCTATGTACGGGCATTTTGCCTCCTATAGGTCATTCATATATAATATATATTTATTAATATTGTATGTGATGAATTTTTTGTTCAAATAAATAAATAAATAGTATAAACATGGGATGCAGAATCAGATCATGAGTTTTCGATGTAATTTTAATTTTTCTTCTTTTCAAAAAATTTAAAATCCCATCTTAAGGAGGGAGGAGTCATCAGGACACAAATAATAAAGTCAGCAAGAATTACGAATAATATGCATACGCGGAAACTCCTGATCGGGTGGCGTGATGTGACGTGTTGCACCCATGCATGCATTTTTTACCTATGTTATAAATATATGTGAGAACTACATCTTTTTGTCTTTCTTTTAATAAAGCTAAGTAATTAACGCACATGGTGTATCATTATTTAGAACTTACAAGTTTGAACCGTATTCTTGTTTTGGGAACAAGATTATACTAATAATAATCAAAAATAGTGTTTGAGTTAATTTTTAAAAAAACAAATTCCCAAACTGGAGACGTAACTATAGTTGATATTTATAGTTCATATTTATATTAGTGATTAAGATATTTAGATATTAAAGTTGATTAGTTATCAACTAGAGTTTTATTTATCTTTCAATCATTTTTTAACTAGTCACACTAAATTAAGTTGGCGTGTGACGGTGCGATCTCAAAGCAGTGCAGCGTACATCAGTTATCCTCTGTTTTATAAAAATTTAGTTCGCGCCATAAACAAACTTGATCCTCAGAGGATCGTGCCGGTACTTTCAGGTGGATCCGCTTCGGCATCCGGTTGTCAGGTTGAAGTAGCAGTCAACTGTCTGCAATGGTGACGGTCCTCGTCGTGAATTTCCGGCGCACACCAAGATTTCTATTTCAGTGTATCGGAATAAAACCTCCAGCATGTTTCTAACCACCCTCCAATGCAGACCACCGAGCCCACATCCCATTCTCGGTATTGCTAGCTTCAGGATGTTAGCGTACAGCAACCGCTCTCTTAGCTCTATCAGGGAGTCCCATAAGGAGTGGTAGGCAGGCTTCTCCGACGACTTGCTTTTGGTGACTAGATAGCAGATGGATCGCATCCCAACGAGTAACTGTAATACTTTTCTTCCATCTTTGACTTGGTCGAGTAGCATCGGTGGTCGCCAAACTTCTTCCGAAAGACCGTGGCAATCCCACGCCTCATGTCCAAATCTCTTGCCTCGCAATGGGCCAGCGAGTATTCCTTCGAGACGGCGAATAAGTCCTGCTGAACTTCGGTGGTGATTCCAAATCGGGCTTTACGGTGTAAGCTCTGTTCAGCCATAAATTCTTCGTACTGGGGCTCTGACGAACGAGTCTGCACGACTCTGACTTGAGCCTCTTCGTGGTTGTCCCCAGCATATGGGGCCAGTCGGTTGAAGTGGATTACTCTTGGTATTCCATTGGGGGTACGTCTAATTCGGTAGATTACGTCATTGATTCGTTTGATAACTTTATACAGGCCTTCCCAATCTTGTTGCAGCTTCGGCGAGAGACCCCTTTGACGCTTGGAATTATAAAGCCACGCCAAATCTCCTTCCTGAAATCCTCCATCAGTGGCCTTAATGTCATATGCGTCCTTCGTCCAGTCACTATCTACCTGCATATGGGAACGTATGTCGTCATGAATGCCATCTAGTCGTCTTCGGAGTTCACTGACGTAATCTTCTCCGGCCACGTCTTCGCCAGGTTTGAATCCGAACTTTAAATCACATGGTAGTCGCAGCTCTCGACCGAACAGTACCCTCGCTGGTGTTTGTCCAGTGGTTTCATGTACGGAAGATCGGTATGCCAAAAGGAACAATGGCAGATAACGATGCCGTTCTCGCCGATGCTTGGAGACCATTTTGGACAGGTACTTGTTAATGGTCCTGTTCATTCGTTTTACCATGCCGTCTGATTGAGGATGTAGGGCTGTAGTTCGAGTTTTATGAATGCCCAATATTTTACAGATGTCCTGGAATATGGCTGACTCGAAATTCCGTCCTTGGTCGGAATGCAGCTCCAGTGGTACTCCGAATCGGCTGATTAACCCTTTCACGAGCGTTTCCGCCACTGTAGCTGCCGCCTGGTCTGGAAGGGCGTACGCTTCAACCCAATTTGTGAAGTAGTCCATTGCCACTACGATGTACTTATTTCCATTTTCAGATTCTGGGAATGGTCCGGCAACATCTACGGCAATTCTCTAGAATGGGCTGCCGACGTTATACTGCCGCATCGGGGCAGGCTGTCGCTTCTGAGGTTCCTTACTGGCGGCGCACGTCGTACACTTTCTGTACCGTTTCTTCCAGCTGGGCTAATCTTTTGTTTATTTCTTCTTGTTCAACCTTTACTCCTTTTAATTCTTCTCTTGTTTCTTCTTCGAATTTTCCCAGTTCTTCTTTCAAGTTTCCTTCGAATTTTTTAAATTTTTCTTCCGGGACTTTTGAATTTTCATTTAATTTATCTTCAAGATTCTTTGAATTTTCATTTAATTCATTTAATTTCTTTTCCAATTTCTTTTCAAATTCGTCCTCAAATTCATACGTGCTGGGATCGAAGCCTTCTTGTATCAAAGCCTCCTCGAGCCGCTTCTGTAAGATGTTCTTGGTAGCAGACGTATCTTCGTCTCGCTCTTCGAGTTCGCTTTTCAATTCGGCGACTTTTAACTCGAACAATTTTTTCGGCATTTTTATTTATTTTGTATTTTTATTACACTAGAAAATTCTCTGGAAGTCGATTCGCAGACCCCACACCTGACACCAATTGTAACGAATTTTCTAGTCAAAAAAATTTTTTAAACAATATTTATTTAAAACTATTTATATAACACTTAAACACTAACTTAGAACTACTATTTATATTAGAACAATTCACTTATTTATATAACAGTTTATTTATATCACTTGTGTAGCAAGATTGCTAGTTAGGATGGACACTAGTCACGTGTAAAACAATATTAAGAAAATTACGGACGAAAAGAATGATCTTAAAAGAAATTAAAAACTTTAATTACAAAAAGAAAGAATACAACTGCTCTCATAAAATATAAAGAATGAATCATTATTATTAAAAAATAAACCCAATTCCTACAACTACGTTGGCCTCGATATTCGAGATTGTTTATGTTAATTTTTTGTGTTATAATACATATATAATGCTGCTATTATGTGCCTATGTCCCATGGTCCAAATTCCCCGCAGACGGAGACGATAGGGAGGAAATTTCGCAAACACTTGTGTCTTTCGTTTATCGTTTTGATTCGCGCACTGATGCTTTTTCACCACAACTGTTCTCCGACCCAAAGACGATCACTTTATATACACCTTTCGAACTTTCTAGATGATTCGAAAAGGAAATCCTGATTATTCCCGAATGATGAATAATAATTAGAATGTCGTCGATGATTCCAGAATAGATCTTGTTACTTGTCGCTGGAGCTTGTAAGGTTACGTTAATAAAAGTCCCGTGCGCAGTGACTACGCCGTAAGCATGTTAGCGATAAGAAGTACATGTACACAAATTGTTATCGCACACACGTTCGGTGTCACTGGTCGCTACAGTATTTTAAATTGGCTATTTTAAAAAACTAGTCAAACTAATTATCGAATCAAAATCCTACTGGAACAAAAAATCAGCCAAAACATCCCCTGCCAGACACCCCCTTTTGCAAGTTTTTTTTAAATTTTTAGTGAAATTTCGATAGAAATCGCTTTAATAGGTGAAATTTTAGTAATTTTCGGTGAATTTTGGTGAATAAACGGTCGGGAACTTAATACAAACCGAAATAAGCTACAATTAATATAATTGAACGGGATTTACCTGAAAAAATTCTCAAAAATTTTCAAAATACCTCCCAATACCTCCTGGAAATAACACTCTGATCCACCTAGAGCAAGTTTCTTTTACGCTGCCTGATTTAAATCGAATTCAGCGAAAATACAATTTCCAATAAAAACCATATTTGAACGAAAATAAACCGAGCAAAACCGCGGCTGTCTTTTAATAAAATTTGTATATTCTTAACACGACCTACCTGCAATCGCAAGGGTAGTCTTATCAAAATTACCCTTCACTTGAATTATCTTTTGTTTTCTTTATAATTATAATACCAATTGTGGCTAATAAGATTTTAGATATTACAAAATATCACCTTTAAAGAAAAAATCGTCAAAATATCCACTTAACAAAATCTAAATATCTCCTCATCTAGTGTTTCAATTCGAAAAACATGGACAACCATTTAAATATTCTGCGAAAAATCTTGGCAATTACTAAAATATTCCTTCAGAAACCTAGAAAACCATTGGAATAGCCCCTGAAAAACTTGGATAATGTCTTCCAAACCTGTATTTTCCAAGTAAAACGTAGACGGTAGTCAACACTACCCTTATCTCACCAAACAAGTTTAGCCATAACTGATTTTTATTTATTTTTATAAAATAAAGTAACATAAGATAACAGAAGGACATTGAGCACCTTGCAAGTAATGTTGTCGTTATAGGAAAAGTTTTGTGAAAATTATTGTTTATTTCGAAACTTAATCTTGGATTTTTTATCTAATCTTTCAAATAAGTTATATATTCAATTGAATTTCACGATAAATACGTACTTTGGTTAATATCAATATTTTCAAGATATTCAACACAATTTGTATTATTGGTTATTTTTGGACTAAAAATGCGTTTTTCAAAGAATAACTCATTTTTAGAAAAATGTCTGATTTTAATAATTTCACCGTTGATAAGAATCTTGGAAACAAAAGGTTTCATTATTTTGTTACCATCGATGACATTGTGTTTGGATTTGGTTCTAATGCGTACGGTGTTTGTGGTTTAGGATATCAAACGTTTGTAAACGAACCAAAAGTTATTTTGGTCGATCTCAAAACTCAGGGGGTATTTAGTCTATACTATGAGCAGATATGGTTTTGATAGAAAAAATAAGCACAACCCATTCAAATAATGCTAATTGGTGTTTATAAAATTGGTAAGTTCATTTATTTATTCATTTTTTGTACATCAATTTCAAATTCAAACGGTCAAAAATAAGTGAAATGTTTGATAAATAAGTACGTCTGGTCAGTCTACATAAGCTTAACAAGAATTTTTTGTAGTACAGCACGCATAGCAATCGCCTGAGTTAGGGCTGTGACACGAGCCCTCTCCAGTGCAAGAATTTGGACCACTACCACTATTACGTCCCCTACACGAATTGACACCGGTACAGCTGTTAGATCCACTACCAGATCCCTGTCCACTACACGAATTGGGCCCGGTACAGCTGTTAGATCCACTACCAGATCCCTGTCCACTACACGAATTGGCATCGGTACAGCTGTTAGATCCACTACCAGATCCCTGTCCTCTGCACGATCCTTCTCCAGTACAAGAATTAGAACCATGCGAGTGAATTACCTATTAAATGATATTTTATTCCATTAGATTCAATTCATCATATCAATTCATACCTGTAATCCAATCAAAAAAATGAGGATAATTGAGTAAAACTTATTCATAGCTATAATTATATTGAATTCTTCGGTCAAACAACAGATGAAAAAAATGAATACATTATTTATTAAAATATTAGTTTACTTATATAGAAATTATATTGTGGACTGACTTAAACTCGTAAATAATTTCGATAACACTTTTATCTTTAGATTATTATTTGTTTTAATAACAGACTTATTATTGCATTTTGTTGTTTATTTAAACAAGCAAACAAAATTATTATTTGTTTCAATCACAGACTTGTTATTGCATTTTGTTGTTTATTTAAACAATTACCGAAACAAATAATAATCTAAAGATAAAAGTATATATTTACGAGTTTGTATCAACAATATTTTTTGAAAAATTTCTATTTAAACTAATATTTTTATAAATAATGTATTAATTTTTTTCATCTGTTGTTTGACCGAATAATTCAATATAATTATAGCTATGAATAAGTTTTACTCAATTATCTTCATTTGTTTGATTGGATTACAGGTATGAATCGAAATAATAAATTGAAGCTAATGTAATTAAATATCATTTAATAGGTAATTCACTCGATTGGTTCTGGTTCTTGCACTGGACAAGGATCGTGCAGAGGACAGGGATCTGGTAGTGGATCTGGCAGCTGTACCAGTGCCAATTCGTGCAGAGGACAGGGATCTGGTCGTGGAACTGGCAGCTGTACCGGTGTCAATTCATGTAGTGGACGTAATAGTGGTAGTGGTAGCGGTTCTTGCACTGGAGAGGGCTCGTGTCTTAGCCCTAACTCAGGCGCTTGCAATGGGTGCTGTACTACAAGAAATTCTTGTTAAGCTTATGTAGATTGACCAGACGTAGTTATTTATCAAATATTTCACTTATTTTTGACCATTTCAATTTGTTGTGCAAAAAATGAATAAATAAATGAACTTACCAATTTTATAATCTATAAATAGCATTACTTGAATGCAATGTGCTTATTTTTTCTATCAAAACGATACCTGCTCAGAGGTATAGACTAAATACCCCCTGAGTTTTTAAATCGACCAAAATAACTTTTGGTTCGTTTACAAACGTTTGATAACCTAAACCACAAACACCGTAAGCATTAGAATCAAATCCAAATACCATGTCATCGATGGTAACAAAATAATAAAGCCTTTTGTTTAGAAGATTTTTATCAACTTTGAAATTATTAAATTCAGACATTTTTCTCAAAATGAGTTATTCTTTGAAAAACGCAATTTTCAGTCTAAAAAGTACCAAGGTGCTCAATGTCCTTCTGTTATCTTATATTACTTTATTTTATGAAAATAAGTAGATATCAGTTATGGCTAAACTTGTTTGGTAAGCTAAAGGTAGTGTTGCCAACCGTCTATGTTTTACTTGGGAAATCCAGGTTTTAGAGACATTATCCAAGTTTTTCAGGGGCTATTCTAATGGTTTTCTAGGTTTCTGAAGGAATATTTTAGTAATTGACAAGATTTTTCGCAGAGTATTTCAGTGGTTGTCCAAGTTTTTCGAATTTCGTGTTTGAAACACTATATAAGGAGGTATTTAGATTTTTTAAGTGGGTATTTTGACGATTTTTTCTTTAAAGGTGATATTTTGTAATATCTAAAATTTTATTGACCACAACTGGTATAATTACAAAGAAAACAAAAGATTATTCTAGTGAAGGGTAATTTTGATAAGACTACCCTTGCGATTGCAGGTATGTAGTGTTAAGAATATAGAAACTTTATTAAAAGACAGCTGTATTGAATTAATTAAACACTTTTTTAGAAATAAAAGGCACGATGGTTACTAACTAATTTATTGAATATACATAACTCCTTCGGAAGGGAATGTCTATGTTTTGGAGTTCGACAAACTACTGCCTTCCAATGACTCAGAAGGGACAAATATGCACAAAAATGATGAAATACAAATATACAAATACATGAATGCACTAATACACAGCTTAAATATAAAATGAATGAGATAGATAATATACAACAGAATAACCTACACATAAAGAGAGAGCTATAATACAAACGGATGAGCAGAAATCATAACAATAGAAAGAATTTACAACAGGGTTGAGGACGGCTAAGAGTTCTAGGAAGGTTAGGGTATGAGGGAATTAGAGTAGTAAAACGAAATCTGAAGAAAGTCACGTACATCTAAACTAACTACCTATAATAAAACAATTTATAATGAGTCCAATAATAAACATGCACTGGCCGCCTTGAAAGATCAAGTCTTTTAAATACTTCACTAATTGCTGCCCGTAATTTAAGTTTCGATTGGCAGAACACATAGTTTTCTCACCGCACGTTTCATGGTTGCAGTTGAACACTTAACTAACGCGACCCTTGGGATCCCACAGTACCTGGAAAAAGTTCCTCAATTCTACCTTGTTTCCAGTGAAGAGGAGGTAAATTGTCTTCACTAACAATGACCAATTGGTCTAAAAATGAAATTTTTGGGGGTGAAAATGAAATTTTTGTGAGTAAAAAGTATATATCTAAATTTGCTGTTTTATAAACCTGTTGGTATTTTTTTTTCAACTTAAACAATTTAGCGACATATGCAGGCCACGCCTTCTCACTCCTCACCACTAGAGTGTTCTCGAGTTATATCTTTGCGCAGTAAAGCACAGCCCCGGCTACCTGCTCAGTCTGTGCCATGCCGTCAAGATACAAATACATTGACGAGTTAAAGAGCGAGTTTTTACTTATTAGTTGCTGACAAGACCACCATTTTATCATTAATCATCGATATATCGATCGCCATGGGGTGATATCAATTTACACAAAAATATTTTGTGGTAATGATTAAAAAAGTTCCCCGACCGCTGACGTAATTTATCGCATCCGCAAAACTCCCAATGGAAAACCAAAGATCATTCACTTTAACCGCTTCGCTCCATACATCGGTGAGAATGAAGAGGAAGCTTAGGCCAAGTTATTTAGAACTGTTCCTCTGGAACCAACTTTGAAGAGTTTATGAAGGTATATTACGTATCCCTACCTTTAAAATTGGACCAAGGCCCCACTTTCAGGTTCAAAATTTGCTGCATGATAATTCAACGATAAGAAGCTTAAACAGCCAACAAAATCCAAAAGTAACGACTTCCATTGCAGAGAACGTGTTGCAGTAAGTTTTAAATCGGCTTAATACTCGTCCACCCATACATCGCTCTGTAGAAACGGACAAAAAGAACGCATTAATTACATTAGGTAAAACTTTACAATCACGGCTCCTCCTAAAAATGGAAAAAAAATAATTTTCTATCTGTAAAATGGCTTTATTTTAGTCTAAATATCAATAAAATGAGGGGGGAAAGTGATATTTTCAATGGTTTATTAATAAAAATCGTAAAAAAACTACTAAATAACGTGACTTAATAATGAATACATTTCAAAAACCGAACGAATTATAACATCCCTAATTTCACAACTGGAAATTGCAAAGAATCAAGTGCAAAAACGGGATTGCCTTCTATTTTACAAATTATTGGCTTATGTGACAAATTTCGAAAACTGTACGAATTATAATATCTCTAATTTTACAATTAAAAACTGCATTGATAGCTATAAATTCAAAAGTGGGGTTGTACGCACCCACCGTAAGATCTGACTATACATTTTGTTCTGTTGGCCAAAATTATTAAAATCTGACTAATTTCGAAAACTATTCGATATATAACAAGCTCAATTTTATTAGTAGAAATTACAAAGTTTGAAGTCAAAAAAGGGGGTTGTGCGCACCCCTACGTAAAATCTGACTTTACACATTTTGTTCTCCTTCCCTGTAGACAAAATTATTAAAATCTGACAACTAAATTTAGAAAACTGTACGAGATATAACACCCTTAATTTTACTACCTACAATTGCAATGTCCAAAAAAAGGGGTTATGCGCATCCCCACGTCAAATCTGACATTTTATTCCCCTTTCCAGTATACAACTAAAACCTGACCAAAGAAAAAACGAAAATTTTACGCGTTATAACTTCTCTAATTATACTATTATGAGTTGTAGTTTAAGGAATAATATGTATTAAGGGCATAGATTCATGCAACATTCAGCATATTGAATAAACTTTTAATTAAAATGAAATTACTTACTAATCTAATTTCCACAACTCATTCTGTTCCCAATAATAATCTGCTTTTGTCTTGACTGGAGAAAGCTATACTACTTTTCTTTAAGATAAAGCTGTTTTGGAAAATGGAATTTTCACATATATACAAAAGCAGTGATAACAAAAATAAAGCATTAATAATATGATTGAATGCGAGACAAAGTTCCATTTCTTTTTATCATACCTTTAAAATCTATCTACTTATATAATCAGAAACTTCAAATAAATTAGATCACCTACCTATGGATTTATTTTTGAACATTTTCAGTTATCTTTCATCTCCATAATTAATATTGTGATGTGTTCAGTCACGGTAAACACAATTAGCAAAACAAAACCACGAATTTATTTAATTACTAAAGTTAATTTGACTACACTACAGTTATAAACAAGTCTACATAATTTATTTCACTAAAAAGGCTCTTTTTCCGCTCGCCTCTGGTGTAAACACTCGCTATAATGTAGACACTATCTATCTATCGCCTGTTGTTCGCCTATCGATCGCTTCGCTTCCAAACATCAGCTGTCCACTGTCAACTAACTCGGTGTGTGCCGTCTCCGCCTTTTATAGTCTTTTCAGCCTCTTTCTAAGGAATTCTACAGCCGTCTAATAATCCAATTGTTTTCCCATTGATCGTTGCTTGTGTATTCTAGATGTTTCAGGAAAGCCGGGAATATTCCTTATGTATTCGGGGAAGATGTTCGTTAATTATGCTCACACCAACTTAATTGGCAAGTACTCGTAACACTGCCCCCTTCTTAGAATTGATCGTCCCGATCAATGTCTTGACCTTTGTAGGGCGCCAAACGGTCCAAGTGTACAACTTTCATCTTGGCCTTTGGTCCTCTCTGAATACGGTAGATCACGTCATTCAGCCTTCTGACCACAGTGTAAGGTCCTTCCCAGGCTCGCTGTAGCTTCGGTGAGCGCCCTTTTCAACGGACAGGATTGTAAAGCCACATCTGGTCCCCTTCTCTGAATCCTGTGCTGTTGGCTCTCCGGTAGTACCTGGTCTTCATGCGGTCACTCCCTACTCGGATTTTATTACGAACGGCTCTATGGATGGTATGGAGTCGTTCCTCTAGCTGCTGTGCGTTGTCGGTAGCCGAAGGTCGCCGATCTTATGGATCCGTGGATTCGAAGTTCCGTCCCTGGTCAGAGTGGATCTCCATCGGAACTCCATACCGACTGATCCATTGGTTCACCAACATTCCAGCGACCGTAGTAGCTTCTTGGTTTGGGATTACGTACACTTCGGGCCATTTGCTAAAATAGTCCATCACTACCAAGATGTACTTATTGCCAGCAGCTGTTGTTGGGAATGGTCCTGCTACGTCCAGAGCTATTCTCTCAAATGGGGCACCAACATTGTACTGTTTCATTCGCCCTCGGCTTCTAGTCTGAGGTCCCTTGGCTGACGCACACGTTGGACACTTCCTACACCAATTTTCCACGTCTCTTCTACACTTTAGCCAATAAAATCGCTCTCGCACCTTCTTCAACATCTTTGTTACTCCAAAGTGTCCTCCACCAACACCTCCATGGACTTCCGTCAGCACCTCGTTGACTCTGTTCTTCGGGAGAACTACTTGATGTCTAATTTTAGTTCCGTCAGGGCTTTCCCACACTCGTTTTAGTACCCCATTCTCGATGATGAGCGAATCCCATAAGGCCCAATAGCTCTTCGTGATGGTACTCGTACTGCTAACATCTGCCCAGGTAGGTCGTGCTGTTCCTGCCTTTTTCCACCGCAGTATCGGCTTCATGTCTTCGTCGTTATCTTGGTCTTTCGCCAGGTCTTCGTTCTGCCAGTGTTTTTCAGATTCCACCATCGTCTGACAGATCCTTGCCAAGTTGACTGGTTCCTTCTTTTTGGCGGCCATGCAATGTTTGCAGTTCTTCGAGCATGGTCTTCGCCAGAGGTCATCAGCGTTACCATGTTGTTTTCCAGCACGATGCTCAATGCTGAAGTCGTATACTTGTAGCCGCTGTAGCCATCGAGCCAGTTGTCCCTCTGGGTTTTTAAATTGCAGCAGCCATTTCAGGGACGCATGGTCTGTCCTTAACAGGAATTTTCGTCCGTAGAGATACTTATGGAAATGTTCGAGAGTTTTGACGACTGCCAGCAATTCTCTACGGGTCACGCAATAGTTTCGCTCCTTTTTTTTTACAGTGCCTTACTGAAGTAGCCAATGACTTTTTCTTTTCCTTCCTGCATCTGCGACAGTACACCACCAATTCCTACATTGCTGGCATCCGTATCGACAATGAAGTCTGTGTCGAACTGTGGGTACGTCAGTATTGGGGCTTGAGAAACGGTAGACTTCAGTGTTTCAAAAGCTTGCTGACATCGTTCTGACCATTGGAAAAGGACACCATCCTCTGTTAACTTGTGGAGCGGTCGAGTTATATCTGCAAATCCCTTTACGAATCGTCGGTAATAGGAACACAGCCCCAAAAAGCTTCTCAAGTCGTGTTGGTTCTTCGGAACAGGCCAACTTCTCACAGCTTCAGTCTTGTCAGGATCAGTTCTTATTCCTTCTGAGGTGATAACGTGGCCAAGATATTTCACCTCCTTACAGAACAGATGGCATTTCTTGGGACTTAGTTTCAACTTGGCTGCTGAAAGCTTCTTGATCACTTCTTCGACATTCTGGAGGTGGTCTTCGAATGACTTTCCCAGTACTATCACGTCGTCTAGGTACACCAGACAAACCTTCCAATTGAGCCCTTGTAGCACATTTTCCATAAGTCGCTCGAAGGTGGCGGGATCGTTACTTAGTCCAAATGGCATGACGTTAAAGTGCCACAGCCCGTAACCAGTCGTGAATGCGGTCTTCTGCTTGTCTTGTGGATCCAGTTCCACTTGCCAGTATCCACTCTTCAAATCTAACGTTGAAAACCATTTGGCACCAACCAAGCTGTCAAGGGTGTCGTCGATTCTGGATAAGGGATAGCTGTCCTTTAAGGTTACGTCGTTAAGCTTCCTGTAGTCAACGCAGAACCTGGTCGATCTATCCTTCTTCCTAACCAACAATATCGGAGAAGCCCAAGCACTTTGTAGTGGTTCAATTACCCCCTGTTCTTCCATGTTCTTCACCAGGTTGTTAACTTCTTCTTGCTTATCCCATGGAACTCTTCTAGTTGGTTGTTTAATAGGACGAGCTGATCGCGTGTCTATACGGTGGTATGTCAGATTCGTTCTCCCAAAGTCGTTGTCAGAGAGGGCGAAGACGTTTCGATACTTGCTGAGCAGTTCTTCGAACTTTCTAATTTGTTCGCTGTTAAGGTTTGTGGCCGAACGCTGCACTAAGTCTCGAAGAACGGTTGGAAGCGGTTCGCTCTCTGCCATTGAGGATTCAGCTTCGACTTCGCATTGGAGGATGGACACCACGGGTTCAAGGACTCCTACTTCCATTCCTTTACACACTTTCTGTTCGAAGTCCTTCAAATTGACCACTCTGACAGATGCGTTCGGCGTCCCAGTTCGAATCAGTGTTAGTCCTATCAGTATGGCTTTCTGTGTCAAATCCGGGTTTTTGGATTCTACTATCCCCACCAAACCATCCGCACCTTCGCCGTCGATGTTTATTTTGAGAACTACCTCGGATCTAGCAGGTAGTAATCGGTCCTCTGCTACGATGACCTTTCGAAGACCGTACTCTTTGGTGGGGTTTGTCATCACCAACTCTTCCTTGCCGATGCGTAAAATGCCGAAGTCCAAATCCAGATTAATTTTGTTTCGTTCAAGAAGATCCAATCCGATGATCACGTCGTCGGCGACATCGGCTACCAGTGCCCTGTGTCGAGGGCATACTTCTCCCAGTCTCAATTCGATGTCGCATTCTCCTCTAATCGGCGCTGTTTCTCCGGTAACCGTGGTCAAACGTAGCTTCCTCTGTAGGGGACGGATTCTCCACTCGTTAACGATGTTCGGCCGGATTATGGTCTTTGAAGCTCCCGTATCGACCACCATTCTAACTTTCTTGTTGTTGATGTGACCTTCGACGAATAAGACTTGCTTCCGTTTAGTTGGGAAACGACGATTTCTGCTGGGGCTTGGTGGGGAGAAGCCAACTTGCGCCCCTCAAAGTTGGCTGATCTTAGTTTCCCGACTGCTGTCGGTCCGCACGGCGTTCATCGGCCGGGCAGTCTCGCTGTAAATGTCCGTGCCTTCCACATTCCCAGCACCTTGGTCTTCCTTTGTTTTGGCCACAGTCTCGGGAAAAGTAACCGACCTTCCCGCATTCCCAACATTTGGCCGATTCTCTCTTGTCGTTGATGGTAGTCTTCTTGACAGTTTCGACGCACTCTTTAATCAGCCTTGTGACTTCATTCTTGTATTCGTCGTGTTCAACAGCTGTTTGGCGTAGACGCACGTGGCCCTTGGAAGCTTGTTTTGCAGCTTCGAATTCTAAGGCGTGCGCCAGTGCGTCACTCGCAGTCTTATGACGGGCCAAACGGAGAACTTGCTGTAAGTCGGTGTCCCTCATGCCATCGACGAATGTTTGGACTGCTAGCTGGTCTGCGAAGTCCTGCGGAGCGGTAGGATAGGTCAATCTAACTAGACGTTCCACATCGGCCTCGAATTCTTGTAGATTTTCTGATGTCCTCTGGTTGCGACACTTTAGTTGGGTCTGGTACACTTGTTGCAAATTTTTGTCGGCGTATCTTATTTCAAGTCGCTCTAGCAACGCAGAGAAGTCCCGTTGTTGGCGCTCTGTAATACCTTGAAGGACATCCAATGCTTCTCCTCGCAGAGCTATGACCAGCGCCGTTGCTTTCTCAAAATCGTTCCAGTTGTTTGCTTCTGCCGCTGCCTCGAACTGTCGTTTGTACACAGACCAGCAAACTTTTCCGTCGAAAGTCGGTGGTTTAATTCTAATCGTCTTCGCAGTGTCTTCGTACTTTACTTCACTAGCCGGTCTAGTGTTCTCGAACTTCTGTCGTATCTTCTCTACTTCCTTTAGTACTTCTTCTTTCAACTGATCTCTTAGTTTCTGTTGTCTCGTCTCCAATTATTGTCGTACTTCCTTTAATTCTCCTTGCACTTCTACTCTGACTTCCTTTAATTCTTCTTTTAATCCTTCTAGCTCAATTTTTATTGTCCTTTTATATAATGAGCTTTATTAAAGAAAAAAACATAAAGTTATTTTTACATCTTAACTTACATTTTCAAAGAAAGACAAAAAACAAAAAAAAAAACACTAATCTCAAATCCTAATAACATTTTTCATTACATATTTAAACCAGAAAAAAACAATAATAATAATAAATAAAAATACTACCCTTCCATCTCCCTCATAATAGGTTTTATTTCCCTTCTGTATTTATTCTCCTCCCCTTTCCGCCTGTCTCTCTTCCAAAACTCTTTTCTTAAGTCCCCTTCCGGTAGTTCTCCCAATTTTTCCTCATATTTCAATCATTCTTGAATCTTCTACCATTTTCCCACATTTTGTTTCCCTTCTTAAAATGTAATCTGGAGTACTTCTTTCTAAGCATAGTACCCATTTTATATACCTTTTATAGATATTCTCCACTACTTTATACTCTTTCCATCCCCAGATCTCTACTCCATAAAAAACTATACTTTTTACTAATGTTTTGAAAAGCACTATCCTCCTTTCCCAGTTATTTCTACACAGTTTCTTCCCTATTCCCCATATTCTCCCCAGCAATGCGTTCGCGTTAGCTACCTGATTATTTACGTGTGCCTCGTCCTTGTTATTTTCTGACATTATGTACCCCAAGTATCTATATTTTTTAACTCTTTCAATCAAATTCCCCTTCCATCTCAATTCCTCTTTCTCTTTACTCTTCCAACATCTTACTTCTCCAAAAACTATTACTTTGGTTTTTTTCCTCATTCAGCTGCAGATGTTTTTTCTCTGTCCTTATATCTTCGATCAATTTCTCTTGAACCGCTTTAATTTCTTCTTTGTCTGCTTTAATTTATTCCATCATTTCTTCTTGTGCTAATTTCATTTCTTCCTGGCCACATTCCATTCTTTCTTGTCCAGCTTCCATTTTGTTCTTCAATTCTTCCTGTCCACATTCCATTTTTTCCTTCATTTCTTCCTGGCCTGCCTTCATTGCCTTCATCATTTCCATTAAACCCTTTATTTGTTCTTCCATTATTGTTGATTGTTTTCTTGTTACTGGCATATGGCTTCAAAATTCTTCTTCTCTTCGGACCTCTTCTACGATCTGTCGCACTAACTTTCTTCGGGAATCTTCAATTCCCTTACTATCCTACTCCTGACACCAAATGTGACGTGTTCAGTCACGGTAAACACAATCAGCAAAACAAAACAACGAATTTATTTAATTACTAAAGTTAATTTGACTACACTACAGTTATAAACAAGTCTACATAATTTATTTCACTAAAAAGCTCTTTTTCCGCTCGCCTCTGGTGTAAACACTCGCTATAATGTAGACACTATCTATCTATCGCCTGTTGTTCGCCTATCGATCGCTTCGCTTCCAAACATCAGCTGTCCACTGTCAACTAACTCGGTGTGTGCCGTCTTCGCCTTTTATAGTCTTTTCAGCCTCTTTCTAGGGAATTCTACAGCCGTCTAGTAATCCAATTGTTTTCCCATTGATCGTTGCTGGTGTTTTCTAGATGTTTCAGGAAAGCCGGGAATATTCCTTATGTATTCAGGGAAGATGTTCGTTAATTATGCTCACACCAACTTAATTGGCAAATACTCGTAACAATATGATCTTTGAGGATGTAGGGAAGAACTACAGCTTCTGAATAGGTTGAACTTGTTTGGCTTTTGCCTTTTGGTAGGAAATCAAAATTCTGAAGATGTGCACC
This sequence comes from Agrilus mali, assembly GCA_029378335.1. Lineage (NCBI taxonomy): Eukaryota > Metazoa > Arthropoda > Insecta > Coleoptera > Buprestidae > Agrilus > Agrilus mali. Next base: position 15,565,249 of record CM055659.1, read on the forward strand.
TAGAAAAGAGCACATGAAATTGAAATTAAGCAGAAATGGGTTTTGATACAAATTTTTTAATTAATCATATAGTTTCACATACATTAGATCGAAACAGTTAAGGTTACGTTTTATCAAGTTGCAGAAAAGTCATTTTGTAGAACAAAACTGACTTATGAAGGAAAGTAGAAGTTGTTTTATTACGATTAAATTAATTATAAAATAATTAACTAGGGTGTATGCTTTTCCTAAATAATCAATTATGGCTGACAATGACTTTAGTGCTGTCCATTTATTTATTTAATGTAAATCGTATTAATAATGTAATATTCTAGTAAAAAAAAAAACATACCACATATGAAACATAAATTTTAGTTTCGATTGTGATATAATTTTTTTATCATTTTCCGACGGAAAGCTCGGTTTTCCTACTACAAAATTTAAATAAAAGGGGCATTTTTCAGGCCGCTTTGAGGTCCCAGCTCAAACGATTTTTGTCATAAAACGCATGCGCAAAAATTTGATGAGCAAACGCCGAAGTCGACTATTACAATAATAGGTGCAATATTTTTTTCGCCTTCGGATCGGGCGGCAATTGACACGTACAGGTCAACAGAAATAAGGTGGCCCCTCAGACTTCGAGCGAACGGCACAAAAGATAGAAAGAAAGCGCATTGAAAGGAAAAAGATGCATTTTACTGCTCGGTATTTGTACCGTGTTTCAAATCGGGCCCGTATTGTACAAGTAAACTCACCCCAGGGTGTCTTAATGTTATTAGTAATATTTACACGAAAAGTCATAATGCACTTTAAATGAAGCAGAATTCCCATTTTGTATTTTAAATATGTAATATTATTTGAATGGGGTTTAAGATCGGTTCCTCATGAAACATTTGAAATACTTACAGAAGATAAATAAAATTGCTTTTAAATGTTTCATATACCATACAATACATATATTCGATATACCTCTGCAATTGTTTTGGCAATTTAATGCCTATTCAAGAGTAATCTTATTACTATTATCAGTAATGAGATTAGTCTTGAAAAATGCATAACAAATGTGTTAATTTAGTACCCAGTATTGTTATTTCTACAATCACTTCTCCCTCAGAATATTGATTTTAGTAGGTAATTAAATTAAATAATTACAGTTGTAAACTAACATCAATCTGTAAATAATAAATAAATAAATAAATAAATAAATTAATTAATATTTCGAGGTATTCAGCTCAGCTATTATTGATATTAAAATATTTATAATAATAATAATAATAAACTAATAAACGAAACATTGACTAATTAAGTTTATAGAATAAATATGTATTCCTAAGTGTTTCTTTTATTTGTCCGCTTTCCTTTAAGAGTGTCTCACCAATTATGAAAAGTATTTGCTAAAAGTTGCACGACCTTTTATAAACCAAATAAAATTTAAAATTAAGTGAAAATCATTATTAATTGTCCCTATCGTAGAAGTTTCTGATTTAAGTTTTTTTTCTTATAATGCGGGGCGAGTACAACAACATACTATGTGCTTCATCTAAGTACGAAGACTAAATGGACTGTCCCCACTCCAATATCAGCTGTGTCCATTGCGCACCAGTGGGCGTTCAGATTGCAAGGGCCAAGCTATTTCTGTTGGCCTGTAGTCTGAAATATCTGCTTTTCAGACCTCGATACGTAATGTACTATTGTGTGTACCATTCTTTTTTCCCAAAAACACAGACGAAGATTAGAGCGGCAACAAAACCTACCTTAGACTACACTACAATAGTAAACTGGAAATTTTCACTGGAACATGGAAGGCAGTTTAGATAACAAATAAACAGTGAGCAAGAAGGAACTTCGTCCTCACCAACATTAAAAATGAAAACGTTTATCACAATCTCTTTTTTTTCCATTTTTTTCCTCCCCTAGTGTTTATAATAAAATACTCAGAGCTTTAAGGGGTAATGAGTTCATTTATTATAAAACCGACACCGACGTTTCGGTTCTGATGTGAACCAAAAAACCACCTTGATAAAGGTTCACATCAGAACCGAAACGTTAGTGTCGTTTTTATAATAAATGAACTCTTTACCCCTTAAAGCTCTGAGTGTTTATCACAATCTTTTGCTAAATTGTCGTTGTTGCAAAATGACTACATACTTAAAACAATAATTTATAACAGGATATAATTAAGTAAAATAAGATTTTTTTATATATTAATAATCAATCAGAAATGCAACTGGTAACGAGATTATCTTTAGGTTACTGAATTAGCCGTAAGTGGCGCTGTTGACCCCAGGCGCGAAATATTTGAAATTCAAATAAATTTATAGAGAGGATAAATTCTTATAACCTTCCTAATTCAATATTCATTTATAAGTTCAAAAAGGGGGCTGTATGGGGCTGTGTTCACCCCTTGTCAAATCTGGCTTTACACATTTTGTTCTCCTTTCTTGTAAACAAAATTATCAAAATCTGACGAGAATTGTATGAGATATAACATTATTAATTTTACTATGGGAAATTGCAAAATTTTAAGCCAAAAAAAAACATAATAATTAACTTTAATTTAATTACATCTTAGTTATGTGCACTCACATTTCAAGATGAACATGTAGGAGCATCAAACCAAATCCAAGAAAAATAACTATTGTAAATAATTAGCTGCTTTAGCTTTATAAATGCGTTTGTATAAATGGACAAAAAATAACGAAAATTATAAATTATATAACTTCAGGTTCAACAGTGTGAAATCTACCCCCCCCCCCCCATTAAAAAATACGAATTTACACGTTTTGTTCTCCTCCCCTAAGAACAAAATCTAACGAAGAAATTAAAAACTACTCGTTATTATACTTCTAATTTTTACTACAGAAAATTGCAAAACTTGGAGGTAGAAGGATAAAGCTCATCCTCACCGGAAAGCTGAGTTTACTCATTTGGTTCCCTTCCCAATAAACAATATCTATGTTAACAAAATCAATTTCAAAAACTACAAATTAAATAATGTCCTGAACTTGGACTATTTGAACTGCAAAGTTTGCTTTTAAAAAACTGATTATACAACTTTTTCTTCTTCCTCATGAAGCAAACTAACTTAAAAGATTTTATAAAAGACTTTTTAATGTTGAGGTTTGTAAGCGTTGATACTTTTTCATAATTGTAAACAAACAAACACAAGTAATTATTCTTGAAACATTACTTGTGTTTGTTTTTTTACAATTTTATAAAAAACATTTCCAAAGTCAACAAAAAAATCTTGTTTTCTTTTTTTTTATCTAATACAGAAAAGGATTATTTTTCATCATGATTGTGGACTTGTTAAGAAGTTACTGAGTATTAAAATCGACAAAAAAATAATTTGATATCACAGCACACAAAATTAAGTAAGATAAAAATTTTTACTTTTCCAGTTACAGGAGTGTAGAAGTAAGAATTTTTAAAGTATCTTTCTGCAACATACAGATGATGTTATGTGATATTAATAATAACTAACTGTTTTGATTTACAATGTAATTTAAATTTAAATTTTAAAATTCTAATTAAATGCAACTTTATATTCGAATATGAATTTAATTTGTGAATGATGGATTTCATGGGTGGTAAATTTTTAAGTATAAATAAATTATTTGGACTTGAATTTAAGAACGATTATCCTTAATTAATGTCGTCTCTTACCTTTGTGATTTTTTTCACCCCTTGTGCACTTAAGACATGCCAATTCTTTTCGGTATACTGTTGTTCTGGCAAAAGCCACCCCATTGTTTATTTCTGGTGTGAAAAGGGCAATTTATGCTTCTTTCAGGTGTTGCCACGACCACTTATTAGTGCCTGATGACATAGCGTTTGATGTTTGCACAATGTTTCTACAAATTGGATTGTTAGATAAACGAATAGTAAAATAAAATTTGAACAATTTGATTAATGTAGTAGAGAATGTGACAATGTTAAGAAGTAAAGAATTCTTGGTTGTACATGGACAATAAACAAACAAGTGGACATGCTTAAATTTTAAATTATGTATCTTCAGTTGCTATTTAATCAATTTACTTCAGAATAATTAAAAGGTGTAAGAAACTTCATTGCATTTTTATACAACTCTGGGTTGTTTAAATTGATCCTTTATCGATAGGGAAAGATTCTTATGTATTCTTTTTTGGGTATTTAGTCCTGGGCAGTTAATTGATGATATATCCCACTGATTGGAAGGAGTTGGTGTTGCATTTTGTACATTGTGAGGTGGTTCTTTTTCATTGTTAAATATGTATGGCCAATTGTAGTTTTTTTTGTATTGTAACTTCTTAAATTGATCATTTTTTCCAGCCTTATTCATAGTCAGTTAGTAGTGACTACTAGCAAGCTACTAAGAGCGTACTAAGAAAATCGCATTCATAGTGACAATTGGTAGACTACTAAGCTTAGTAGCTACTAAGAAATTTAGTAGCGTGGTAGTCTATGTTTAAGCGGTACAAATACGATAAACATAACCTCGAGTGGTAGATTTTAAATTAATCTACGGCTTTTAAGAAGCGAGTTATCGGTACAAAATACAAAATTAAAAAGAATAAGATGGAAAATGGAAAGGATTTTTTTCTGAAATAATTACAAACTTTATTGAATTAACATCTTGTTTGTATATTTTAAAGTAAATTGCGTGAACAAGTAAACTTTTACTCTTAAGATGAAAAATTGATGAATTTATTAGTCATTTATTCAGGCTAAAATTATAAGTAAATTAATTTATTTATTTATTTGTCAGTAAACACATCCCACTGAAAGAAATAAATCCTGTTTGTAGACCAGACAAAATAAAAGTTGTTAATATTAGAAGTTGATTTCTTCTTTCGAGAACTTCATTGCATTTTTATACAACTCTGGGTTGTTTAAATTGTCCTTTATCGATTAGGAAAGATTGTTATGTATTCTTCTTTGGGTATTTAGTCCTGGGCAGTTGATGATATATCCCATTATTTGGATGGGGTTGATGTTGCAGTTTGTACATTGTGGGGTAGTTATTCATTAGGTATATATGTGTTAAATATGTATAGCCAATTCTGAGTATTTCTTGTAATGTAACTTCTTAAATTGATAATTTTTTCGATATTAATTGTTATCGCAATGTTGAACGTAAATAACCGCTAGACCACTACATACCATAAATAAGTAAAAGAGAAAAAACACCAACAACTAATCCCTGCACTGTATTTAATAATAATTCAACCTAAAATTAGTTAAGCCGTTAAACGTCGAAAAAACCGATATTCAGTAAGTGTTATGTCATGTATTACATTTTTGTACTTGATACTGTTGGTACTGTTCTTATACTGTTTGGGTACTGTTGTCACCAGGGTATGGGATGTCGATGGTATCGCCAACACCAACAAAAACAAAAACCCTATATGCTTCACGTTTTTAAAATTCGCGCCATAGTCAGTATAGTAGTTTGCTAGGTAGAAATTCCATCTTCTCTCTCACTCTTCAATGTAGCTTGGTGGGACAGTTGGTGAGATGGCGCTGATGGCATATTTGTTAAATCGAGTATCGTATCTATTATCGTAATCTAGGGTTGTCACTGTTGTCCTTGGTTGTCCTACTCATCGGGTGTTCAGTATGTCATTTTGTGAAATAGTTGAGTGCCCACGTAATAGATGGCGATTTAAAGGTCGTAGAGTGGGTTGCCTAATAAAGAATGCTGTTAAAGCTAGATGAGCTAGATGTTGAAGGCTAATGGGGAAATCCCATAGATATCTATGGGAAATCCGTACGAACGTAAATATAAGTGCAAGTGTGCCGGGTGCCGGCAAATATTATTTCGATTGAAAAACGTGAAAAAATGTGAAAACCTGATACTCATTATCATTCGGAAACAAAAAGGAAAGAATACACAAATGGAAAACGTATGCAGACACAAATTAATACAAAGAAACAGTTCCTTGTCCAATACTTTCGGTAAGTGTTTCCTTACTATACGATTGGTTTTATACAAATATCACATAGAAAATTATTACAGTATATTTATTTATCAATAGAATAGGCAGGTCTCAAAAATGGGTTGTTTTATATTTTCAGACGTATTGACCTTTAATTTATAAAACATTGCATATCACCAAAACAACTTTAACCTGAAGTAAAGGATAACGTAAAACGTGAAACACCAATTAATTATTTCTGTAGTTGTTACTTTTGTATGTAAATTTGTAATTTCTATTAATTTTCTTATTTATAATTGTAAATTTTATAACTTTATTTGTCCCATATAATAAATAATCTTAATTTAGTTTTTTATTTTTATTTTTGTTGTTACTCCCTCGCATTTTGTTACTGAAGTTATAATTTGACATGTTTTAACCCATATTCTTAAAGAAAACAAAAATTTTCTTTTTGTTGAAGGGTTATTACATGTTACATTATAACTTTTCTATATTAAAATATTACAAAAATAAACAAAATACATTTTTATTATTCATAGCAAATAGTTGAGTGCCCACCTGGCAGACGGCGCTGAAACTCATATGCTCGAGTGATCCATCTATAAACCTTCTCTAATCTATGGTCCTACTATTGGCAAATCCATGGTATGGTCAAATGGTTAAATCTATAGGTCAAATCGTTTCGACACAAACTGACATAAACATAGACAAAGAATAACCGATATAACAACGATGTGATTGTTAGAAAATTAATCCTATTGAAATTAAATTTTAGAGTGGGTTATCGGAGTAATTGCTATGAACAGACCTGTGGTTTGTATTGTCTATGATTATTCAAAGAACAGAAAAACCACATAACCTTACTTATTGTCGTTATTGTTTTGCTCAGAAGAATAAATAGCTAAATAGCTCTCTTGAAATATTGAAAAGAGCAATTACGGCAATATTTGTCGCATGAATGAATTAACTTGCAATTACGTATACGATTACAGTAGTTCATCATGATAAATTCGTTGAGATTCCTTAAGCATTCAAAAATAATTCAAAGTTTTACTACACAAGCAAATGTGCAAGAAAGTTTGAAAGAACCAGGTATTTATATACATATCATTTATGTTGAGTATTTTGCTATTAAAAAACATTTTAGTTTCTTCAGAACGAACTAAACTCGATGAAGAAATCCTTAAGCATCCGGACTATTTTAGCGTACATAACCTTTTTACGGTGAAAGACTTGTTTAATGCAAGAGTTCACTATGGCCATAAAGAAGGTTCTTTAGATGAACGTATGTTACCTTTTATTTATGGTAGTCGACTAGGTCACATAATTTTTGATTTGGATAAAACAGCGGAGTATTTAAGATGTGCTTTAAATATAACAGCTCACATAGCTTACCGGGATGGTATAATTCTATTTTTTTTAAGAGGAGCACAAAATGCTCACTTAGTCGAAAAATATGCAAAAGAATGTGGCGAATTTGCGCACACTAGGTTTTGGAGAGGAGGCATATTTACCAATGCTGATAAGCAGTTTGGTACAGTTACAAGATTACCTGATTTATGTATATTTTTGAATACACATAATACTGTTGCTTTGGAACATACTGCAGTACGAGATGCAGCAAAAATGGGCATAGCAACTATAGGAATTGTTGATTCAAACAGCAATCCTAATTTAATCACCTATCCTGTTCCAGGAAATGATGATACTCCTTGTGCTATAGAAATGTATTGTAAATTATTTACAAATGCCATTTCAAGAGGTAAACAAAAAAGAAAAGGGAAAATTTAGGAAGTGAGTAGTTTAGTATAATAAACAAAATAATTGAATATTAAGAAATACCTTGTAATACTTTACCTCCTTAAAAAATAACCTCATTAAACAATGTTTTTAAACTGCAGTTTCAATTTAACTATCTTATTGTTAAATTATACAAGATACTGAGTTGTGTAATTTAATGGTTAAAGTATTCATTGCTTAGTAATTGGGGAGGACACCAATTACATTCTGGTTCACTTAACCTGGTAAAAGTTTCTCTAGTTTCATGGAATCATTTACATTTACATAGGTAAGACAATCTTTTGTTTCTCCTATATCTTCACTGTATTCATCCCGTTAGTCTTCTTTAGTGTAATGGACTCAACTATTAAAATGTACTTGATAGTAAAAGTAAAAAGTTTTTAGTCAAGAGGAAATTACAGCCAAAATTAACAATTACTTGTTTATTCTAATCTTTTAGTAGAAAATCCAGCGTGATGACACTAATTAAAAATTTTAACAAGGAAAATGGTCAAGAATTTTATGTACATGCAGCAAAAGGTCATTTTATTTATTTTGCATTTTACATATACATACATGTTTGAAATAATAAGTCAACGAAGTTTAGGTTTAGTTGATTTATTAAAAAATGTGTAATATAGCACTGCGTTTCAGATCTGATAATTGTTTTAATTCTCCTTAACACCTATAATTACATATTAAAAAAATACCTTTTTTCGGTAATACACGTTGAAGCCGGTCCTGACTAGACATTACTATTCGGTAATATGTGTATATTTATATAAGTATAAATATGTCGCAGGGCAATAATAAATTAAATATTTTTTTAACTAAATGCCTAATAGGCTTTCAATTAAAACATGAATTTTACTATTGACCTACATCATTAACTCAGAAAATATACACGTGCTTTTATATGTTCCTTGCACGATTTACATTATTGGTTACTTCTATAGGGGCGTAAGTCTTGAACATTTTGTCTGGTCCAATGATGTTTAGAACTCTAAAACAATAGTAAAACTAATAAGTACGTAGTACTGAAAAAGTAAATTAAAAAACGTACACGTTGTACACTAAAGGGAAATAAACTGCCATATAAGACATAAATAAATGGTGAAACTTTGAGATCCACACTTCATCAAGTCGATTTGCGAATGTAACTGCGCAAAGTTTACCGCATCGTTCAGTTCCCATCATTTTGCCGGTTGCTTGAACTCCATAAACCTAACGAAAAACAAATCGTGATTATGATGAATAACTTAATATAAAATTAAACTGTATTAATACCTCTCCTGCCCTGTCAGTAAAACTTTTTTCTTCGTAATTCGTAGAAACCGGCCCTGGACAAATGATTGAAACAGCAACATTCTTACCTACCATTTCAGCTCGTAAACTTCTGAAGTAGCTCTAAAAATGATACTTTGCAATTAAAAAAATTTATTTACTTATCTCTTAAATATTAAATTTCATCGAATTTTTTTTTTTTTTAAGTAAATTAATAGAACCTAATTTCTCTTTAATGTATTTCCATATTTTGGTTTTTAGTTACATACAAGAACGTGTCCTTGTTTTCTTTCCAGTCTGAAGATTTTATTAATTTATTTATTAATAAAAAAGCAATAACTCTTTAATATCATAAATTTTGTTATTATTGCGTTTCGTATTAATCATTGTCAATAACAATAATCATATTCTGATTACATATTATAATTTCTCTGAACGGAAACACCTAAACTAGCTGTATTATTTCTTATTCAACAAAACCAAATGTTATATCAATAATGCGTATATAAAATATTGGGTCTTTATTGTTGGCTTTATGAAAATATAATTCAATTAGAGTTTCACTAAATACACTTATTAATATTCTAAAATTATTTTTGATTACAGACAGGGTATACCATTCGACTGGGCACTGCCTATCTTATTATTTTTTTTTTGAATGGATATATTGTATGTTTGAATTATTTGTTGATCACTTTGATGACCACATATTGGGTCAATAATGATGCACCATTTCGGCGTGATAAAAGAAGAAGAAGAAGAGAAAAATTCGCGGAAATTTAATAAAAAACAAACAGTTGTATACATACATGAATTTAATTTGAACTAAAAATCTAAATTAAAATTAATACAGCTATAGGATAGAATTATGGCACCTGACATCCTTAATCACGTTGTATTTTAATTCAAATTTTATTTCTTTTAAGGGTCGGAATTTTTCATATACGTATATAAAGTTTGAGTATCCAAATTGTCCAATATTCAATCAAACATTCGAATAGCAAAATCTTCAAATATTTGAATATCTTAAAGCTTTCATTCAAATATTTTATTTGGATATCTGAAATATTGAGGTATTTGGATATTTGAATATTAAAATAATTATTTTTTCGAAGAATTCCAATTATAGATGTTCTAACATTCAAATAATTCGAATACGATTCAGAGCCCTATGTCAAGCATTGACGTTTTTTTAATAATTTTCAAATAGTATCTACTTAATTTGATTGTGCCAATATTCTTAATTCTCGGGTTATTAGGTATCTATTTCGTCGCTACTTTACCACTATTTGATTTGCTACTAAATTCAACCGATTACCAAAAAGTACCTAACTACTTACATTAAGGGCTGCTTTCGAAGCTGTTGCAGAACTGGCAAAGGGACCTCCCATAATGCTTGCCAAACTTGACGTTACGGCAATATGACCAACTCCACGATTGATGAAATAATTCACCGCCATACGTGATAAATGGACAGTAGAAAATACATTCAGGTCAAAAATTTGCTTGTCTACACTAGCCTCAATTATTTCGAACACTGCCCTTTGACCTCGGCCTACGTTATTAAATAAAATGTCCACGTGGCCAAAATGTCTCAATGCTTGATCGAAATATTTCTTGTGAGAGTATATGTCCAGAATATCCATTTGAATAACGAGAATGTCGTTTGTTGTTAATTTGCCTTCAGAACTATCTAAAATAAAAAATATAAAGTAAATTATTACGTATAGGAATATTTACATTTATTGTTTTATTATTAAATAAAAATTAAGCAAGGACCTTTTCGATCATCACAATAGCTATTAAAAAACTAAACATACCTACGTAGGATTTTTGAAGGAAAATTGACTTCTTCAGATAAAAGTATACGCATAACCAAATTTATCCATAAACTAAATGTAAATGGAACTATAAATTTGTACAAATTATTTTTTACTTGCTGTTAAGATGTACGTTGTAGAGAAATGATTATTATCTAATCCTAGATGAATTTCAAATTTTATCTGAAATCTAATATAGTGGAAAATTTAGCATGAGTTCAATAACAAGCTAAAAATTTGTGTACATGCGTTCTTTGAATATTTTGGAACAAAATATAAAAAAATCTACAAAATCTCCCTTAAGGAACATGCCGCCATCTTGAATAGTTTGCTTGGTATCTTTTAATAAATCACTATACCTCAGTACCTAAGGATGATACAGACCCGGGGTTTGCTCGAAAATATTTGTTTAAATGTTAGAAAAAAAATTGGTACGAGTTATTGTAAAAGTAACCTGCTCTTACATACAAAAACATCTAATATGTACAACTTACTTTTAATCGAACATAACATGTAAATGAACCATACGACTGAATGCATATTTAAAGTTCTATGCTCAACAAACCTACAATACCACCAATATTACTTTTTTTTTCAATTATTCAGGCTGTACTGTTTTGCCTAGACACTACTTAACTTCCTTTTTTTAAATAGTACACTATATAATTATGACATCTTTGAATGCTTCGTTGATAACAAAGGTCTCCTTGATTATTATACTTGTTTGGTCAGAGTCGCACAATTTTGGCGATATTCAAAATTTTTGAAAAATAAAAAATATTTAGTGTCTAAGAAAAAAATCATAATTCCGAAACGAAAGTTCAGTGTTTCACCATTGTTTCAAGTTTAAATTTAATTCATTTGGTCTGTACGAATATGAAACAGGAAACCTTTAACTTTTATAATTTAAAACACCGACAACTTACTTTTTTTAAATAGCGCGGTTATTTTAGAGTAAGTTTAAAATGAAATGATTGGTATAATATCTAGCTCAACATTATAATGGTGAAAACAGGATATTCCTATTTTTTTTCCAAGACGGTCACAATATGGGTATGGGATAAAGAAAAAGGAGGGGATGTCTATGATAAAAGGAGGGAAGACTTTCGTGTGTAAAGAAAAGGAAATCAACGAGGGGCTGAAAAATGGAATACCTAAGAAGTTGTGAGAATGGAAAATACTTTAGGCTTTTCGAGTGGAAAAATAAGTGTAGAAAAAAAAGAGAAGAGCTAAAGTAAGTATGATATTGGTGTTTAAATAATAGAGTACAGATGAAATAAAAGACATGGATAAGGGAATAATTGTACCTAATGAATGTAATTTTTGTTAAAAAGAAATGCTTAATATATTTTGTATACTTAAATGAGAATAATAAGCTCAAATTAGAAAAAAATTGAGAAGCAATTGGATATTAGTAAAAATGATTTTCAGAGTTAATCATAGTCTGAAAAGGAATCCTGATTTTGTAAAATGTAAGAAATAAAACATCTTACAAAGCTGTATATGATATATAAGTAGGGTGTTACATTTGAAAAAATGAAGTTAGCCAGTGTCCAAGCGAAATGGTGCACCTCGTATAATCGAAAATAATTTTAAAAAAGATCGTTTAATGAAACTATTAAATCATGTTTACGTAAAAGCAACAATAAAATCATAATTTTCCAACTACGCACTTATGACGCACCTTGTAAATATGTATATTATAAAAAAAGGCATTAAAATCGTTTCCCACATTTAAACAAGTATTTTCTGCATCATCCCTAGGTATGTAGATTAAAAGTAGAAAATCCAAAATCACAGCATGTTCCCCAAGGAACACTTTTTTAGGTTTTTCTATATTGCGCTAAACTATTTAAAGAATATTTTAAGCCTGTATTGCGTTTTTTCTAAAAGTACATTCTTATTACACTAATAATGATTTTAATGTAGACACTATTTTTGTCCTGTTCATTTACGCTTAAAGCCATTTAGCAAATATAAAAAGAAGCTAGCTATGCATACTGCAATTTAACCTTAAAATGTAGGTATGTTAACTTTGTTTCGTATTTGTTCTTTTGTATAATTACTAAATTAAAGACTAAAGTTAAATTAAATATTGACTCTGTATGTGTAATTAACTGTTTACATGAGTTATTATATTATTATAAGCCTTTATTTTATAATTTTAAACAACGTATGTATTTGTATGAATCTTACTTACTTAGGCAAAGGGCTTTCACTCGTTCTAGTTCATTTAGTCTTCTAGCAGCGAGTATTAATTTAACACCATTTTTGGCGAGGATTATGGCTGTATGTTCTCCTATTCCAGACGACGCACCGACGATAAAAACAACATTTCCTCGCATTCGACCTTAAAATTGAATTCAGTATAAACATTTTGTAAATATTTTATTTATATTGGAGAAGATTCAAGTAGATTTCAGCTTCAATGACAAAACTTATAAGTAGGTACATAAATAATATGGAAATTTTCGATATTTAACTTTATTATATGAAAACTTCTCACTTTCCTTTAATTCTACTTATTTTCTAATTCTTGAGTATATTAATTTTATAACAAAAAAATTAAATATATTATTACAGAAAGTAATTATTATTTCATGAAGTATCAAATATTAATTTCATAGGTGGAGAATTGATATTACTTATTTATTATGTTAAAAAAAATTAATTAAGGGAAATTTGAGTGACAATTTCGTTATACAGAGTGTCCCAAGTAAGCGCGTGTCTTGCATAACTCAAAAAAAAGTGATTATAAGGAGTGTTCCATTTTTCCTACAGGCAACCCAATTTTATTTAAGGGAATAAAGGGAATGCTTCATTTATTATTGTAGTTTTTTTTTTTTTTTTTTGAGGTTTATAAGTAACAAAAATTAAAATAAACTTGTTATTCCGATAGTAATAAATTGTTACCAGTAGATAGTAACAGTAACAACATTGTATTGGACGAATGGAAATAAAATTTTACACATTATGGGTAAACAAAAAATAGGTATGACGTAATTTATTTTGGTTTCAATTAATTTAAAAAAGACACAGTTGTGTTCAGTGGAAATAATAGCCCATTTATTCCAGAAACCATTTGTAAAATTTGCATTTCTATGGCCTTCTCTTTTTTAGACGTACTAATTTATTATATGCTTAATAAAGTGGTAGGTATACTGACTTATATTTAACAAGAATCCGTAATTTCAAAATTGCAATAATAAATGGGTTATTCAACGCATAGCATAAATCACTGAACGGATTTGATAGTTATTATGACGTATACATCCGCTAATAACAGATTTTTGAAAATTCAACCCCTTAAAAGGAGAAACGGAGGTTCAAAATATGTATGGAGAAATAGGTAATATGAAATAATAATGTAAAGAAGTAAATGGTTTAAAAATTAACATGGTATTACTTTTAATGTTTGTGAGGAGTTGATAATATCGTCAATTTTGAAATTTACCACACTTGAACAACAAAAAAGTTAAAAGTCCTAATTTATCATTTTGTATTGTTCTGAAAGTCAAAGCGTTGGAATCCACAATTTTAACTGAATTTGTACCAGACAAAACTGTATTTGTACCACGAATTCCTTTAATTTTTATTCGAATTCAAAAGCTTACAATTTCCCCCTAATTCTGCTTATCAATGATTATAAACTAGTCTCAAGAGCAGACACTCAAATTCGAAAATTGTTTCTTACATGGGCATTTCTACGTAGTTTGGCACACGTAAGATCGTCCAGTGATTTGGTGCTTTTGACATAAACTAATAGATTTGTGAAGAATATTGTCTTAAGTTTTATACACGTAGATGACATTTTCCCCATTAGTATGATTATATTCTTTGCGCCTAACAGAAAACGCTAAAATTAGAAGGCTAAGACTAAAAGTTAGCAGTTAAAATCTTTGGCTTCCTTTTTTTTATACCTATAACTAAAAGTTTCAATAAGCGGTTGGTATAAGTAAAAAATGTGGCATTCCTTTAGAAAAAGTAAAGTTAGGTCGTTTCCAAAAAAAAAATGGGGTACCCGATATAATTGAAGAAAAAATAATGACATATAAAGATGCTTATTTGGTATTAGGTTGTTAATGAAATACGTTTTCTTGAGACACCCTGTATACCTCATTTTTTCATTTTAACATTATTATACATACATTAATCTATCTATGGGTCATTAATATAGAAAATTACATATAATATACAGGATTTTTCAAGTTGATGGGCTATTAGAAGTATATGAATTAGTAGAAGGAATTCAATTCTGAAACTTGGGCTCATTTGGTTATTGTTTATGCCGCTTCTTTTAAAAATATTTGCATACATACAGACATTCCTTTTTTTATCCTCTTTCGATCTATATGGATACTTCCTATTGTTTTATTTGAAAATTTTCGAGCAATTTTGAATTTTTAAAATATAGGTAATTTCATTAATTTTGGCGTAATGATGAGAGTGTGCCTTGGACAATTGACAACTAACAACAATCAAAGCAAAATCACAGTAAAACCTATATAATCGCTTAATTTCTGTTAGGGAGATGTTTGAGACAAATGTTTGAAGTTGAAGTTTCCGTTTTTGATAATTTTTTGTAACAGAAAGTAATCGAAAATGCGATTTTTGGCTTCATTTTACATTGATTGTCGTCAGTTGTCATTTGTCCAAGGCACACTCTTATTACGCCAAAATTAATGAAATTACCTATATTTTAAAAATTTTAGAATTTTATTTTGAACGACCTGTATAAATCATTTAGTTCAATTTTGTCATGGCGTTAGCACTAATATTCAGTTATTACTAGTAAAAATATCAACACTCTGAGTCGTATTTTGAGGGTTATGATTTTTTATAATTTGGGTTGCGGTAGCGATTTTTTTTTTATAAATTAATTTAACTCAGAAACCGATCGTCATAGGTGTACAAGTTGCTTAACAAACTTACCTTAGAATTACACGTTTTATTCGAATTCAGCGTAAAAAATATACCATTCCATTTAAAATAACAAAGTTAGTGTCGACTTCTGGTATAACGGGATGTAAATCGAACTTGAAAATATTTTTAAAAGAAGCGGCTTAACAATAACTGATAAGTAAAAAACAGCTGGAAATCCATCAAACTCTCGAAAGGTAACGTGTTACCCAACTTGGGAGAAACAGGGAAAACCTTATTTAAAAAATTGGGTAAATAAATGCAATCTCTTAAAACAAATGTAACAAATAACTCCTTGATTAATTATTTATTGTTTGATGGTTTTCCAGCAGTTTTTCGCCTATCAGCTGGAGATAAGACCAGAGACAAATTCTTTGAATGTGTCATCTTTCAGCGACAAATTATCTATGGCCTTTATGGTAATATCATACGACATTTCCTTTTCGAAATACGCTGTGTAGTGCTAGCCTGATATCAAGCTAGCATACCAGCTGATTTTATGGCTAAACGGCATGAGCGACAAATTTTTGGATTTGGTAACAAATTAGCGACAAATTATAGTGCAGTCAGAAATCGGAAAATTACTTCGGTGTGCTAGCTTTATATAAGTGTATTTTGCCTTCTGCTACTGTCACAGGAAGTGTTAAATATTTACGTAGATATTTAATTAAACATTAGGAGAGACGGACTACTTATACAATATACAATAAATATAATTTAGTATAGGTACCATGTTGAGTGGAGATGTGCCTTTATTTATAGACAGCAATTCTAACTCATTTAATAGATCTTTCCTGTCAATATCCGATAAATTTTCAAGTGTTTAAGTTTCTTCTAAATTGAGTGTAGGTATAAGACAACCGACTTGCGCCTTTTAAGATCCTCCGCCCGGGGTGCCATGCATCTCTTGCACCTCCGGGTAAAGACAAAGACGGTCCTGTTGCAAGTTTATGTATTTATAGCGATTAGGGAAATAAAGATTTTTACTTAATACTTATGCTTTTATATTATTTACAATAATAAATTATAGTATATAGTACCTAAAAAGGGAACTAAGGAAGAAGTTTTTAAGTCCATTATTTTGTAACATAATTTGAAACTGTTGAATAATTACAAGATTAACAAACTACGTTTTTGCTTGCCAAAAGTAAATTTAATAATTATATCAGTGTTTTTAATTATTACTGTTTTTTATCAGTTTTGTTAAATAACTGCAGTTTCCGTTTGTTCAAAAACTTCCGCTTTCATATGTTGAAACAATTTTGAAACAATCAGTGCATTATTAATTTGTTAATCAACTTTTTGTACTACCGTTTCAGTAAATATTGTTTACAAAACAATTGTAAATCAATTGTTTCATGTGCCCACTTATATTCTACTATTTCCAGTGGCGGATTTACACATTTGGCGCCCGTAGGCTATTCAAAATTTGCCGCCTCTATTGACACCTGCAATTCTATATCCTAATTCACAATCAATTTTTTGTCAATGAAATTGCAACTTTATGATTGTATTATATTTTTATCAGACTAATCAACAAATATTGATACGAATTTATTAGGATTTAAAATGTAGGAATGTTAAGAAGTTTCGTTGAATGGATATTTACAGCTTTTATTCATTACAATATTATCATTATTGTTTTTTTCATTCTAAGAAATGTATAATATTCATGAAATTCTGTGCAACAATATGCAATTTTTTACGTGTAAATTTATTAAATTTTTATTCTTCTCTCAAACAGGTTGTTAATATCATCAGAAATATGAATAGAAAATTATTAATTTTCCACATATATATCTATATAATATTTGTTATTGTTATTTTTAACCAATTTTTTTCGGATCCTATTTCTCTTTGAATAGATATATTTAAGTGGTGAAACATATTACACATTAATTGAATAGTGTGGGTGGACCTAAAGAAAAAAATATGGAAATAATTAATTTAAAAAATAGGTAAAAATACTTTTAAAAAGTAATATTTAAACGCTATTGGAATATTTCAAAAATTCAAAATCACAATGGTATATTTCATAAATACGCGTTTAGTAATTTTTCATGTACAGACGTTAGTGTATTCAGTATACTGTATAGCACTAAAATATTGTAATTTTTGTTGATTTTTTGAGCCTCGTATTTTTTTTCGTGTATAAGATAATACCTAATTTTTTTTATTTCTGTAAGACAAAAAAAAATTTTGAGCAAAGTTTGCCGCCCCCTCAAATCTGCCGCCCTAGGCTCTAGCCTATTCAGCCTGCTGGTAAATCCGCCACTGACTATTTCCTTTCAACGTTTTTGTATCAGTCGTTTCTATGGTAACCAAGGTGTAATCAAAATACACACTCATGTTCAAATATTTGCCTATTTAATAGAAAATAAAATTGTCTTATGACGGCAAGCAACCTTGTAAGTAGGTAATAGATATTAAATAGGTACATACTTAATAAAAATTCTATTTACGAAGAGAATTAGATTACTACCTATTAGTATGAGAATGAGTACTAGCAGGTGAGTAGGTACTTACCCAAAGATCTCCCCAATTTTTCATAAAACGCTAGACGAAGATCACAATTAACAAAACACAACAATATGAGAAAACTAATTGCGTATAGTACAACACCAACCCCAATTATGTCGAAAATCAACATCGCAGCAACAATTTCAGGGCGTGTTTCTTCAGAATCATCAAGTTACCGATTATAACTAGGTTTGTAGTTAGTTAACAGGCACCGAGTAGATATCGATGTGTTTGTGTACAAAATAAAAAATAAGTTTACAAATAATGACCCATAGTTTAAAATAATACCGTCCCGTCGCGTTTTTATGCGGTCATTTACTATTATTATTGTTGTTATTACACCAAGTAATTATTATTTCGTTTTTGCTTATCTTTCAAGCTACTGTCGCGACTACGTCAGTAAAATAACAGACAACAATCTGCCACTACATTACATACATCTACCGTATACCTACGTAAAACATTGTTAGTATAGTAGTAGTCGCTCGTGGGATACACGACGATACCTCCTTTGACGAACACCTTTTAGATTAAGGTCATATGTCGTATACGTAGGCAGGTAGGGGGGCCATTGCAGACGATAACTGCTTACCATGACTGCTTTGGTCGTACGACTCAAGTCTCAACCTCAAGTTTAGACTTCAGAATAGCGCAGCTGTTACCATCTTTTCTTTGTTACCGTCAACAGATGGATTTTACCCCTGAATAGAAAGTTTAACGTGTGTGAGTATGTGTATGTATACATACACACTATAAGATTTTTTTATATCTAATCAAAAGCCTAAAAAATAAGTTTCAAGCTTCTTGCTTTGAAAATCACGTAATTTCCATACAAACTTTCATCCCCATTTGAACCCCTCTTAGCTCTTTTTTCGCATTAAAAAGTAGCCTATGTCTTTTCGTATGCTCTAGACTATATCTGTGTCAAATTTCATTTTAATCGGTTCAGTAGTTTAGGCGTGATTGTGTAGCATACAGAGTTACTTTCGCATTTATAATATTAGTATAGATTGTTTTAGTTCCGCCTAGAGCCTAGACGATTTTGAAGCGGCTTATAAATGTTTGGGCGAAATATAATGCTGCGAGAAGTTACATTGTAAAATGTGTTTTACATTCTGAATTTTAGTAATAAAAATTGAATATCCACTTCTCTATTCCTGGAGACAAAAATCGCAGTTGTAATCCCCCCTCCAAATTATTCTTGTTAGTGTCATATCCAATTCAGGACGAGCACGAGAAATGCACAGGAACATTTTTAAACGTATTAACCATCGTTAATTTTATCTCTATCATCTCTCTATCTACTACCTTACTGGAGAAGCTCTCAGCGTTTTCCTGTGTGATTTTCTTTTACCTCTACACAGGGGCGCATTTACGGGAGGGGGGGGAGAATTAACCCTCCCAAGATTTATCAAAGATGACTGCAAACACTTCAGAACTTTTTGGATCAATCTGGCAGCAATGCTTTTTATAGTATGTACCTATCTCCAAGACGTCAACTACCCCCCTTCCCTTACTTCCATATCAATAATATTCACTGTTCACTTGTTTATGCTTCTACTGAGTTCTGCAGCACTGCAACCAAAGCTACGTTATTGCTTTTTGTTTTGATTCTTCCTGCCTATTTTAATACGAGTAATTAAAGTGATAGTAATACAGTTAGTGTGTTCACATGGTACTACAAGGGTAATTTAATAATTTAGATTAAAATTTTTCAAAACACTAACATTCCTTTTAGTTAAAGTTCCAAGTTTACTTTATTCTGCATAGCATTAACTTTTAACCGGCAAAAATCTAGTCTTACGTACCTATTTTAGCATCTACTCCCCCCCCCCCCATATTCCAACTCTGCATGCGCCACTTTATATTGGTTGCCTAAGTTTCGGTCAGGGTGTAAAGGTCTCAAGGGTGGAGGAGGTAAGGTTAATAAATCTCTACTTTGGGGAGCGAAGTTAAAAACCCATTTTAACATTAGTCAAAATTTTATTGGGAGTGTGCCTTATGGAAAAATAGTAATGGAATTTTTTTAAAGCAAATCATGTGTGATCCATTTTGTTATGGTTAAAAAAATGACGAAAATCAACCTTACGTAATTAATGACTGATTCCCTTATCCTTCTTAATATACCTCCGACTCACGGTCGAACTGCATGATACATATTATACAAGTTACTATTGTCTAGTGTTTTTATTTAGGCAAAAAAATCTTCAAGTGTAGAATGACTGAGATCGGCACTCAAAATAAGGACGATTTAGGGCAGTACCTAGAATTTGTGCTGCCTTACAGGATGATATAAGACAAAAAAGTTGCTCGATGTTTTAAGGTGCGGGACAAAAATATTTTTGCGTATATAGGGTGTTCATTTGTTAAATGTAATATGTGGCGAAACATTGCTTTTAAATGTAACATCCCATATTTTATTTCATTTTGGAATTTCTATAAGAATTATGCACACTTTTTGTTAAGCATTACCTACCAAAATTCAACTGTTTCTGAGATATTCAATATTTCTTCAAAAAAACTCTGTTTGCACTTGTAATATGTAATAAAATTAAGCATATTTAATTTATTTGAAGTCTTATCAGCCAAATCTTTTGCAAATCAATAATGCACAGCTTGAATTACTTTAAATTTTATAAAATTGTACAGGCTGTTTACAATACTGTACACAAAAACAGTAACGTGAAAAAGCTCTATCTCACTTTTTTTAAATCGAATGCCCCTTATTTTTTTTTTTTAACCTAAACGCTTCGCCAAGTAATAAACTTTCTTTTTTATAAAACATGTCCTACGCCAGTCTCTAATACTTATCGAGGTTTTGGAAATTGCCCCTTTAAAATTCACAACACTTGTGCAAACTGAGTACATATTAAAAAAAAAAACTTTAAAGCGGTAACACATTAGGTAGCATAACATAACAAATAATAACAACCAAGTCAACGAAGCAGTTTCCTTTTCAATTTTAATTCAACCATTGTTTCCATGACTAACTAAGTAAAAAAAATCGAAATGAAATGCGGGCGTTGTGGATTTTATAGAATCAATTTCAAAAAACTACACGCAGAGTTTAGGAATGAATAACTGGATAAATTAATTAATATAGTTTTTTTTAATCAAAGTTAGTGGATATTTCTAACACAATTTATAGTTTGCAAGTCAGAGTCCGAGGGGCCCCCCGAGCTTGGGGGCCCCGGAGCACTGCCCCGTCTAGCCCATGGTAGTTACGTCACTGGTATGATTACGCAAAGCTTTCAACAGAATAGTCCAATTTCGATAATTCTTTTTTGTTTTTATCGATAGAATATACTTTGATGTTGGACCAATTTCAATTAAAATAAAAATAATAAAAACTCAGAGCTTAAGGGGTAGAGTTCATTTTTATAAAAACGACACCAACGTTTCGGTTCTGATGTGAACCTTTATCAAGACGGTTTTTTGTGTTATATTTTAAGAAACATAAACTGTATATGGTGTAATAGTACGATTAACCCCAAACAATATTTAAAACGATAAAACAATAATATTATTACTACTAAAAACTTGTATAAATAAAATAATAAATAAATAAGTTATGTTAAAAACGTTTACAGAACCACGTGGTAACACAAACAGGACATAATTACGTTTTTATAATAAAGAACTCTTTACCCCTTAAGCTCTGAGTTTTTATTAAATAAAAACCTAAGGGGAGGAAAAAAATGGAAAAAAATTAAAATAAAAATTACTCCGTAAGGGATTAATGATAGTTCACCATTAAATTTCATCTGTGATCCGATTCTGTTGATACTTAGCACACATAAATCTGTTGTTTTCACCATAATACAGAGAGCTTAAATTGATCTGCTCTTTATCATCCTTATTTTTTAAAATATGACCGCGCTGCTTTTGGCTTTCTGATGTGAGTAGTTTCTTATCCTCGAAAGTTTTTCCTGGCACTGATTATTTCAACAAAAAAAAATTAATCGTCGAAAAAAGGAAGCGAAAAATAGCTCCTACAATAATGAAAATATCTAAACAACTTTGAGTCGGTGCCAAATAATTAATTTGATAACAAGCGTTGATTCAAAATTATTTAAGTATGTATTTATATTATTGTTGGAGCTTAGTTAGACTAAAAAGGTTCTTTTTTATTTTTGGCTTCTCAGTTTCTCTCTTTATAGCAGTCTATCTTTTCTTTAAAAAGTTATTATTTTTATTTTCCCTGTTCAGTTCTTCTTTACTCTGTCGATTTCTTTTTTTATTAAAAGAAGGTTTTATGGAGACACAAATGGCATCGATAAGGGTGGCCATTTGGTGGATGTTTTATTGTCTAAACCGCTACTTTAAATACCAAAAAGACAATAGAGTTGGCTTCTCTTTCAAGAAGTGGCTACAGCAATCGTTGTTTAACTTCGATACCCTTTCAACAGCATCGAAGCTGTCATCCAAACATATAGTTCGATCCACTCCCCAATGTTATATCCCCTCAATAATTTGAATTTTAGATAAATTTCATGGAATTATTTTGTCCAGAGAAACATCAACTTCACTAGTTTTCTGGTAATTGTACTAGAGTTGGAGTTTGTGCAGGTATTTTAGCACTTCCAAATCCTGGGTTAAATTCCCATGAGGGGGGCTTCGCCCCCATGCTATTAGGGGGAGGCATACATTCGATTTTCTTGAAAGTTTAGTAAATTATACAGTCCAGTATGCTGATTATCGAAGTTTGGAAAACAATTAAACCTGACCCATAGTTAACCTAACTAACAAAAGTCTTATGGAGTCTACATTGCTGTAAACAAGGATGTGACCAAAACAAAAATCAGATTAGTAATGTTGTTGGTACGTACCGTAACATTATGAAGAGAAATCAAAGCAGAACTTTGTTTTTATGTTAACTTAGGTCATGGTAGGTAAAGACAACACAAACGAAGCGAGTGTTATCGTGTTGATGTCTTTCCTTTTCATTAAAGCAATATGAATCTCAAAAAACAAGTTATTTGTGATTGACAATGTTAACTATGGGTTGGTTAGGTTGTACCTTTTTTAAACCTTAAAACTGTGTTCTTCTCTTGGACGTTGTCAAGAGTATTACTCTAGGATAACTCTTTACGGCTAACTATTCAATCTTTATCAAAAGACTAGGTAAAGGTTATGGTTATGATTAATCCGATAAGTGCAGAAAATAAAATTCCATTCAACAATTTATTAAATTACTCGTGATTGATAATGTGATTAGTTTTACTGTTAATGAATCATCGGTCATGAGATAATTTTAAAGGGATCATGTAGCTATAAAAATAATTGATAAAATTTAATAATGAAATGTAGCTGACAGATATGATAAGAACTTATAATACCTAATCTATTTGGAAAAATTAAACATTTTATCGTTTATATTTTATAAAAAATCTACAGAAAGTATGTCATAATTTACGATAAACCGGAATTTTGCTTATCTATTATAATACATATATAAAATAAATAAAATAACAATCTTCTTGGCACTTCATCTATCTGTGATAAATTAATTGTTTCTATTGTTTTATAGAAATTAAGCCAAAAATTGATCATATTAAAGTTTATATTTAAGTGTCTGTTCTGTATGTCAGGTAATCAATTACAGTTAGTAAGTGAAACATTAATTTATTCACATTTATGAATGAAAGTCGGTCCGAGCATTTCATATTAAAGCGACTTCAGGGTCTCTGGAGTAACCTCTTCGTTGAATATTTTTTAAAATAAAATTTCATTCTTTAAGGTATGAACTGGTCCAATTAGTAGTCGGTCCGGCCCTGGATTTATTAATAGTCGTTACAGTTTTGTCAGTTATTAATTGTTTAACTAACCATAACTACAATTTGTTAAATAGTTAAGTTCATACGTACTTTGCTTTAACATCCAATGTTTTCAAATATTTTTAAGTAATGTGTACTGTACGAGTATGGAATTGGCTGTAAACTTGGGGTAATAAGGTGTCTGTATTACTTTTATCGTTTCCGCTATATAAATATTAACTTATTATTATCGTGTAACAAACATTAGCTCCCTATAAATAATACAATTATTTTTCCTTTATATTGTTTTTAATTGCACATTATGTGCTATGATGATAAAATTCCATATAACATAGATAGGCCTTGGTCTAGTAAACTATATTTCTAAAAGTAGGACGTCCGAAATTATCAATAAAAGATTTGAAAACAAAAACGCCAGTAAATACCAGAAGATTATTACAGGCTATTTAAATACTATAAATGCTTCCATAAATACTCATACATATAGAGGCAACGAAGTAAGCTTTATTTATATCAACTGGAACCCACTTTTCCTTTTTCTGGGGTTTAAATCGTGATTGATCATAAATTAATGACACTAAATATGCTACTTATTCACATAAAAATAAAATTTATTATTTTTGTGGAAATATATACTTACAGGGTTCTTCAAACTGAGTGGTATTTTAGAGGTTTGGTACGTTATAATCAGTGAAATTATCTATTTTAAGTAAAAATCTAAATTTTTCAAATAAAGTAATGGAAAAGTCTATATAAATCAAAGTATAAGAAAAACAGTAATCGAATGGCAAGATAAAATATGGTAGGTACTAATAATCAACCACAGATAGCATGATGGAATTATTCTACTAAGGGGCTGTTCATAAAATATGTCACGCTAAAATTAGCTTTTTTTGATCCCCTCCCCCCCGGTTGTCACGCTGTGTCACACTTTCTGTGACCCCCCCCCCTGTAAACATTACGTCATAAAAACTAACCCCACCCCCTGAACATGATTAATTTAGATTAATAATACCCAAATTTTGATAGTAAAAATATTTATTTTATTTTCATTTAAATAAATTAGTAAATAAAAAAAAACAAACAAATAAATAATATTTCTATTTATCAAAAGTCCAAGGATTCTGTAAAAATTCAGTAAAATTTTTTGATGAACAGGGGAACGTCACGTTGCCGTAGACCCCCTGTCTCCCCTTGTCACACTCAGCAAACCCTATACTATAATGACAATTTCGTTCCTTTTTTTACTTTTTTTTATATCAATGAAAATGCAAATACCTACTGATTTCTTAACTTTAAAAGCAAAGCACTACAAATGTAGGTAATCGTTTAATTTATTTATGCATCACATTTAACTAAACATTAACAACAATCATACTGTAGTAGTGTAAATTTACGGGGCTATAGTAAAAAAAAAAGCTTGATCAAGAAGTATTGGTCACGGGGCCCAATTCGTATGCGTCCAGACTTACGGCCAGAGGCTTGCTTGTAATTATTAACTATTTTAATTTAACAGTTAGCTCACGGTGATGATGAAACTAATATTCGATCATCATTGTTAACATGATGTCATTTGAGTAGAATTTTTATGACAATTGCGCTGTTGATTTGTTAAGAATGTTTAGTGATTACCTGCCGTGTTGCCTAAAACTAATTTTGAGTGGTTTTTAATTTTGTTTATATTTAAAAATTTTTATATGCATTCTCCAACATTTGTTATTCAATAATATTATGTACATATATTTGAACAATTAAAATACGAATTACTGAGGGAGCTTTGAGTTAACTTCAGGGTTTTTTTTAAATTCTACTGTTATTCTTGAATATTGACATTAACTTCTCTTATGAATCGAAAAATTTCCCTTAATTATAAACCAGCAGCAATGTGTCAATATTTTTGTGTCCCATCTTCTTTTGGAAATGCTTCTATATTTTTTTAATATCTTTGTAACGGGATTGTACAATTTCACAACTACAAAAAACTTTAATTACTTTATTGTCCGCGTGAGATTTGGTAACAAGAAAACTTAAACTATGGTAAAAGTCACTCTTAAACTAATATCACACTTAGACTAGAAATCGTACTTAAACTAGAAATGGCACTTAACTAGAAATCGCGCCGGAAATGAGCTGTCCCAGTCAACCACGGTTTGGAATATAAGTTTATCACTATGTAAAACGCACTAAGCACTACTTTTGGATCTTTTTTCTTTCACACACTGGCCAAGGGTTCCGAACTCGGAAGGCTCCTGGAAGTTGAGGTCTTACTCTATTTCCCGTAGTGTTAAAGGACTGGTAAAGTTTCTGCTAAGTTTCTGGAGTCAAAGTCTCCTTGTGGGTCTTTATTCACCCTTACCTAGGTAGGGGTAGCCAGCGAGGTACTACCAACCAGGGGTGGTGGTACCGGGAGAGGGTAACCTGCCGGGGTAGGGTGGCGTTGGTGGATAGAGCGACGGATTCCGTGTGGCGCCCTCCTGAGCCATAGTACGACGAGTAGAAATGGTACAAGTCTGTGGGGGGATTTCAAAAGGGTTGTTACATCTTGGTGAAAGCTTCCACCTTATTCTCACTCACCATTCGAAATTAAGAGGTGGTATATGGAAATATGAATGCAAAAAATGATTTTTAAAGACATTTTACAGTCTACATCAAAGAGAACTAAAGAGTTCATTTGAAAATGATTGATGGACATATTTTAAAAATGTTTTGTTCTGAATTAAGTGACTCTAAACTATAATGAAGCATTTTTAATGGTTCACAAATACGAAAATTTATGAAAACATTTAATTTTATGAAAATGTTATCATGGAAGAGTCAACAACTTGATCGTCTCTAAATAACAAGCTGGATCACGATAACTGGGGAGGAAAAGAAAACACTTAAAAACACATTTTATATTCTATTTTTAATTTTAAAAAAATTTAAGTGAAAGTGTTTTTAAGTGTGTCTTCTTTTCGTCCCAAGTTAACATGATGATCAACTTTCACATAGTAGAGACCAACTCAATTAATTTTTTCAACAAGGTGGATGTTTTTATTAAGATATGAAAATGATATAAGAATATTACCAAAAGAAAATAGAGCTCAAAAAAAGCAGATTACTCCTGATGCTGGTTTGTAATTTAATTCAAAAGGGAAAAAGCTAATTTTTTGGTCTATTCTTTTGTTACAGGTACAGTACGCTTTTGGTCTTCGAAAATTCCTTAGAATGTGGCGGGGAATGTATCGAATAATATAATAATATTGTTACACTTCATTGTAAATTTCGCTTACATAACTTAAATATTCTTAAGTATTTGAAACGTGAAAATTAGGTTAGATTTCGATAAAATTCAAATTAATTACCTTAAAAACCTTATCAAAAC
This sequence comes from Agrilus mali, assembly GCA_029378335.1. Taxonomy (NCBI): domain Eukaryota; kingdom Metazoa; phylum Arthropoda; class Insecta; order Coleoptera; family Buprestidae; genus Agrilus; species Agrilus mali. The sequence goes on from CM055659.1 coordinate 15,592,610, forward strand.
AAGCACTTATTTTGACCGAAGAATCCAAAAATGCAATAATATTCAGGGGGTTCCGTTTAAAAAAACATAACTTTGATACTCTTAGGGCATTTGGAACACCCTGTATAATATGAAAATAGTTCTAAAAGGTAACCATAATAGACCACTATATAATCCAAAAGTTAAAGTTTTTTAAATTTTCATATTTTGGCCATAATATTCCGTGCCGGATAGCGTTAATAACCCTGTAGGCCTGTATAAGTAAATATAAATTAAATTTAACTGCGATCCAAAAACTTTATATGTAACCACCATAATCTACTCTTAACCAGGGTAGGATTATGAAAAATGAGAAAAGATTTTCACTCTCCAAATTGCTATTATTATATTATGTTCGAAATATTCATTAGAAGAAGAATTGAACTGATATTTCTCGATAAACCTACAATTTTTGCATTGGCCCATTATTAGAGCCCATCAAATTGGATAAGTTACTATACTTGTAACATTCGGCCAGTGAGACTTTGAACCTTCATAGAAATAAAAAATCTTTATTCCTTTATAGCCGACATTTTAAAAATATCCTTTTAACAAGTAGGTGTGATTCATTTTTACTCACCAATATATTTCATTGACCCTGTTTCCTGTCGGAAAAGTCCCTGATGTTCTTACCCGCTGTAGGTCCAGATTTGATTTGGTTAGGATGGGCAAAAGCTACACTTTACATTAGTGAAGTATTTCAAAAAAAATTTACACAAAATTAATCTCCATCCAACCCCTTTGTATGTTTCCACCTGCATGTCTCTCTTATTGTCCCATAACATTCAAAATATTTCAATTAGATAATAAATTATGAGTATTACGAAATAATACAAGGAGTAACTTTGTGAATAAAACATGTATAATATTTCATCTTATAAGTTAATACAAAGTATGTGATAAAATACATATCTACATGTAGTATATATGCTGCTACATCAGAAAAAAGAAGCTGTATATTTATTATGCAAAAACAAAAGAAATAAAATAATAATAGCCAAGTAAGTAGATAGAAACCACCACCATTACGTAAAACGAAGAAATCTCAGTTCGTTTTCGTCTGTAAAAATATTTGTAATGTACTTTAAGATAAAATTAATTGTAAGTATTAGTATTGAATAAAAATAGATACATGTAGAGAAGCAATAAAAAAAATAATTCATACAAAACAATTACGTTAGGTCAGGTAGGAAGTGATATGATATAGAGCTATTTGGGTTTTGACGATTTCCAAAATTTCCGCCTATCACATTAACTAAATGCCGACAAACTTCGTATGACACCACTCTGAATTTATGTATTTTGGTGTACCTCTTGTTAGCAGTTGGCACCAATTTATAATGACAAATTAGGTTTGGATTTTCGATTAATGGGAGAGCTCTTTCATCGGTTTTTCTATTATAAAATGATTATTTGGAAATTATAGTTAAATTAAGGAAAACATGAAACGTCAAGGTACATATAATAATCGGTTACATAGTGACTAATCCGAAAATCGAACCCCCACGGAACTACAGAAACCAACAGGAGAAGGCTTAATTAATGCTATAGGTTAGGACTGATCATGATTCGATTTTACTATCAAATCAAATCAAATGGTTACATATTTAGTACATAGAATCAACAGTTGGAGATATCGAAATGCCAATCAGATTTTTTTAATGGAAAATGGAATAGGGTCGAAATATGGCTTATTGAAAAAATATTTTGAAATTAAATACATCCGAAAGTATTTTTCAATTGCTAAAATTTCATTACTGAAGTCTTTAGCAGGCTTTGGAACCGGTATATGTAAGTTGCGCCACCTGGTCAGTTTAACCCAAAATCATAACCTAATAGTTCAAAAGGGTCATAGTATAGTTGCGCCACAGAGTATACATACATACATAATATAGGTATAAAATAAGTACGTTTATAAAGTCTTGAATATTTGAATTGGATTGATGAAACCTTTAAATACTGTAAAAAATAAAAAAAACAACATAGTTACAAAATATTTAGAAATAATAACATACTATTTCTCCACCTGAGGAAGGCATAGTGTGCTGAAATATTTATAGTAACATTAATAAATAGTACTTTGCAACCACGTTGTGTTTTAATTATTTATATCTTGAATATGTATCAAATTTACGTTTCATCACTTTGTATTATGCGGGGTGGTTTACGGTTGTAAAATGGAAAGGTCCCCCCTTCCCAGGAAACTATGTTATTCAAGAATTTTTTTGTATATAATCTAATTCTAATATATAAAATTCTCGTGTCACGGTGTTTGTAATTTAACTCCTCCGAAATGGCTTGACCGATTTTCGTGAAATTTTGTGCGCATATCGGTTAGGTCTGCGAATCGGACAACATCTATTTTTTATCCCCCTAAATGTTAAGGGTGGTTCACTCCTAAATTTTGTTTTTTATTTTTTAGACAAAATTTTTTGTTTTTATTTTTTTATGATATAGCATACAAAAATACATACAACCCTTAATTTTCATCCTTCTACCACCAACCCCCATTTTTTAATAGCGATATTAGTACTGTAATAATTTTCAACTCTCAGTGGTCGATAACTGATCAATTATTATCAATCGATCAGTAATCCCCGCCAGGCGTCTACTGATGTCACTACTCACCCAGCAAACAGCACGGAGTGGGGATGAGAATGAAGCAGAAAGTCAGAGAATGTTTTGAATCATTATGGGATGTTCTGGATAGCTCTAAATTCGCGAATATTCTAGAATATTCTATCAAACATGTGATATATTCTTACCCGAGCAACGTTCGGTATAGCTGCTAGTAATAATGTAATTGTTTGTATATAATGTACACAATAATAATCTTATAAATCAATAGACCGTAAAGATAAATACTTAATTATACCTGAATTGGCATAGTGGCGCAACTCTACCCTAACCTTTTTCGAGATTAAATAATTTTATTTAGAGACTGACCGCGGGGCGCAACACGTCTATGCCCTTTTGAACCAAACCGTTTTTAAACAAAAGCTGTATTGTTATTAACTAAGCCTAATCGAGAAAGGAGAGGAAATTGGTGTTCTCAATGCGAGGTAGTTGGAAGTCCTGCAGCTACTATTTAGAGTATCTCTAATACATTTGTGAAATATCCCGTGTGTTTTATTTTATTATTTATTAATATTGTAGTAGGTAACCTACCTGTAGCGAATCATTTAAAATAAACGTTTATTAAAGTCATTATCCCACATTTATTGTTATTTCAACAAAATTTAATTGTATACTCATTAAAAAACAATTTCAATCAGGGGCGGACCTGGGAATTTGAGAAGAGAAGCAAACAATTATGGCTCTTTTTCAAATTTCAAACTTGCGCACCTAATAAATACCGAATTTTGATTGTTCTAACCCCAAAGAATAGGTTTGAATTCGATTACTCCTCTTCGTGGTATCGCCCCTGAATTTAATATTAAGCACATTCATTTAACTATAAATAACAAACAACACACTAGAAAAAATACAGAAAAATAGCGAGCATGTAAAAAACATAGAAGAGTTAAAAATTTGCATTTTGCATCTTAAAAAATTATAAAACAATCATAATTTAAGTTAATTATTTAAAAATACAACTCAAAAATACTGCTACTTTGCAATTGCGTATTTGAATAACGGAAAGCTACCAAAAATAATAACAAAAATTATGGAGATGGCAGAGATGACTTTGTAGAAATGTGTTTTTTGGTGGGGAACGCAGAAAATGGTGGTAAAGATTGAACATTGGAAAAGTAGTACAGAACAGCATTTTAAAAATAGGTATCTAATTTCAGTTTCAGTTCAATTTTGTAAAAAGTAAATGTTGATAAAATTTAATTATGCAATTGAAAAACAGCAAAATAAAAAAAAATTACTATGTATCTTATAATTGGAATAGGCTAAAGTAAGGTTATTAGATATTATTAGTTTCTTTTCCAAATATTTTATTTTTATTTCCTGCAGTTTTCACCCAAAACAATCTTAGAATTTTGAGCTTTATACAAAGTCGTCCCTTCGCCTCTAACCATTTCCTTTTCTGAAGGATGGTCTCTTCGTTTAAACAATTACTTCGAATGAATTTAAAATAGTTTCCATTTTAAACAAATTTTAATTTTTACTTTTTGGCACATTGGAAAATATAAAATAAATTAACGATAAAACATTTTCTTGTAAAAGCAAACATACACAACAATAGAGTATTTAAAAAAGCACAACCAAGATCACTGATCATTATTGTCAACCAGACAAACAAATATTAATTACAATTAGTTTAAAACAAATAAGCAACAACACATTATAAGTACATTGTTGTAACAATGCTAAAAAAGCAATACCTAATAGCAATAACAAAGCATGCTACAACAAAACAAAAAACGTGCTTTCTGTTTAATTAATTTTCTATATTGTAACTACCTCAGTCATTAACTGGATATCTCTACTGTCCCTTAATTTGAACAGCGTATTGACACCTACGATTCTTAGTGCACTGTAAAGATGGAAAAACAAAATATATAATTTAAAAAAAAAATTCAATGAGATATATGTATAGGAATAAATAATAAGAATACAAACGTTTTAAAAATTAGTGGAAAGTAGACCGCTGTATATGTGAATGGAATAAGTGGAAATAAAGCCATCCATGTTTCATCCAATTTATTGGCTAATGTTAAAGCACAAAGTTCTCCGCATCTTTCTATTGTCAGTCTTCGATCTGTAGGTTTCGCGCTAATCCCATATTTCTGCAATAAAATACAAGATGATTTGACCAAGACCGTCCAAAGATTCGAGTTAAGTTTTGCATGATAATGTGCCCATATACATAAAACTTTATAAGGTCATAAGTGACAAAATACAGGAAATGTACTCGTAGTATATTTTTAATTTTTGATGGTAAAGAAATCAGTTTTTTTTTATGTTTTTTATACTCTACATTTTAGTCAAAACGTGATGCTTGGCCGTTTTGCTACCGTTGCGAAGATTTCATAGGCATTCGTTCATCGTGTGTGAAATAAAACGGCCAAGCCACACGTATTGACTAAAATGTAGAGTATGTGAAGTTAGGCTTGGTAAAGTAAGAGCGCATAGATCAAGAATCTTGGCTCTACATGAGATCTGACCACTTTTTCATGGATTATAATTAAAGTGTAGTGTAGAGCTTGTAGGTTTAGAGCGTGTAGTCTTTAGAGCTTGGCTTTTTGAGTTTAAAAATAACCTATTTTGACCCCGGGCCTTTACTTTCGCCTTACCCTTCGTCTGGAATTATTTGTTATAAGTATTTCAGGGGCAACGGGAGTTTATTATTTTTTTAATATACTTTTCTTTTCAATAGTTATTACTGCATGATTATGTAGCTAGTGCAAATGTAGTGCAAGTCTCATACAAACTTCCATCTCCTATTCCGAGGGGATAGGTTAGGTGAGGTTTGGTTTTTTTTTTTGTTGTCTTTGTAGTAATATTAGCTTACATACCAAATTTCAGCGTTCTAGGACTTCAGGAAGTACCTTAAGAATTTTGATGATCAGTGAGCGAATCAGTGACGAAATCGGGGGTTTTTAGACATTAATAAAATCTAAAGTATAATAGCTAGGACATTCAAACTTTGTATGTTTAATGACTGTACTAGTATCATTATATCTTGAAATTTTTAACTATTTAGCATCATCCAAACCAAAGTTATAAGAGTTCAAAAAAACGACGAAACGTTTCGGGAAAAGGTAGGTAGTGCCCTTGCTCTCCGCTTGGCTCGTCTTGGCGGGGGCACTCTCGTGCCCCCAGATTTTATATAGGGCGTTCCAGAATTTCATGGAATAACCACAGGCTCGTGGGATCAAAATAAGTCAATTGAACCACTAAGACGAAGCTGGCGCCGGGAAATTTTAATTTTTGTGAAATAGATTTTTTAAATTAACGGGTGATATACAATATTAATAAATTGCCCTTTCTGAATATAAAATTACCCCTGCTGAAATAAAATACAATTCAGTACATGGAATTGTTTATGAAAATACTAATTTCTGATGTGCATATCAATTTTCCTAACGACCAACAAGGATAAAATCTACCTCTACCCTCAGATACAATTAATTGTTTAGAACTTTTTAGGAGGATTGATTGGGTATTTTTAATTTTACAATATTTTTTTAGAAAAGCACATACCTTAGCTTAATTTTTTGTCGCTTATAAAAAATGATATCTGTAAATGTTTCGAAGAAAATAAAAATGTTTCCGCAAACGATGATCTCAGACAAAAATCCTTTAGGTTAGTGCGATTTGAATAAAATTTGATATGTACTTAGGCTCTCCTATGGAGGTACCAACTTTAAATTTCTCTTTAAAAATCCGTATCTATTACGATTTTGGAGAAGAAGAAGGTGTTCGATCCACTGATACGATCCACGAACTCTTATTTGATTGTAAAGTTTCAAAATTAGTCTTACATTAGGTACCTACTAAAACTGCTATCCTTCATGTCCTTAAGCTTATTACCATTTTCACAAGAGGTGAAGTTTAAATTAATAGTGTCACATAATGCTCATATTTTTCCAAAATTATGTTTTTCATTAATTGTTTAATATTTCGTTATATTTATTACATTTGTTCCAATTTAAGTATGCAACTTGTTGAATTTTCGAAACACAAAACCACCGCACGGATTCTCGACATAATTGCACGACAAAAGGTAATTCTTCAGCATTTGGGATTTTGTTTCACAACTGTTACCAATTTTAACTTAGCAGACAATGATTTTCATTCATCAATAGAAATTTTTTGTGGTAAGTACCTACATAATCAGCGGATTAAACATCTTCCTTTTCGCCAAAATTGTCATTGAAACGTTTTATGTTTCCTGTTGCAAATTTAAACTATTTTCTGATTATTATATCAAAATTATGCCATATGATTTAAATTTTCGTAACAAAATCAAAATTGTTGAATATGTAGAATGTCCTAGGCTTTCTAAAGATGTTATTAAAGTTATAGGTTAATATAAGAATTTTTGGATAAATCTTTCGGTGAAATGTGGAGCTTAAAAATAATTTTCAAGATTTTCTCAGGGTCATTTTAGTATCTAATTACTTTTTCTTTCCTGAATTATTTCTATATCTGTAGTAGTCATCGAAATATGGTCGGTGGCCACCTGGTATTTCGATTTATGAACATAGATAGAGTTGGTAAATAAACTGCTGCAAACTCATTAAGAATATATATTTAAATTATTACCTTTTATAAAATAATTAAAAACATGTAATTACCTGTCCTGGTGTCTCTGTAAAGCTTTCAGATAAAAAATTTGTAAAAACGGGACCTGGACATATAAGAGATACAGCTAGATTTTTTCCTGTTTTCTCTGTTCTTAAGGAGTTAAAGAATCCCTAAAAATACAGTCATCAACTAATTAATTAATTACAGAATATATTAATACTTAAAATTATAGTAAAAACCAATTATTCTAAAAACAGGGTTAAAAGTTGATAAGAAAAAACTGAATCGTTTAATGAAATGCAAAATATTGATTAATTGGTCGTTACACTACTTTTTGATGAGCGTTAAATTCGATATTTTTGCTTTGGACGCTTATGGATATAACTACGCCACTGCAAAAAGCAATACACTCAAACTTCGATAACTCGAATTTTTGATAAGTCGAACCAAATTGGTTGGGAGTAGCATGAACTATGAGAAATACGTGCAATTTTTACTTAGTAAAAATTAGCACAGACATGTTTATTTATTATTATTCAATAACTGTAAGCCTCGATACTTCGTTCTTTTTGCATCACATGGTAATTCGAGTTACCGAAATTAGTTTGTATTTTTTTAAATTCTTTTTCCTACCTTTCATACGATGTGTGCATATCAAATTTATGCATTTAACTATTTTTCTAATATATTTTAGTTTAATTTAAAAAATGAACTTACGTGAATGGCATGTTTTGATCCGGTATAAGAACCAGAAAATGGAACCCCTATTACACCAGCCAAACTGGATGTAACAGCAACATGTCCAGATCCTTTTGAATTAAAATACCTAATAGCAATAGAACTCAAATTTACAACTGAAAAAACGTTCAACTCAAAAAGTTGTTTATGAACATTTAAATCGATGTTTTCCCAAGTTGCCCTTTGAGAACGGCCTGCGTTATTAAAAAGAATATCCACACTCCCAAAATGTTGGACGGCGAGATCAAAATATTTTTGGTGAGATTTAATATCCAGTACATCCATTTGAATAATAAATACATCTTCACTCTTCAGCAATCCATTCGAAATTTCTAAAAAATATTAGTGGATACAAAATGTTTCAGTTACAAAATTTCGAAATAAAGATTTAAATTGTTATTCAAAAGAGACAACTACAAATGTATTCTAATTTACAAACTGTTTTATTTTTAAATCTTAGTAATCCAATAAAATTATGAGTTGCTTATATATATATAATATAACATCTATTTATTAAAACAAATTTCTGTTCAAAATACATTTTCGTAAATATAGTTTCGGACTGTAATAAATATGAAAATGTTATAACTTAAATTTTCTTGTTTTTTTAAAAATAGGTAATATTTAAAAATATGCAGAGGGGACATAAAGTATAACATCCCTCTAAAAATGTTAAAGAACTATTGGAGATACCGAAACGAAATTTTGGGAATATGATATACAATTTGTTTAGTAGATTTTTCAAATTATTTTGATGACTTCAATATCTAAGGGGCGTCGCGAGGTTTTTTTTTTAATGAAATGAGGGGGGGTCGAAAAATGACTAATTTAAACAGAACGAACAAAATAGCTCAAACCCCAACGCCAAAACACGACACTAGTTGTCCGAAGCACTTTTCGGTAACAAAGTTACCTTCTTCAGGGACTGAAGTGAACTGTTCACCGAAAAGTGCTTCGGACAACTAGTGTCGTGTTTTGGCGTTGGGGTTTGAGCTATTTTGTTCGTTCTGCAACAACCGCCAAAGTTTTTCCAGTCTTCATTTATGACTAATTTAAAAAATATTTTGAAACTAAGTACATCTCTAAAATACTTTTTAATTGTGTCGCACTTTTTGAACCACACTTAATTTGTATAAAAAAGTTGTTTCAACAATTGAATTGTGAAGATTTAATTAATTAATTAACAAATCAAAAAGTCAGACGCGTTTGTCTCAATTTATGTGTCATTGTAATTTATGATTTTTAATAAGAAAAAGAACGTTTTTTGTATTTTATAATTATCCTAATCATAGTAATAATATTTTCAACAACAAATCAATTATTTTATTTATTAACAAAAAAATTCGAAAAACAGTTGACCTTACAGACCAACCCTCGATTTTTTTGTTATTTTTGAGCTCAAATAGTTTAAAACTAATTGAGTTCTTAGGGCTTAACAATCCGATAATTGTTTCAAATTAGTTTTTTTCTATATTTGAGTAGATATAAATATATTTTTAATGAATGAACCGATTGAGATACGACCATCCAAAGCATTTGTTAACGTTTTTAAAACACAAACATGTAGCTACTACTACTAGGAATTCGAATATCGTTTCAAAAGAAAAAGAAAAAAACTTATTCGAAACTTTTTGTCAACAATATTCTCCAACGGATCAACTGATTTTTATTGGATTTACCGCATTCGGTGTAGTTTTTTTAACTTAAACTTCCTGCTCTCAAAACATCGAGATATGATGAATACTTGATTTTCGAAAATCGGCCTGAAATCAATAACTTCCCAATTTTGAAAAATGGTTTTTATAGCGAAAAGTCAAAAAGTATTCGGAACCTTCACTTATTTTGTGTATTATGTGTAGAATATGGGTATTGGGGCGGCACTTTTTACGGTGCCCAGGGCGGCATTAAGAGAAAAACTAACGCTGGGTATATTAATAATTATTTAAATCTTTTGCGGAATTAGCAAATTCAATGTTGGTTAATAGTTCACAACAATACAGCTTTTGTTTAAAAAAGCCTGACTCCAAAGTCTGCTAAGAACTTAAGCACGAGGTAATGGATGAATTTTCAAAAATTAAAATGGTTGTAATTTTTAAGAAAATTTTAGCATTTGAAAAATATTTTGGGGACTTTTTTGCTTTAAAATATCTTTTCAATTGACTATTTTTCGACCCCCATTCCATTAAAAAAATAGCGTCGCTTGGCGTCGCGACGTCCCCTGAAATATTATTGGCGCCACTAAAATAATACTATTTTTTTTGTATTTTATTTGATTTTGCAAATACCTTATCAAATACATAGGATAATTTTTTTCGTATCTATGAATGATTCATGAATAATCAAAATCAATAGAATAGATATAAAATTACAAATTAAAATATAAACATTTTTTACTATTATAAAGTATTATAATATTCGACTTGAATTTTTTTTTAGGATTTATGGTCTAAAACTAGAGTAGTAGTCAACTGACCTCCTTAACATACTGGGTTTAAATTTTTTTGGCTTGGCAACTGTTGCAAGAGAAATGGAGTGCGTGATTGCCATATCTCCATAAAATTTTAATGTTTTTATTAAAAGTTGTGGAAATAAATGAGTTAGATCAATTAGACGCATTAAATTCACATTTTCTTTATTTTTTTATTTGTAATTGTAAGTTAGAAAATATACTTATGCATATTTTATATCTCATTTTTTTTTTTACTAGGTACGTATACCCCATAAAATTTAAGATTGGATGAACTTCAATTTCTGCAAAATTTAATTACAATGGTAAATAACAGTACAAATCATACTTTTAAACCTGTAATAGTGGGTAAATAGATAAAGGATAGTTTATTTTAATTAAAGCCAGTGGTTGCTGGGGATATGTTTCAAAAATCACTAAGATATTAAGACAAGTTGTCTTTGATTTTAGGTAGATATACATTGCTTATTTTTGTGGGTTCTATTTTCTTTTTATTCGTTAATCGAGTAAAGGAGATGTAGATTGCTTATGCCAACATTGATTATTTCATACACACTTCCATTTTAAGGTACGCCGTAGATATTGGTAACATTAACTGATGTGTATATTTTAATGTGTTAGTAAAAGTTTACATATTATGTACCACTTAACGAACTAAGAATATGCATAAATTAACACAAGTAGAAGATTAACAACATTACCACAAAAAGGTAACGTCACTGTAGTTTTATACTAAGCTTTTGTGTTTAATCATTGTATAAATGTCAATGTATGGCAACACCGTAAAACACCTTTTGTTTTTAATAGATGGTGGGTAAGGTGTAGAAATCAAAATAATTAAAAATAGAGAAAGTAACGATTTTAAAACATGACTAAAACATAAATACTTTTAAAAGAAACTAACCTAAACATTTTTGCTTAACTCTTTCAAGTTCTGCCAATCTCCTAGCTGCAAGTACTAATTTAACCCCGTTTTTTGCTAGGGCTAGAGCTGTTCCTTCGCCAATTCCACTGGAAGCCCCAGTAATAAAAACTACTTTTCCCTTTAAAATCCCTATAATATTTATAGATTTATTGTTACACTGTTTTATTCATTTTTAAGGTTATGTTCAAGAAATGTTTACTTACGAATTTTTTTGCCGAACCGCTCGCAAAATGCTAATTGTAAATCACAATCAATTAAACAAACAAGAATTGTATAAATAAAGCCATATATAAAAACACCTACTCCAATTATTGTAAAAAACATGGTTAGTTTTTCTGTTAATTTAAATAAAATATATACATCATCACGCAAGTCGTTGTACTACTTAAATGTGAATCAAACAGAAACATAGAAACTGTTATCTTATATTTAAACTTTGAGTTATTTGTTTCGTCATTGGCCTTGTTAAAATACTTTCTCAGACAGTTAAAACAGTAACGCACTTTGATATGCGTTTATTTTGGGTGCATAAGCAAAATACCTAAGTAGGTATGTATTCACTATATAAAAAATAATTTAATGATAAAACATATCGCATTTTTTTTTTTTTAATTTAATGCAATTATCAATAACTATTTATTTACACTATTGGTCATGACGCTCTTACTCGCATTATATTCATTATTATATTATTACATTTTGTATTTGGGCCTTTGGCCTGTAATTGGATAAATAAATAAAAATATATATCTCTTAACAAAAATTGTCACTTTTTCAATATATATTTAAACAAAAAAAAGTAAATAAACGTAAAAAAAGTTGTCAAAGGTTTTTAACTCATACTAATAAAACGCTTCTACTTAAAAAAAAAAGATTCATCAGTTTTTTGTTGTAGTTAACTGGGTAGGTATTGCATGAGAAAAAACTTTAGAAATAATTTTTTCATAACATTTACTTTATGCAATATACATCGGCGGTTATGGGATGTTTTATTGTTTATGTTACCTATGAGCACTCCTTTTGTGCCAAATTTTAAGACTAGGAAAATGAAAGATATCCTGCGAATTTTGAGTAATAATTGAGCCAGTCAGTCATAAAATCAAGGAACATTTTATATAAAACTCCTTGTACATATATTTCGTAAAAATGAAAACAATATCATAAGTACAACTTAAGCCTAAATAATTTAGTGCCCCATGATAGGAGCGATAACTAGTTTTTTTTTTACTATTCTTCCTACTTGCGTAATTATCACAGAACTTAAGGTGTTTGGGATTATATGCGATTATATACGTAGTTGTAGCTTTATATTTTCACTTTTCCCGAATTCAAGGCGTTTTAGGTTATATAATTTAATAGTTAATGTTATCATCCATTCTTGGTATTTGCAAAATATCTACATTCTTATAACTATGCAAACATAAAGAAAACATCGAAAGATCTTTTATTGATTACAAAAAAAAAACACAAGCACAAACGATTTTTCAAATAAATAGTATTAAAATAAATTAAATAGAAAAAGTAATACACTACTACAAATACTCAGAGTATTTATCTAATTTATTGGTTCTCAAACCGTGTTATGTACGAAAGGAAATTCATACGTAAATGGTGGTAAAAAAATTCATTGATCTTTTATACTACAAATATGTACTATATTTAAAATAGTTATCAAATGTCTTTTTTATTTACACAATTGTAAAGTTTTTCTTCATTTTCTTTATTTTCAGACAGATGTACTTCAGAATCATTCAAACTTGATTCGTTGCATTTCTTAATAATTTTTCCTCCTGTATAGCCCACAATTCCACACCCAACAGCGGCTAAACCACCAATTTTAAGGCCTCCAATTAGTCCTATAGGACCTCCAATTACACCACCTATTAGTGCTCCTGTTAATGGATATGTTACCCTCTTCAGTCTACAATATAAATTTAATAAAAAAAATAGTAGATAATAAAAAACAAAACTGAAATTTCAAATATAGTAGATACACAGTGTAGGTTTATGTAACATGATAAAAAAACAAAAATTACTGAAAGGGAGATTATAAAAAATGAAGATTGAAAAAATGTGATCTCTGGAGTTCTTCAAAACTCAAATCTTGGACCTCTGCTTTTGTTACTGTTCATTAATGAAATTGTTCATAATACAGAATTCTGCTAATGGCATAAAAAATAATTTAATATAAGAACTGGGCTATCCTCAGTTATGACCCCAAAGATGCAATCTTTGCTTTTAAACGGCTTATATGCAAAAATACATTGACTGTGTCCTATATAAACACTTATATTTACTATGTTGCTTCTTCCTGGTATTATTTGCTTACAGTCCTTTACTTATGTCCTTGTATAATATATAATTATGTTCTTATTTCTGTCAGTAATATATTCAAATACAATCATACTTACTTAGCTGCCTTTATAATATGTTTAAGACCTGAAGTAACATTTTCATTGGCTTGTTCAACATGATTTTCTACTTGATTAACTTGTTCTGCTTGATTATGAACTAGCTCATTCAAATTTGTATAAAGATTATGTAAATCTACTATATCATTGTTAATTTCTTCCACTTGGTTTAAAGTATTCTGCCTTTCGGCCAATTTAATTTCGCTTATGTCTTCCTGTAGTTGTATTTGAGCAACCCCTGCTAAAGGGTTTTCATAACAATGTTTTTCGACATCAGAATGCTGATTGTTTTGAGGTATCACAGACAATGCAAACTTTTCTAGCTCTAAAAATAATTACAGCGCATTAACCTTAGTAGAATGAAGAACACAATAAAAGTACCTGTATAATCACATACTATAGTGATAATATCTTTCCTTAAAGATAATGTTACAGAATCAAACTTGTCTAAATCGCAATCTTGTACTTGTGTCCGAAGGGTATCGAGTTCGTACATTAAATGACGCAGTTGTTGAATTATCCTTTTATTTTCTTGGAGTTCCCTTTCGATTTGTTTATAATTGTTTACAGCAATTAACTACGGCACAGTATTTTATTAGCAATCGTTTTGAAAGAATAACTGATAATTTACCTCGCGTATAACTTTTCTGTGGCGTCCAAAAACTTCTTTGTGATGAGGGATGGCTTCATTGGTGAACTTGTTTAAGGGAATTTCTACAAATTTAAACGGTTGTTTAAAATGTGATGTATTTAATGATGACATTATAAAGACTTTTAATTCATCTTTAACGTATTACAAAATTACATAAACCAGCTTATCGTTCTTTGTTTATAAACACAAATAATTTTACACCATTTTGCACGTACAAAATTAACCTTCAAATCAGCTGTTATTTCAAGAATTAATACAGTTTTCTAAAAATAAAGAAAGGTATCGTTTATACACCTTATTTAATTGTCATATACTGCTATTAGATGGCAGCGGCAGTTCCAAAATTTATATTTCTTGAAAAATAATTCGAAATAAAGTACATACCACTATATGCAAAGTATATGAAAAACTATATTTACGTTAAAATAAAAAACTTTATTTTTAGGAAAAGCCGCAATTCCGTAGTTTTACAAAAAAAAATATATACAAAAGTTTTTGCATTTACTTTTGTATATATGTTTCGCAATAGTTGCAGCCCCCAAAGTGTTAAGTTAAAAAAAATATATGTTTGGAGAAATAATTATTCCGGATTTTTATTTTAGTTAGGTACGTTTTTTTATTCATTTATTCTGAACAATCTAAATATTTTATTAGTTGTTCCAGTTTTGTAATCGTATTTATATTTTATATTCCATTCATTGGACGTTATTACGATTAAGGACTTGTTTTGAATTTATAATACAATTTGTAATACAATTTGGATATAAACGTTATTCAAACAATCAAGCTACCAACCGGTGCAATTACATCGTCCAAACCAAACTGATTTATTTAGTTTTTTTTTTATTTCTTTTTAAGGGAGACTAATATAAGATCCCTTGGCTATAAATAACGTCGATTTCGGGTATAGTGACTAATTTTAATGAACCATTTGTGACAAGTTGAAGTAGCTATAGATTAAGGGGCTACAGGTAGGGGGCTAAAAGTACTACAGAAAGAAGAACATCAATTTAAATCAATTACTTACCGTGTTTCAGAATTTTCCTAAAAAGTAACTCGTACATAAGATATGAATTGTGCGTTTATCCTGAACAACCCTGTATATACCACCTATACTTGATTTCCACGAGTTTTCGTTTGAGAATCATATATCTATACACAACTTAAATAAATTGTATATTAAATTGTAAATTGCATACTAAAGTCTAAAACTACGAAATGAGATCTTCAGCACATATCTACTTCTTGAGTAGTTCTTCTTTCCACGAGGAGTGGCATTTAAATGTGATAGAAATTGCATCTTAAATTATTGTAAAATCGCCTTCCACAGGATCATTTACGATTTTGTTAATTAAAATGTAAAACATCAAATTTATTTTGTGTAATAATTCCACACTTGATCTCATTGTGTTTATCTTTTGATCTGACATATAATTCACTTTGCATTTTGTGGCACCTCAAAATATTTTTTACGACCCTCATTTGAGAACAATTATTGTTCTAGACTTAAATTCTAAACTGCAAGCAACATAAATACAAAGGTTTAATTTTCAGTTGTATGTTGCACACGAAATGGAATCTTCAGCAAATTCATCTAGGGCATGGGTCGCAAAACCTTTTTGATCATCGACCCCTATATAATTTTTCGAAATCTCCATCGACTCCCATAAAAGTAATTTTCTGTGAATTAAAATAAAACTTTATTTGATACTGCGTTGTACATACATCTATTTTATGATTTTAAACATTTATTAAATTAATAGTACATTGTGTAACAATAGTTTTATGAAAAATATATTAATGATGAAATTTAAATACATACCTTAATATTTATTAAATAGTAAGTAATTACAAATAAGTAGAAATAATAAGTAAAATAACTACAGATTTATTGCTACTTAATCAATGAGAACGGTGTGCCTGGTGCAAGGTTCGCTATATTGGGTTTAAAATTGGACTATTTTAATCTTAAATCCTCTCGAAATTCCACATTTAATTTATTTCTGTACTTAGTTAAGATTGAATTTACGTGACTGAAACCGGGTTCAACCTGATAGGAACATGTAAATGCTAGCATTAAATGGCTGAGCTATTTCGTAAAGTTTTACATATTTTGCAATTAGATATGTGTGATTTGCGTATTAAGAACTGTTTTTTCTTCGACCCCCAATCGACCCTTCCGATTCGGAGCGACCCCCGCTTTTGTTAAATAGACCCTGGGGGTCTATATAGACCACTTTGGCGACGTCTGATCTAGGGTATACTTTATTGACTAATGATAGTCTTCTCCCATTCCTATAAAGAACGATCTTTACGCTGGGGTAAACTGTTTAGTACTTATAATGCAATTGAAGAAAGTTTTTATTTGTATTGGTAATTTAATACATTAATTTTAAACCAACTGTATACAGTGTGGCCTAAATAGTACACAACATGCTCATTGTGGCCAAAGTATATAAGTTAAATTAATTAAAAAACTTTTCATATAAAACTTGTTCCCTATTTCAATACAACATTCTCTGGATCAGCAAAATTTAATTTTCTATACAGGGTGTTGGGAAATAGCAATAATAATTATAATAAACATCTGAATGTTAATGTGAATTTTGAACAATTTTCTCTTATAATTTTTTTCGATTGGGTGAGCATTTAAAGGTGCTGCCATTTACATTGAATCTAATTTTTGCAATTTCTCAACATCCTAACTGCGTTAATCAAATATTAAATTAAATTTGGCTGATCCAGAAGATGTTGCATAAAAATAAAGTGTTGACTGTTGAGGTACGTTCTTATTTTATCGATTAAAATACCACTGAATGGACTCATTGTCGGTATTGATATGATTATTATATTATGTATTATTGTTTCTGTCGCTTGTTTGAGACACAATGGGATCATACAGGGCAGACGCGTTTTTGTGGTTATACCGCTCCACGGGCGCGGGGTACACTTGAGGTGTTGTCGGGAAAAAAGTAGTGATGGGAAAAACGGTTACTGAGTTGTCGCGCTACAATCGCGACCGCTCCAGAAAAATACCGCGACAAAATAACCGTTACTTTGTAACTGCAGTTACTCGATCTCTGTAGCGACAGCGGCAAACAACAGATGAAATGAAAAGCGCTGGTAAGGCGATGACGCGACGGGATGATAGAAGAAGCAGCGATAGCGCGACAGTCCCATTCACAAATCTATAGAAATAGAAAAACATAGCCCATAACTGCAACATAAACAGATATTTACGTATTAGGTTCCTCCATAATTCATAGCTTTATTGCATATATGAAATATGTATTTAATAATAATGAACCCCTCTAATATCTATGCTCGCAGGTTGCGACATTTCAACGTTCTTGTTGTTATCGTCGCACCGTGCGTCGCATCGTTGTCGGTCGCTTACTTTCACTTGTCGCAGAACAGCAGAGCAGAGGCGCGATCGCTGCATGAGCCCAGCCAGTTCCAAAAATAACCGGTTACTTCGTTCCTTTGGAGCGCGACAAAGCGCTACCAAAAAATACCGCGACAAAGTAACAGTTACTTAAATACCGACCCATCACTAGAAAAAAGGTACAGACAGTCGAACAGTGTACTTCAATGTTTCTGTTACTATTTAAAATAATTGGTTTAAGTTCTAAGGCAAAAGTGTCGATATTTTTTTGGTAACGAACCACACCAACTGGTATTTCGAGGCTCTTCATGCCACACCTGGAGCACAGGGCTTCGATAAAACTTTACATAAAGAACATTTTTTATTTGAAAAGTTTTTTAATTTAACTTATAGTTTGGCCACAAAGAGCATATTGCGTACTTTTTGAATCAGACTGTGCAACATCCTCAAGTTAATTATTGTTGCTCTTATCATGCCCACACCGGAAATCGAACTCGGGCCTTTGGCTGCTCTTCCACTAAGGATCAATTATGACTTTATTCATTAAAACATATTTAAAAAAATATAAAAAAAGGTAATACCTGCTATACTCCACACTTAATCTGTAAGTTTATCATTTGATGCAACACATATTACAAATATGCTCGTTTTGAGAATCATTGATTTAGACGACTAAAATTGTACACAAGGGAAATTTGGAAAAATAAACAGAAGAGAGTAATTTAGTCAGTAGCTAAGTCACATAATTTCCGCCCTTAAAATCAGGTTCCCAAAAAAACTTAACAGAAGTCTTACAAAGGATTAAAGTGCAATTGAATATTATTATGACCAATCCCTTTCTAAAAAAGACCCGTAATTGTTAAAAAATGAAAATTATTAAACTAAGAAGGTAATCAGCCAATAACTATTGGTGAAACATTGCATAAAATAATATAAATTAATACACTTAGAGCGGTTTCACTTATTGATGTGAAACAACTATAGCCGCAGGTAAATCGGATTTTTGGCGTGGCGAGCGTAGTGAGTCATGTCGTGGCGACGCCTCGCCATGGGCAAGCGCCTGTGCGATTGTCTTCACACTCGGTTCGACGGTGTCGTTTGCTATAGAAAACTAGAAGATGGAAGTGAATTGATTATTATTGTTGTGTACATTTCACCTAATAAAAAAATGAATGATATATAGGGGTTCGTGCTTATGGAAAGCACAAAGAAAGTCCGATAAAAACAATAAAATTCACAAGTTTAATTTGGATCACACTACACACAACAATAAAGGAAAAAAAGAAACAAAACACAAGCGAAGAACAAGAGAACTATAAAAATAAACACAAGTAAACACACAGTACACGATAGACAATAGCATAAACACAAAATAAAGGTAAAGACTTACTAACACTATTCAAATTTCACTTTATATATAGTTCGATTCACTGCACTGTCCAGCCATTTTCACCCTTAATGACGATGTTTGGATTGTCGTCTTAATTGCATTTAGCGATAAATTTACCGTATCTAATTTCGTTTGAAAACCCCACTAATGAGTTTATTAGAACTTTAAGCGAAGAAGGTACTATTCGGAATCTGCTATTGACTGTATTCTTCGAATATTGAAAGCAAAAGGTACTATTTGGTATTTACTGTTAATTAAATTCTCAGAAAGCAAGCAATATTTGTTTCCAAATTTACAAAGATTTTTATGTTTGAAATATTAAATTTAACTAACCGCTACAGTACCACCTTGCCAGTGAATAACGTTAAGAATTTCCGGCTTGGTAGCGGTCGGTGAACCTTACTCTTCTTTCTGATCGAGTAGTTATTGGGGCGTCCTGCGTTGCTTGGATGTCCTGGCTGGATTTTTGGTGCGATGCTGGAGTTGGCGTGATTGCTGATTCCGCGGGATTGTTCGGTAGAATATAGGCGGGTTTCACTCGATCTATAGAGATTACCATATCTTTTCCTCTGATATGTACGGTGAGAGTTTTTCCTGTTCTTTTAACCACGGGAAATGGTCCTTCGTATGGTGGCTGCAAAAGATGTTTTGGACCGTCGTTGCGTACAAAGACTTGTTTTGCTGTAGCCAGATCTTTAAAAACGAATGCGTTTCTGTCTCCATGGTGCGTACCTGCCACTGGTTGTAGATCTTGAAAAACTTGCCTGAGTTGTTTGGTATAGGTATCGACATCTTCTAGATCGTTGTTGCTTCTCGGTGCCAAAAATTCACCTGGTATGCGTAGTGGTTGACCATAGGTTAGTTCGGCAGCTGTACAGTTAATGTCCTCTTTCCATGCGGATCTTATTCCCAACAGCACGGTAGGAAGAACTTCGGTCCAACGATCATTGCTATGAGTAAGGTTAGGAAACTGTCGGAGTAATTCGTGAAATACTGAAGTTCCACTCACCATTTTTACACTGTCGGTGTTGCAATTTACCACTTTTCCATGTGATGATAGTTTTGTGAGGGGGTCAATTAGGCGTTCATTTTGTAGATCAACGAGGATTCCAAAATGTGCTAAAAAGTCTGCTCCTATGATCGCTTTTGGTATATCGGCGATGACGAACGACCAAACAAATTCGCGTCGTAATCCTAAATTGAGCGATAATTTGATTGTACCGTAGGTTGGAATGATGGTTCCATTTGCAGCTGACAATTCGTATTTAGATCTTTTGCATCCACCATGAACGTAAGAACGTGGATGCTTGTAGTTTTGTCGGTTACAAAGAGACGGCGTGGGAGATTTTGGTTGTCGCTTGCCGCCATTAGCGACCTCCTGTCCCGTTTCCCTGTTGGTTTCCGGTACACAGTGGTTGACATTTTCTTGCTTGCGGCCCGAATTTCCAATGATACCAACAGAGTCCGTTAGATGGGTGTCCCTTTTCCTGCGAACTAAATCGTCTTCTGGAACGTGATCGAGGATGTGGCGATTTATCCCGACTGCGATGTCCTTCGGGAATAGTGATGGCCTCGATTTGTCTTCGTAATGTCGATAACTGTTCTGTAACTTGCTGTTGTATACTTAGCTGTAATTGCGCAAGTCTTATTTCCAGGGGTGTTTCGTTTGTGATGCTATTGACGGCTCTCTGTGGCGGTAATCGTGTGGCTTCCAGGATTGCATCAGCCATTTCCGCTAATTGAACGAGTGTGCTCTCGGTTTTGGTTACCAAATGGGGTTGCAATTGCATTGGTAGTCGACTTAACCATATTGTTCGCAAGACGGGATCCCCTACGATGTTGCTGGCCAACGTCCGTAGATGTCTTAGGAACTGGGAAGGCTTCCGGTCTCCGATGACTTCATGTTCCAAGAGTTTTCGGGTCTTGTGCTCTTGTGATTGGCTAAGACGTTTTACCAATTCTCTTTTCATAACCTCATATGAATTTTCTTGCGGTGGATTCATAACGATGTCACGGACTTCACCCAGATGCTTTGTCCCTAGGGAACCGAGTACGTAGGTAAATTTGGCCTCGTCGTTGGTTATACCTGCTGTTCTCAATGTTCTCTCCAATAACGCAAAAAAATATTCTGGATCATTAGGGGTAAATTCAGGAATACGCAGTCCCACTCGTTCGATGCCTGATGTAGTTGTAGGTTGGAGTCGTGGTGGTCCTGTAGGTATGGTAGCTTCTTGCGGTTGCGGCTGTTGATCCTGTTGAATTTGACGGAGTTGCCATTCCTGACGCAACCGTTCCAATTCCCGTCGTTCCTGGTCCATCTCCTGTCGCTGTTGCTCAAGCTGACGCCGTTGTAGTTCTAATTGATTTAGGGATTCGCTGTCTGTACGGGTATTCACCATTGTTGTTGAGACTATAACTCTCGTTGAAATTTTTTTTAATATGATCCAAAATACTCACGTCGCGGTCACCACTTATCGGGGTTGGTGCTTATGGAAAGCACAAAGAAAGTCCGATAAAAACAATAAAATTCAAAAGTTTAATTTGGATTACACTACACACAACAATAAAGCAAAAAAAGAAACAAAACACAAGCGAAGAACAAGAGAACTATAAAAATAAACACAAGTAAACACACAGTACACGATAGACAATAGCATAAACACAAAATAAAGGTAAAGACTTACTAACTAACACTATTCAAATTTCACTTTATATATAGTTCGATTCACTGCACTGTCCAGCCATTTTCACCCTTAATGACGATGTTTGGATTGTCGTCTTAATTGCATTTAGCGATAAATTTACCGTATCTAATTTCGTTTGAAAACCCCACTAATGAGTTTATTAGAACTTTAAGCGAAGAAGGTACTATTCGGAATCTGCTATTGACTGTATTCTTCGAATATTGAAAGCAAAAGGTACTATTTGGTATTTACTGTTAATTAAATTCTCAGAAAGCAAGCAATATTTGTTTCCAAATTTACAAAGATTTTTATGTTTGAAATATTAAATTTAACTAACCGCTACAGTACCACCTTGCTAGTGAATAACGTTAAGAATTTCCGGCTTGGTAGCGGTCGGTGAACCTTACTCTTCTTTCTGATCGAGTAATTATTGGGGCGTCCTGCGTTGCTTGGATGTCCTGGCTGGATTTTTGGTGCGATGCTGGAGTTGGCGTGATTGCTGATTCCGCGGGATTGTTCGGTAGAATATAGGCGGGTTTCACTCGATCTATAGAGATTACCATATCTTTTCCTCTGATATGTACGGTGAGAGTTTTTCCTGTTCTTTTAACCACGGGAAATGGTCCTTCGTATGGTGGCTGCAAAAGATGTTTTGGACCGTCGTTGCGTACAAAGACTTGTTTTGATGTAGCCAGATCTTTAAAAACGAATGCGTTTCTGTCTCCATGGTGCGTACCTGCCACTGGTTGTAGATCTTGAAAAACTTGCCTGAGTTGTTTGGTATAGGTATCGACATCTTCTAGATCGTTGTTGCTTCTCGGTGCCAAAAATTCACCTGGTATGCGTAGTGGTTGACCATAGGTTAGTTCGGCAGCTGTACAGTTAATGTCCTCTTTCCATGCGGATCTTATTCCCAGCAGCACGGTAGGAAGAACTTCGGTCCAACGATCATTGCTATGACACTTAATTGCAGCTTTCAATTGTCTGTGAAGTCTCTCCACCATTCCGTTCGCCTGAGGATGATATGCGGTGGTGTGGAGGTGAGATATGCCAATCATACCAGTTAGTTGTCTGAACAGAGTTGACATAAATTGGCGTCCCTGATCGGTTGTCACTCGCAATGTAACTCCAAAACGACAAATCCAATTTTCGTAGAATGTCCTTGCGACTGTTTCAGCTGTTTGGTCTTCTAAGGGAAATGCTTCCGGCCATCTTGAATAACGATCCACGCATGTGAGACAGTATCTTTTACCTTCGGATATGGGCATCAAGATAATGTCGATATGCACGTGGTCGAATCTAGCTGACGGATTTGGAAATGAACTAAGCGGAGCTGAAACATGTCGTGAAATTTTCGAACGTTGACAAGGAATGCAGGTTCTTGTCCACTCGCGGCAATCTTTTCTTATTGATGGCCAGACGAATCGTTGGGTCATTAGGGTCACCGTAGCTTTTACACCGGGATGTGCAAGATTGTGGATAGAATGGAAAGCTGATCGACGAAACTTCGATGTTAAAAACGGTCGTGCAACTGTTGTAGAAACATCACAATAAATACTTGCACCACTGCCAGGAATTTCTACCTTCTTGAGCTTCAAACTGGAATTTGAACAAAGGAATGTTTGCAGTTCTTCATCACCTTCTTGATCCTTGGCTAGGTCCGTATAATTGAGAGATGTTGTTACCTCTTCGATGCGGGAAAGCGTATCTGCGACCACATTTTCTATTCCGGATATATGTTGTATATCTGTGCTGAATTGGCTAATAAAGTCTAGATGGCGAATCTGACGGGGGGTCCACTTTTCGAGCTTCTGGTTAAAAGCAAAGGTGATTGGCTTATGGTCTGTAAATATTGTGAATACAGTGGCCTCGAGCATGTGGCGAAAATGTTTGATAGCTTTATAGATTGCTAAAAGTTCTCGGTCAAAAGCACTATACTTGCGTTCGGCTGGGTTCAATTTTTGGGAAAAGAATGCTAATGGTTCCCAATGGTCGTTGACCTTTTGTTGCAGGACTGCCCCTACGGCAGTGTCTGAAGCATCGCACGTAAGAGCAAGAGATGCGTTTGGCATTGGATGGGCAAGGAGTGCTGCTTGTGACAAACTCTCCTTACAGGCGGTAAAGGCTTCTTCGGCTGCTTTTGTCCAGATAATTGGCATTTTTCCCTTTGCGTTGTTGTTCAATAGGTTGGTGAGGATGGCTTGCTGATCTGCGGCTTTAGGTATAAACCTGCGATAGAAGTTAACCATTCCTAGGAATTGCCTTAGTTGTTTCACTGTCTCTGGCTTGGCGTAATTGGTAATAGCTTGTACTTTTTCAGGTAACGGTCTAGTACCATTACTTGTGATTAAGTAACCTAAAAATTTCACCTCTGTTTCGCCGAAAGTGCATTTTGCCGAATTTATGACTACCCCAAATTGTTGTAGACGTTCAAAAAGTGTCCGTAGATGTTTTTCGCGTTCCTCGGGTGATTCGGACGCAACTAGTATGTCATCTATATATGCATACGAAAAATCTAGTCCGCGCAGTACCTCATCTATGAATCGTTGAAATGTTTGTGCCGCATTCCGAAGTCCAAATGTCATGAATGAGAACTCAAAAAGGCCAAAAGGAGTAGTAATGGCAGTTTTCGGGATGTCTTCTGGGGCTACGGGGATTTGATTGTAGGCCCGGACGAGGTCGATTTTAGAGAAAATTTTCTTGCCATTGTGCTATATCGTGGATGTGTCTTACCGGATAACGGTCTGGTATTGTTCGTGCATTCAATCCACGATAATCCCCACAGGGTCTCCATTGTTCGTCCTGTTTGGGCACTAAATGTAACGGTGAGGACCAGCAGCTTTCGGACGGACGTGCGATTCCTAGCCGTACCATTTTCTCGAATTCTTTTCTAGCTGCCGCTAAACGTCGTGGGTCGAGACGTCGTGGTCGGTGGAAGATCGGTGGTCCAGGACTAGTTCGAATATGATGAACAGTGTTGTGCTTAACATCCCGTGTTTGAACATCGGGTCGAGTAAGGTTAGGAAACTGTCGGAGTAATTCGTGAAAAACTGAAGTTCCACTCACCATTTTTACACTGTCGGTGTTGCAATTTACCACTTATCCATGTGATGATAGTTTTGTGAGGGGGTCAATTAGGCGTTCATTTTGTAGATCAACGAGGATTCCAAAATGTGCTAAAAAGTCTGCTCCTATGATCGCTTTTGGTATATCGGCGATGACGAACGACCAAACAAATTCGCGTCGTAATCCTAAATTGAGCGATAATTTGATTGTACCGTAGGTTGGAATGATGATTCCATTTGCAGCTGACAATTCGTATTAAGATCTTTTGCATCCACCATGAACGTAAGAACGTAGATAGACACAAAGATCGGCGCCGGTATCAATTAGGAATAGGATGCTTGTAGTTTTGTCGGTTACAAAGAGACGGCGTGGGAGATTTTGGTTGTCGCTTGCCGCCATTAGCGACCTCCTGTCCCGTTTCCCTGTTGGTTTCCGGTACACGGTGGTTGACATTTTCTTGCTTGCGGCCCGAATTTCCAATGATACCAACAGAGTCCGTTAGATGGGTGCCCCTTTTCCTGCGAACTAAATCGTCTTCTGGAACGTGATCGAGGATGTGGCGATTTATCCCGACTGCGATGTCCTTCAGGAATAGTGATGGCCTCGATTTGTCTTCGTAATGTCGATAACTGTTCTGTAACTTGCTGTTGTATACTTAGCTGTAATTGCGCAAGTCTTATTTCCAGGGGTGTTTCGTTTGTGATGCTATTGACGGCTCTCTGTGGCGGTAATCGTGTGGCTTCCAGGATTGCATCAGCCATTTCCGCTAATTGAACGAGTGTGCTCTCGGTTTTGGTTACCAAATGGGGTTGCAATTGCATTGGTAGTCGACTTAACCATATTGTTCGCAAGACGGGATCCCCTACGATGTTGCTGGCCAACGTCCGTAGATGTCTTAGGAACTGGGAAGGCTTCCGGTCTCCGATGACTTCATGTTCCAAGAGTTTTCGGGTCTTGTGCTCTTGTGATTGGCTAAGACGTTTTACCAATTCTCTTTTCATAACCTCATATGAATTTTCTTGCGGTGGATTCATAACGATGTCACGGACTTCACCCAGATGCTTTGTCCCTAGGGAACCGAGTACGTAGGTAAATTTGGCCTCGTCGTTGGTTATACCTGCTGTTCTCAATGTTCTCTCCAATAACGCAAAAAAATATTCTGGATCATTAGGGGTAAATTCAGGAATACGCAGTCCCACTCGTTCGATGCCTGATGTAGTTGTAGGTTGGAGTCGTGGTGGTCCTGTAGGTATGGTAGCTTCTTGCGGTTGCGGCTGTTGATCCTGTTGAATTTGACGGAGTTGCCATTCCTGGCGCAACCGTTCCAATTCCCGTCGTTCCTGGTCCATCTCCTGTCGCTGTTGCTCAAGCTGACGCCGTTGTAGTTCTAATTGATTTAGGGATTCGCTGTCTGTACGGGTATTCACCATTGTTGTTGAGACTATAACTCTCGTTGAAATTTTTTTAATATGATCCAAAATAATCACGTCGCGGTCACCACTTATCGGGGTTGGTGCTTATGGAAAGCACAAAGAAAGTCCGATAAAAACAATAAAATTCAAAAGTTTAATTTGGATTACACTACACACAACAATAAAGCAAAAAAAGAAACAAAACACAAGCGAAGAACAAGAGAACTATAAAAATAAACACAAGTAAACACACAGTACACGATAGACAATAGCATAAACACAAAATAAAGGTAAAGACTTACTAACTAACACTATTCAAATTTCACTTTATATATAGTTCGATTCACTGCACTGTCCAGCCATTTTCACCCTTAATGACGATGTTTGGATTGTCGTCTTAATTGCATTTAGCGATAAATTTACCGTATCTAATTTCGTTTGAAAACCCCACTAATGAGTTTATTAGAACTTTAAGCGAAGAAGGTACTATTCGGAATCTGCTATTGACTGTATTCTTCGAATATTGAAAGCAAAAGGTACTATTTGGTATTTACTGTTAATTAAATTCTCAGAAAGCAAGCAATATTTGTTTCCAAATTTACAAAGATTTTTATGTTTGAAATATTAAATTTAACTAACCGCTACAGTACCACCTTGCTAGTGAATAACGTTAAGAATTTCCGGCTTGGTAGCGGTCGGTGAACCTTACTCTTCTTTCTGATCGAGTAGTTATTGGGGCGTCCTGCGTTGCTTGGATGTCCTGGCTGGATTTTTGGTGCGATGCTGGAGTTGGCGTGATTGCTGATTCCGCGGGATTGTTCGGTAGAATATAGGCGGGTTTCACTCGATCTATAGAGATTACCATATCTTTTCCTCTGATATGTACGGTGAGAGTTTTTCCTGTTCTTTTAACCACGGGAAATGGTCCTTCGTATGGTGGCTTGTTTTGCTGTAGCCAGATCTTTAAAAACGAATGCGTTTCTGTCTCCATGGTGCGTACCTGCCACTGGTTGTAGATCTTGAAAAACTTGCCTGAGTTGTTTGGTATAGGTATCGACATCTTCTAGATCGTTGTTGCTTCTCGGTGCCAAAAATTCACCTGGTATGCGTAGTGGTTGACCATAGGTTAGTTCGGCAGCTGTACAGTTAATGTCCTCTTTCCATGCGGATCTTATTCCCAGCAGCACGGTAGGAAGAACTTCGGTCCAACGATCATTGCTATGAGTAAGGTTAGGAAACTGTCGGAGTAATTCGTGAAATACTGAAGTTCCACTCACCATTTTTACACTGTCGGTGTTGCAATTTACCACTTTTCCATGTGATGATAGTTTTGTGAGGGGGTCAATTAGGCGTTCATTTTGTAGATCAACGAGGATTCCAAAATGTGCTAAAAAGTCTGCTCCTATGATCGCTTTTGGTATATCGGCGATGACGAACGACCAAACAAATTCGCGTCGTAATCCTAAATTGAGCGATAATTTGATTGTACCGTAGGTTGGAATGATGGTTCCATTTGCAGCTGACAATTCGTATTTAGATCTTTTGCATCCACCATGAACGTAAGAACGTGGATGCTTGTAGTTTTGTCGGTTACAAAGAGACGGCGTGGGAGATTTTGGTTGTCGCTTGCCGCCATTAGCGACCTCCTGTCCCGTTTCCCTGTTGGTTTCCGGTACACAGTGGTTGACATTTTCTTGCTTGCGGCCCGAATTTCCAATGATACCAACAGAGTCCGTTAGATGGGTGTCCCTTTTCCTGCGAACTAAATCGTCTTCTGGAACGTGATCGAGGATGTGGCGATTTATCCCGACTGCGATGTCCTTCGGGAATAGTGATGGCCTCGATTTGTCTTCGTAATGTCGATAACTGTTCTGTAACTTGCTGTTGTATACTTAGCTGTAATTGCGCAAGTCCAAATTTCCAAATTTACAAAGATTTTTATGTTTGAAATATTAAATTTAACTAACCGCTACAGATATTTCATTTTTACATGAGAAATTATTTCCGTACAGTCACAGAGGTTCAATAATTTTTAAAACCAATAAAGATAAACTACCATTGATTTTAGCTGTAAATTTTGCTAAAGATGAATCAATGCCATTAATTACGTTCCTCCAAAAAGAATTTCAATTGCAAATTAACAACAATCCAAGAGAACCTACTACCAGGTATGCAACAACAAAAGATGCTGTATTTATTAGATATCTTGATAATGTTATGTCAAATACTTTTGAAACATAGTTCAGTTATCCTCGCCCAATTATCACAATAATGCTTTCTGAGGCAACATCGAATATAACTATTACTGAAATCACTGATTAAAAAAATTGAGTTTCACATCTACCAAGCGTCATGTGACGGCTCACATTTTTTTTACAACTATAAAAACTCGTACTATATACTTTACACACTCCTGATGATGCCCTAAGAAGGCGATGTGACATCGAGTTTTTGTAATAAATAAGTGAAACCGCTCCAAGTGTATTGATTTATATTATTTTTTAATTATTAAACGTTATGCAATTACTAAACTATCATAGGTTATATAATTATAATAACTGAGTAAAAATTCGGTCATTCTCCGACTTCAATAAATAATTGCGCATAAATAAGTAGGTATGTGTTTGTCGATATCAGATAGACAGCCTGCAGTAGGAACGTTTGCAAGGGAATCTCACGAGAATTTTTTTATTGATGGTAAAATGTTGGCGGCGAGGGAGGATAGTAAAGCAATGTAAATATGTTACTTGTGATAAGCAAATTTCAACATCGTATAGGTACTCACCTATAAAACACATATAAAACATTTGTATAATACGTGTCAACTCGTGAGAATGTAAATAGCAGTCAACAAAGTATTCCCTTGCCTCTGTTTATTTTAAATACAAATGCTTTAAATCCTTAGTTAAATATAGAATAGACCAGAAGGGCTTATTTTGATAAATTCTCGAAAGTACTTAATATAAAAATATAAATATTTGTTCTTTTTATTTCATTACGAACTCTACAAAAAAAAAACGACAAAAAACCCATCAATTGATTTCAAAATTCGAAACCTCGACATAGCTCATTATCAAGACGAGTAATTGTTTGCCCTTGGTAATGAGATTTACCCAAAACATATGTGAGGTTTCAAATAAATTGATTAACACCCTATTTTAGTTGTTAAGTAAAATATGCATTATATCAACTTTAATCACTTGTTAGGCATTGATAACATCGGTCTAATAGGCACATTTTGAAAATAAAGTACTTAAAAAGACTTAATTTACTGGAGAGATTGTAATTTTAGACGACTCTTGAAATGACAGTATCACTAATTACCAGTTAGGGTACCGAAACAACTTAATGATAGAGAAGTAAAGTGGATTTCAATTACCTATAACGACTTCGGTTATAACGACCTTTTGGTTATAACGACATAACACATAAGTCCCTTGAATTTAAGAAGTAGGTAATTTAAGAAGAATATTTGGCTTGATCGACTTCGGATGTAACGTCGATTTCAGTTTTAGCGACTAACCTTAATGAACTATTAACTACAAGATGCTAGAAATCTCATACTGACTGATATTGCGACCGAGTCTAAACACAAAACTTTTTTATCTTTTGTTTACATTCACAGATAGTCAACAGTTGTAGTAATTGTATATAAATATTAGGGTTGATGAAGTTAAATCTAAGAATCAGTTAGGGTAACAAAGAAGTGATAGCCGAGAGTCGTTGTTTATAGGTTCTCTTAATTAATAACCATAAATTACGGTAGGGGGAAGGATAGGAAGAGTTAGTTAAAGGCGTTTGCGCGAAGTAAGATGATTTTACAAGAATAAAAGAAGTCAAGGATATGAATGAGTAGTTTGAGTATAATTTTTAAGTAACACTTGTATCGGATATAACATGTGAATTTATTAATTGTCGTGATTTCCATAAATCTATATTTGATCTGTATTATTTCGTGCCTTTTACACTTATTTTTATGTTTAATCCTTGATATGATGTTTTTAGCTGTTTTAAAATATTATTCAACAAATTATGAGATGATTTCATTTAGCTTTACAGCTGATGCTATTAATCTTTTTTGTGATCATTTGTTATTCAATATATTTTGATCGATTTAAGTTCTGTTTTTCCTATTTTTTAAGTCTTGGGTATGTAACAATTATTTCATGGTTTCTTCGATTCTCAAATATTATAATTGTCTTGTTTCGATTTACCGGGTTCCTCCAAAAACTTGTGGGTCTTTTTACTAACATACTGTCACATAGTGCTCATATTTTTCCAAAATAATATTTCTTTTTAATTGTTTTTCATTTCATTAATTACAAGGAACCGCCACACGGCAATGCGACATAATTGGCCATGGCCAATTTGCAAAGTTCCGTTTGGGGGTAAAAGAGCACTATGTGGGTCAGTATAAATGAATTAGTTTTCAGAGTAGTAAAGAAGTAATAAAGTAGAGGTAAAAAGAAGATCAAGCAAGCGAGTAAGAAGGGTTGGGGGGTGTAGCGGGTTACCGTTATCACTCACCCTAATGCCCGATTAAGAGTCTTTGCCATTACCAACGCCCCTAGTTGGTAATTAATTAGGCAAGTAGTTTTAATATACAGGGTTATTCACGCTATACGGCACGGAATATTATGATCAAAGTATGAAAATTTCAAAAACTTTAACTTTTGGGTTATATAGGCAGGGCCGGCGAAAGGCTAGTTTAACGCCCGTGCGAAAGGCAAATTTTCCGCCCCCTCCCCCCTCGATTTGATGAAACACATATTTTTAAAATTTTGTAAGTTTTGCAATAACTGTTATGTAGAATCAATTTACAAAGTTAAAATAAAAATACTGTGACGTGTTCGGTCACGGAAAACACAATTAGCAAAACAAAACAACGAATTTATTTAAATACTAAAGTTAATTTAACTACACTACCGTTATAAACAAGTCTACACAATTTATTTCACTAAAAGCCTCTTGTACCGCTCGCATGTACTATAAACACCACTTGTCGCTCGGTATACCATAGACACTATGACTTCTATCGCCTGTTGTTCGCCTATCGATCGCTTCGCTTCCAAACATCAGCTGTTCATTGTCAACTAACTCGGTGTGAGTGTCTCACCTTTATATAGTCTGTTCAGCCTTTTTCTAGGGTATTCTACAGCCGTCTAGTAATCCAATTGTTTTCCCATTGATCTTTGCTGGTGTTTTCTAGATGTGTCAGGAAAGCCGAGAATATTCTTTATGTAATAAGGGAAGATGTTCATTAATTATGCTCACACCAACTTAATTGGCTATACTCGTAACAATACTCAAAGAAAAACTAATATGTTACTATATTCACTTTCATAATCGTGAATCGTGTGTAAATTAAAATACAAAAGAACAGAAGAAAATTATTTATTAAATATTAAAAAAACTAATAATGACACTTAAAGTTATAAACATCTAAAACATTATATGCGGTGGCGACTGGCGGCGCCTTTCATTCCCCAATAAAATAACAGCGCTTGGGCTTGCTTATCTTCTGACCGACCGGCGCGGCGACGACCCCTTTCTTTGTCAATAAAATAATACCGCCCATCTGTTCACAAATACACAAATAAACTGATTGATATATTATGCACTTAATATTAAATAATTTTAGACATTTTCTTGTGCTCTAGTTTATTATTTGTATTAGGCACTTTTAGTTCTTGCCAGTTTTTTATTAACTATCTCTTGATTTGGCGCCCGTGCGGGCGCACGGTTCGCACGGGCCTTCCGCCGGCCCTGTATATAGGGGTCTATTATTATTTTCATATTATATAGGGTGTTACAAATGCCCTAAAAGTATCAAAGTTATGTTTTTTAAGTGGAACCCCCTGTATATTATTGCATTTTTGGTTTCTTCGTTCAAAATAAGTGTTTGTTTTGATAAGGTTTATAACAACTAAACCTTAAAGTTTTTCAAATAATTTGAATTTTATCGAAATCTAACCTAATTATCACGTTTCAAATACTTAAGAAGTATTTAAGTTATGCAAACGAAATTTACAATGAAGTGTAACAATAGATCATATTTTATATCCCAATTATAATAAACTCGTCATCTTATACAGGGTGTTCAAAAATTAATACTACTTAAGTGAGAACTTTAAGGGGATGTAACTTGATTAATTTAAATGGAACACCATATTTTTTAACATACCAGAAGATGTATTTTTTAATTGCCTATCGATTGGTATTAGGGTGTTCATAAGCTAAGCCTTCGCTTTTTTTTAAGAAACGCTAAATAATTGTTTTATGCGCCATTTGGAGATTTTTAAATAAAAGTTCCAATGTATCTAGTTGCCTTTGGTGTTGATTGTCAGATGTTATTATTTATTATTGAGGTGTTGCTTATTCAAAATGAAAATTGTTTCAAAAGAGGAGCGTATTGATATGATTTTTATCCTTGGGGAATGTTATAAGAATTGTTTACACTCTATCAAAAAAAATTTCATTTTCTGACACTATCCACAGTTTATATGCTTATAAAATCCAGCTTTATCAAGAACTTTATCGAAATTATTTTGATAACCGAACTGAATTTTGCATGTGGGTTTTGGATAGTGTCAGAAAATGGAAACTTTTTCGATAGAGTGTAAACAATTCTTATAACATTCCTCAAGGATAAAAATCATATCAATACGCTCCTCTTTTGAATTAATTTTCATTTTGAATAGGACCTCAGTACGTTCCGTTCTGTGATTTTAAAAGTCTGGGGATGTTGATCGAAAAATCCCACAGAACTTTAATTTTGTCAGATTAATTTTGTCTCAATTCGTGCTGCACATTTTTTATTTGCAAAGCTACGAACGTGGGTTTCTCTGCGATGTTCTGCGAATGCGAAATCTTCTAAAAACCTACCACTTTCATCCTTCCAGCACTCTAACTCATAATATTTCTAGTTAATTATGTATATTAGTGATGGGCACTATCGAATAAATTGAACTATCGAATAATTACTAAATGACTACTTTTAACTATCGAATGAAATCATTCGAATGAATTTAGTAATTACTATTTTTTTCAATTACACGAAAGTCAGGCAGCATACGGTTATCCATCGCTCGGTCCATACTTACATACAAATATACTGATACGAACGTGTATACCAACAGACAAATATACGATTAATAGGCTAGTATAGATAAAAAACAAACAGGCTATGCTGAAAATAATAAATAACCTCGACTTGAAACATGGTTTCTAATTCTTATTACTTTGAAAAAATTATTATTTACTTAGGTAAGCGATCTTTTTTGTATTATTTACTGCTATACGTACTTTATTGTTATTGAACTAAAATAAGTGTTTTAGAAACATCTGTTGTTCTTATCCAGGTATTTGTTAGAGGGCGACGAATAAAGAGTTTTTTATTTTTACATTTACCTACTTTTTTTTATATGTTTCTGCACTTATTATTATTATTATTTTTTTTGGGTAATTATAAGTACGCAGTACAAACATATAGTACCTAAGTATTTATGACTCAAATCATCACTACACTAATTTAAAAATTATTAATTATTTATTTGCATTTTATTTTGCCTCATATTTAACTAGTATAAATTGGTGCCATAGAAAATTATGTTTTTAAAGTATGTATGTATGTATTGATTACGTCTAATAATTATAGAATTGTTTATATTATTCGGCTCTGCTACGAGGAAGTAGCGAAGTAGTAGACAATGTGCAAACGTATCATTTACCCATTCCAACCACGACTCCAACGTTCAGTTCGATAGTTGAAAAGTATTCGAATAAAAAAAGTAACTACTATTTTCAGTAACTACTTTCAGTTACTAAAACTATTCATTACTTTTTTATTTGAATAAAAATAGTAACTACTATTTTCAGTAACTACTTTCAGTTACTAAAACTATTCATTAATTTTTTATTCGAATAAAAATAGTAACAACTATTTTCAGTAACTACTTTCAGTTACTAAAACTATTCATTACTTTTTTTATTCGAATACTTTTCAACTATCGAATAGTTCGAATAGTAGTGAACTATCGAATAGTTCGATAGTTTTTATTCGATAGTGCCCATCACTAATGTATACATACTATTCTTTTAAACTTGAAATTACTGGTAGTTGATACGATGCGGTTGTTGGTCACTTGATGAAACATTTTGAAAATAAAGAATATAAACAAAAACACTTGGTAGTTTCACAGCTTGTTTTTGTTTTTAAGGGCTTTCTTAATTTCGAAAATTTCTAGTTGCTTTTTTTACAATTGTGGATTAGTTTAATGTTATCTACAACTATATTATGATTGTTTGTAATGCAATGTCCAGAGAAGCCACTACAAGGGTGTATTTTTTGATATCCTTGAACAACGTAAGTGAGGTAGTAGATGGCGAATACTACAACACATTGGCGGCTATGAGTCTTTTGAAAGGACTCTCATATGTAAAAATGTGTTAGGTGTCATTAAAAAATTGACTTTCTGAGCAATTGTGATTGAAGTCGTTTTCATTTCTCAAAAAGGCCTAAATAGTTTTTAAAATCCTCATCCCGACAGATAATAATAATTGTTTCTAATATTATTATAAACTTGTTTTTTTCATCAATATATTGTTGAGCGAAAAAAAAAACAGAATTAGGCATTGTTATTAAAAAATTATATATATATATATGTATATGCTGTTTTCAATTTAATAAATACTTAGGAATTTTAAAAATTGCACATCTTTCTGTTTGGATATATTACGTATAGGTACCCATATTTGTTTAGTTATCTGTATTTATTTATACGATATCATGTGCATAAACGTATACCATAGTATGTATTATGATTTCGTTCACCCTCAAAACGCAAATATTTTTCTGAGTTTGGACACCTGTTTTAAGCTAGTGTGTGAAAGATACTTAGGATGTCACTTTTTTGAGAGAGTTATCCATAACAATGTCAATAGGGTTTATTGAATGTAGTAAACAAACACGACAAATTGGATAATTCAAGAGGACGATCTATATTTTTGGATTAAAGAAAATAAAGTTTGTACTACTACACTATAATTTGTTTTTTTTTATATAAGGTTGCAAAAATTTAAAAAATATTTCAAAGAATGACAGGATTTTATTTTCAATTCGAATTTGAGGGTGTGAAGAATTTCCTTTTTTTAATTTTTTTTTTGTGATAGCTTAAGCATTATTACATTAGTACATTATTAAGATAATTTTAAATAAATGTGGACATCAGTACGGGTTAAGCAAAAATTTATTTTTGTTTGTTTTGCATTTTTTATACTATAAATAGGAAGGTCTGGTTTTTGCAGATTTCTGAATTTGATGTCTCTTGACGCTTCCTTAAAGGACGTTCCCAAAAAAATCAATTTTCTTACAATTCTTTTCCAACTTAAAATACAAATACTTATAAGTGTCCTTTATACGTAGGAATTTTCTTCAATCGTTATTGCGGTAGTAAATTTCTAAATATTGACTATTAAAATTTGCATATTTAACATGGGAACCCTGTCCTGATCGATGTTAAAGCGAATGTTTTATTAAATAACAATAGTAATTTTCTTACAATTGTTTTAAAAAACTGAGAACTATTAATTAAAGATATAACGAATATCTTTCTGTAAAAATCACTATGAAAAGCGGTATTGGTTTTGTTATAAAAAATATTTAAAATGAGCTAATTTTTATAACGAGTAATATATTTATTCGTATTTAATATAAATAAGTAGCATATTAACATCATAAACTCTGAATTAACATAAAATACTAGTAACCAATTTTTTTCTCTACATAAACAACACGTATCTCAGGCACAGTAAAAATTAAATGCTGACAGATCTGAAAAACGACGCATTGGAATCATTTTTGTAGTTCTGCGCATGTGAGCAGAGGCGAAAGAATGTACTGTATCTCAACTATTTAATTTTTTAACAAGTTCAGCACAACTGCTCTTTGGGAACGTTCTTAACTGAAGATTTTTCAGTTTCTATAATTTCTTAGGTTGTGGGATATTATTCCCTAACGTCCCACTCCTTTACTTTGCTTGGTCTTTATCCCTCTATTAATTTAGTTAAGAAGTAGATGTTTAAGTCTGCTAAAATTCTTTAGTGGCTTCGATTTCCTATTTCTTTTTGTTTTCGAAAAACTTTAAACTGTTTTTTCGACCATCCTTATCTATTATGGGTTATCTCAAAATAAGAATTAAGTTGAGTATTTTTTTGTGCCCCTCCTTTCCTCACACCTTCCTTTTAATAAACCAGGGTTGTTGGAAAGTAACGCACAAAATTCATATCTTCTGTACGGGTTATTTTTAACAAAAACGCTCAAACAACTTAATCGATTTAAATTGTTGTGATATTTTCAATCCCCTTCCTGCAATCCCTTAATTTGAAGCTACTCCAACTTTTCTTTTTAAAAAGCAATCTAGGTCATATGAGGACTCTATGAGAACCTCTTCTAAAACTCAAGCCGATAATGCCAACAAAATAGGCGTTTGCTCACTTTTTTTTTTCAGTCAAAACAGTCCTCATATTTTTTTAAATTAAAATTATCTATTCGAATTCGACTTAATATAACAAACGCTAAAAGTGACCTCCACCTACTCCATGACATCATGCACAGCGTCTGTAGTATATACTACTATAAACTGTATCTACTTCGAATATTTTCAGCTGGTACATTAGAAGCATCCATCGTTATCCTATCGTTTAGGTCTTTAATGCTATTTGGTCTTTCTTGATACTACACTTTTCTTTATACACTTGTATAGAAACAAACTGGTAGGAAGTTGCTTTTTAGGGTATGGGGCAAATATTGGACAATCCCAGTACCGTGTCATCCTCTCAAGATATTTTATATGAAATGGATTTCTTGGCGGATTTGCTTATAACCAAATGAGCAGACCCTTGCTTTGTTGACAATATCGGATTGAGTTTTATAAGACTTTCTCATAGAGCCCCCATTTGACCTAGGTTGCAATTTGAAAAAAAAAGTTGGCGTAGATACAGATTAAGGGATTACAAGGAGTGGGCTGAAAATTTTACAGAAGGAATCCATTTTTTGAAACAGAAATAAAATGGTCTGAAAGTATATCTTCAAGCATAAAGTAAGTCTTAAAGCTTTGTCCAGTTTCACTTTCTCTCATTTATTCCACTCTTAAACTCTATTATTAACAAATATAGGTTATGTCTGGTGAGTCTTTGTCATGACATTATTAAACTTCTGTGTATTGCTGTTTTCATTCCGAGGAACTGAATCTTTATCAGGAATATAACGTGGCTTTCTGAGGTTCAGGGCTACGTATGAGATCGTTTCTAGGTAGGTATGTAGCTCAAACGAACATAAGGAACTTGAAATACTTACAAAATATTAATTAATGTAATACATTTCACTATCATGGACATGTAAGTAAGAACGTATGGAAAGTGACGAGCTCTGTATGGTCGCAGCGGTAAGAGACACAATAAATAAATTATCATTAACAAGTGAACAACGTCGCAATCGTTGATTTTTTTTCGTTTCTGGATTTACGCTAGATTATGCTTCAAGAATCGCGGTCGCTTCAGATTTATGAGACCGCTTTTGCACCCGATAATTTATCGTCATTTGTTACTGATAGCTCTGTTAATAATTTAAAACTAACGTTAATGCTGATTTATTCGAGTCAACCGAGTAATCGTTTTGCATGCCTATTCACGGTCAGTTGTCTTCCTCGCTCTTCCTTCTTTTGCCGTTTTACGTTTTCTCTTTATATTCAACTGCGGGATCAAAGAAATTGAGTCGTAAAACTCGAAGACGTGATATCTTTACCAAAGAACGTTATTACGGTGCGCGGTGGCACTGTGAGGGAAGAACAGCAACTAATAGGAGACTAGTAAATGTCTTGCGGAATACTTGTAACTTCTATATAATTAACAAATATATAATAAAATGTGCTTAAATATCTTTAACGAATTATGAACCTAAAAGAGAATTAATTAAGTTAATTAACTACATGGAAGACTCGTGTCAATTATTTATACCAGAAAAAAACAAACAATTTGAAGAGATTTTCGCAAAACTTCATTAACTCGTTCAGTGGCGCAACCAGGGAAGGGGGCTGTTAGATTGCTAGATTGCCCCCCCCCCCCCGAGATCTATGTATTATTGAACGGCAATAATTTAATAAAAAACATTTTCAATCCACAGTCCGTTTATACACGTTCAATCCCTTTCCTCTCCACTCTTCCATTTGTTCTTTACTAATTGCCATTTCTGTTAAGGCATTATCCCTTTCCACATCGTATTTATTTTTTTCCCCGATCCCCAATATCTTTTTCTTCCATATCTTTTTTCTTAAGTTCCCTTCCGGTAATTCTCCCAATTTTTTTTCATATTTTACTGCCTTCCTTCTTGTATCCTCCCCCATTTTCCAACATTTTGTTTCCCTTCTTAAAATGTAGTCTGGGGTCTTTCTTTCTAAGCACAACACCCATTTTATATACCGTTTATAAATATTTTTTACTATTCTATACTCTTTCCATCCCCATATCTCGACTCCATAGAAGACGATACTTTTTACTAACGTTTTAAATAGTACCACTTTTCGTTCCCAGTTATTTCTGCACAATTTTTGTCCTATTCCCCATATTCTCCCCAGAAATGCATTTGCTTTAACTTTCTTTTTACTTATGTTCACATCGTCTGTGTTGTTTTCTGTCAGCATGTACCCTAAGTAATTGCATTTTTTAACCCTTTCTATCACCTTCCCCTTTCATCTCAATTCCTCTTTCTCTCTTCTTTTTCTACCTCTTACTTCGCCAAAAACTATTATTTTGGCTTTTTCACCATTCAACTGCTTCATATATTTTCGGCAATTTTTAAACATTACATTTTCCAAATTTTATTATTGGAATGCTAATTGCATAATTGTAAATATTGTGTATAATTTTATTTTCAAAAATTACCATTTTTCTCTTTATAAACAGCTGTATAACTCCGTATTTTCCAGTAATCTCTTTTAACATGTATGTATACTAACAGCCTGACATCTACTACTTATTATCGCCTCTTTCTTAATTGCTATTTTATGATGGGTTTCTTCGGTGCGTTGGGATAACAGTCTATTTCTTGGAATTTCTTAATTTCGATATTTCCAGATTATTTTTCTATCCCGTTGATTCCCTACTTTGATTTTTTTTATACTTTTACCTCGTCCTCAGTAATACTCCTAATTTGTTAATTTGTAACTATACAGGAGTTCATATCCGATCTTTGACTTTTACATATTCTCTGTTAAATTTTAATTTTGCATCATTTCAACATCTTTTTTATTACAAATTTTATTTACCCTTTTACATTATTCCATTTCTTCTATTTCCGTATAAAGAACACTCAAGGAATCTAAAAAAAAATATAAAATATTTTTCCAAATAATAGTAGTTCTAATAATGAATCCCAGGGTCCAAAGCTTATGAACATTATGTTCACTTTAAAAAGACGATTTATTTACGAATGAGAATATTTTCATTTGATTTATGGAAACCACAAAGTGAACTTTTTTCTCCAGGAGTAGAACCCTACTAGTGTCGACCTTTATTACTACAGAGAGATCTAGCTCATTCATCATTAAAGTGATTAAAATCGTATCTTTGTAACAATATTAGTGAAGACCAGCTGATAGATCATTTTTCAATATTTACCACTCGACTCCGATTGACATTGAGGTAGTAATTAATATTTTTTCATTGAAAAGCAGAAAGATCAATATAAATATTTAATTTGTAATAAAAATTTAGATATTCCTTCCTCCTTCCAAAAAACAAGTGGGCAATATTGAATATTTCAACCAGTTCTTCCCTGACCATAATTTCTGGTTGCGACACTGAACTACTAACATATTTTTTGTCAACGTTCCTCAGGCGAGTAGAAGTAATTAGGTATCTAGTACTAAATAAACTTTAAAAAGTGGGTGGTTAAACAGCTTTTAAAATAGGGGCGTGGGTGCATGATAAAATTATATTTAAAAGTAGGGAATTGCTTTCTTCTGTGTGTTTGTTAAGTAGAATACTTAATTTCTTAAGTTTATTCTTTCCAAATATTCTAATCTGTTAATCAATAACCATTATTATCCAAATGTAATTTTCTTATGTTCCTATTAAACAGACGGCCTTCTTCTGTTATGTGATTTGCATAAGTAAGACTTATTTTATATACTAAAATTAATTAGTAAAATACTTGGTTTTTTTGTTTCATTAATTCATTTTATTATTAAAATGTTTCATCAAGAAACTAACGAAACTACAGTTAAATTATTATTTTATATGTTTAACCAAACGTATTTTGAATTGCCTTCCAGTCTGACCAATATATATTTTTCGGCCTGATCCATAAGGTAATTTGTAAACTTCTGAAAAATTTTGTCAACACCGATGTGAGAATCGAACATTCTATAAAAGAAGCATTTTATCAATTTTTCTTGTTCAAAAATTATTGAAGACTACCTACAGGTTGAATTTGC
This sequence comes from Agrilus mali, assembly GCA_029378335.1. Lineage (NCBI taxonomy): Eukaryota > Metazoa > Arthropoda > Insecta > Coleoptera > Buprestidae > Agrilus > Agrilus mali. The sequence goes on from CM055659.1 coordinate 15,633,453, forward strand.
AGTGAATATCAAAAAGTTCCTATTTTATTCTACAAGACTTGACTTGATTCAAAAAACATTTATATTAAGTAATAAACTTCTTGTTTGGGACAAACACCCTGTGTATTATACATACTAATTTTCTTTAGTTTAAATATTGATTTATTTGAAAACAAACCATTCAACGAAGTCTCTTCTCTCTGTGAGTTATTGATATAATCTTCGTTTGCCTTTGTAAATAGCCTTTCTAATTAATTCACAGTTCTTGCAACACGCTACACTAGAAAAAAAATTAAAAGTAGCTTGACCCAGAGAAGGTGGTTGTAGGAAGAAACAATTTGCCATTGTGCTCCATATTAAGCAAACAAGTAGGTACCTGCGTTGTAAGGTTGTAGGTATTAACCGACCAGAGTACCTATATGTTTCTCGTAGATGCATTTAGTATTTGTGTATTTATTGGGATTGAAAAGAGAGTATGAGAATTTCTTTGGTAGTAAACAAAAACACACTTGTAACATTCACTAATTTATTGTTTAACTTGACACGTGTTTCGCCAACACTGTGGCTTCTTCAGAAGTATAAATTGTACTTAAAACTACTTAGGATACAATTCTATAAATATAGTTGTTAAGGTGGTAAGTGAAGGGTGGGGAACGGAAATAGATTTAACAACGGTGAATGGTTTATATCTACTTGATCATTGAGTAATGTGTCTGTTTTCTTATATTTATTTATTTCTTTACATTCTAATAGTGTTAATTTTATTCCCTTATTTTCTACATGCAATATTGTTAGGTCTAAATTAAATATATTATTTTGTTCTAAAACATATTTGGCGTAGTTTGAATCAATTTTTCTATTTTCATACTGTCTTAAATGTTCGTTTAAGCGAATACTAAAATTTCTTCCCATCTGACCTATATTTTTAGAGCAAAAGCTACAATTGAGTTGATATATGCCAGATTTTTCTAACTTATCTGTTTTGTCTTTATTAGTTTTTATGTATAATTTAAGGTTGTTACTGGTTTTGTAAGAAACTTTTATTTTGTTGTTTTTGTAAAATTTACTAATTGTTAATGTCGGTTTACCTATAAATGTTAAAACTTTGAATTTTTTAACTATATTGTCTTTAGTACCTGGGAAAATGTTTGAAAGGGTTTGATTGTATGATTTTTTTGTAGTAAGGTGTCGATAATATATGTGTCGTAATTGTTATTTAAGTTTGCTCTAAAATTTATATAGGTCAGACGGGAAGAAGTTTTACAATTCGCTTAAACGAACATTTAAGAGTTTAAGACCATATAGAAATAAATAAATTGATTCAAACTACGACAAATATGTTTTAGAACAAAATCATATATTTAATTTAGGCATAAAAATATTGCATGTAGAAAATAAGGAAATAAAATTAACACTATTAGAATGTAAAGAAATAAATAAATATAAGAAAACAGACAAATTACTCAATGATCAAGTAAATATAAACCATTCACCGTTGTTAAATCTATTTCCGTTCCCCACCCTTCACACACCACCTTAAAAACTTTATTTATAGAATTGTATCCTAAGTAGTTTTAAGTACAATTTATACTGCTGAAGAAGCCACAGTGTTGGCGAAACACGTGTCAAGTTAGACAATAAATTTGTGAAAGTTACAAGTGTGTTTTTGTTTACTACCAATATGTTAGACTTTCATCAAGTATCCAATCAATCAATACAAATAATTTCTTTGGACATTGCCGAAGAATTTTTAAAAATGTACAATTTCATCATTTTAACATAGGGACTCAGACTCAAAACATACGATTTGTAGATTTTTACTTTAAGTCACACGTAATAAATAAAATTATTCTTGAAAATACTATACTCGATTTTGAGTCTCGTAAAGGATATGATAATAAGGGATATAAAAAAACTATATTCTGTGAAAAAAGCTGGAAAGAGTCCCAGCAATAAATGGCGTTTCTCCAAAAAATCTTTGGAAAAGTGCCCCTCCTTAGGAGAAAATCTTTAGAAATTTAATTAAATGAGTCCTTAGAACTTCCGGTGTGAAGATTAGATTCTATAGAAAGACTCTCCAGTTCTATTTAGAAAAAGTTAAGTTGTTCATAGTAAAATAAATAGAAATAAAGTTTGTAATAATGAAAAATGAATTTTAAATTACTTTTATATTCTAAAATGGACAATATGGTAGTTAACAATAATTCAAATGACTGTGCAAATGAAAATTCTTTCGAAAAAATTTAAAATATAAATGTTCTGTTTTCAAAACTATTTCTATTTTTGTTGTCTTATGGCAATACTGAAAACTGAAGTATCTAACAGTTGAGTAACCTTTTTAAGCTTGTATCTATCTTCATTATTGTTCAAGATATTCAAATATCGTTCTGTTGAATTATGAATCCATTTCTATCGTTCCAGGGAATCAATTTGGGCAATGAAGCGTTTTCTGAGGAAGGGTTTTTTGGGAGTTCTTTTTCTGGAGCACTTTTCTTTCTTTTTTGGGGATTTTTCTCTAACCGGAAATGAACACCCTCTTACAAGAATATAACAATCAATAATTGAGATTATATTTGTGAGTGCATTTAAATAACATTTCCAGAGGTAACAACGGTTAGGTTAGGTTAAGTTACAAGAACATACAACTAATTGAAGTAATATTTGCGAGTACAGTTAAATAAAATTTCCGGAAATGACAATTTTTATAAATCTTTAGCAGTTTTGTATATAAGCTTGGGTTTTAACACTTTTTACCATTGCTCATCAATTATCGGAGAACCACTGCATTAAAACGAATGTATTTAATCAACTTAATTAAACCGTCCCAGAGATGATTAAGAAAGTTATTTGCCGACTACAAATTGAGTCCATGACGATCAAACTTTGTAATTGAAGTAATTTGAACGGGGACGCCTAAACTGCGCCATTTCGCACGCTAAAAATCGGTAGACACACAACGATCAATTTTATATTCCCAAAAAATAATAAGAAAATGTAATGTCAAATGGATAGAGAATTTTTATCTAAAAGAATTCAAAGCATCTTGATGCGAGTTGAAAATTCAGTATTGAAGATTAGTGTGCTTTGTCGTAGACAAATTATAAAATGAAGGTTTAGTTAAATGTTAAAACGATAGCTTAATATAATAAAGACAATGAAGAATGCAGCTCTGATAATATTTACTTTATTAGTGTAGTCTCTTTCTATAAGAACTATACGATTTTAAGCAATGGTACTGTTGCTGTCACGACCATAACGTTGTAATGTTGTACTCGCTATCTTGGAATTTTCGATTAAAAAAATGTGCTGTAATATGCTTAACATGTACTACTAAGTGCTGAACTCGAAAAAAAATTACATTTTTCAATTTTTCAGGTAAAAAGAATTGTACCTAACCTAAGTAAAGTGTAAATATGTTCAATTTATCTTGAAAACTAAACCTTTTGGGTGTTTCATTCCCACCAATATTGGTGGGCGGACTGCCACCCCCCCCCCCCCCCGGACCTATACTCTTGTGCAATGTTGGAAGAATAGGGCGGAAGGTCCTCTTCAGCCTCCTTTAAGAACAGTGGGAATGGTTGGGGGAAGAAAGATGAGACGGACGGAATTAAGACGGAAGAAAATTAAAAGACTATATGTAGAATATTGCTACCCCAGCATTTGCCTAAATTATCCAAGAAAATCACAGAAAAACTTGGACCAGAGTAGCCGGGCCCCGGAATCGAACCGGTGACTTCCCGAATGCTAACCAATGATCTAGACCACTAGTCTAATAATCAATATCAATATATATTATAAAAGAAAGTGTACAATGTGCGTGCCGCTAAAACTCGGAAACGAGTCCCGGTACGATTAAGGGAGTTATATGGTGTGGTAGCCCTTTACCCCCCGTACCTGAAGAAAGTTTCAGTTTTTCCTAAAGGGCGTACGTTTGAATGTATTAAGACTGACAGTTTCACCCTTTAAAAATTTTTAAGTCTAAAACAACATCAGAGAACATTCCACAACATTCGAGAACATTCTCGAATGTTGTAGAATGTTCTAGATTATTGTATAATATTTCAAGTTTTCTTCATATACTGCCTGAGCAAAGTCGGGTACCCCAACTAGTACTTGAATAAATTTAATAATATTTAAATATATTTAATTATATATATATATATATATAAATTTTATTATTTTTTGACATTTTGACTTTTTCCAAGACTTGATAAAATCCCTTATGGATTTGATTAGTCTCCATTTTCATCATTGTCTTGAGACAGATTCTAACAAAGAAATGCTTCAATTTTTTTTTTAATTAATAATTTCTCTGACGATTTTTCCATTTTGTTTCGACTAAAATAAAATTAGTTTAAGTTAGTTTATGAATCAGAAATATTTTACACACTTCTTAGACCATTCAAAGGTCGAAATTACGAAGAAGGTCAGTTACTATTAGTATAAGCAGAAAATTAGATTTTTTCGTAATTTCAGTCTACACAGTGCTGGTTCCCCAGTGAGAACAAATAAGTAAATGCACTCCCGTAAGGTTATAAATCAAAATAGATCACCTGATGAAATATTTTTCTTGCTCATGATCTTCAGAGGTATAGTAATTAATCATGTACCGTTGCAACGGCTAAACAAACATGCTTTAAATTTACTAAAATCCCACTACAAATAAAAGCAATAAAAAATTTTAAACAACCACTACATGCAGCATGAAGAACGCTATCTATAAGGACTATAAATTTGTTAAAATATTAAAGAGGTGGTCTTATTATTATGTTAGAAATTTTAGAAGTAAAAGAGGCAATTTAGGAAAATAGAATAATGACTAAGGACCGTTCAGTTTTTGACTTTGTACTATAAATTTAAGTGTTCGTTATTTAGTATAGAGTAAAGCGGGTGAATACGCCGCGTTGGGTAATATGCCTCAGTTCGATATTTTCCCTGATAGCTGTGGTTCGGCAGCTGTGTTAGTGTCAAGACGGTGGTGTAAGGTAGCAACTACGCGTAAATAATTAAAAACTCACATATATCAATTTGCTAGTGTTGAGATTATTTAAATTAATAAGGTACAATGTGGGGTAATATGCTGCATAATTTTTAACTGCGGCATAATACCCCAAAAAGCGGCGTATTCCCCCTCACTCTTTTTGTTTTGTTTCAGTGGTATCTAATATCAAGAAGCCTTCTCAAAAGAAACAACGTAATGTAAAAACTACTGATACTTCCTCATCAGAAAGCGAACTGGACATAATTACAATGGAGAGCAGTGATTCTGATTTGAGTATTGTGCACAATGCGGTGGATATTATTTTGATAAAAAAGGTCCCAAGTGTGACTGGTTGCAATACATTATATGTTCTAACTGGGTTCACGAACTTTGTTCTCCATCAGACAAATATTGCGAAGATTGTGTCCCACTAAATCAACGAGCGAGTATCAAGGGACCACAGAAGATCTAAGTTTCGTTACTGTATCACAATGTAATACTAATATACACTATATAATATAACAGTAGTTACAATGGCATAAAAAAATACATAGTTTTTCTGATCTGATAAAGTAGTCTTATTCTTATGAGAATCACATGTTGCCATATTTCCCCAACGTATGTTGCCATATTACCCATGGATCCGGGTAATATGGCAATACTGTATCATTACAGATTTATGGTTGTAACATTATTGCCACGGGGGAATATAGCAACGAGAATTTCACGTTTTATACCTGCTAAGCTCTAAGTTGCAACCTTCAAGTTGCGATCGGACTCCCTAGTTGTTAGAATGTGACCATTTAAAGTTTAAGTTGCCATATTCCCCCATTTTACTCAAATTATATATTACATAAAAACTTTTGGGTGTTTAATTCCCACCAATGTTGCTGGGCAGGCTGTCCCTCCGGCCTACAATCTAGCGCAAAGTAGCCGGAGGATAGGGCGGAAGGTCCTCTTCAGCCTCCCTTAGGAATAGTGGGAGTAGATGGATGGTGGAAGAAAATTAAAAGACTATCTGTGGAATATTACTGGCCCAGCATTTGCCTAAATGGTCCAAGGAAACAATAGAAAAATTTGGACCTAGGCTGTCAGCCCCGGAATCGACCCGGTGACCTCCCGAATACTAAGCAATGATCTAGAGTCTAGACTACTAGACCATGCCACTCGTTTAATATTATTACTCCGGAAGGTGTCCGAAATATATATCGAGGTTAATAAATGAAATGTAATTTTCAAAGTGTTTTACTTTTGAAATATCGAATACAAACCGTTGGAATATTGCCTGATATTCGACTTTTGTGTTGGCGTTGGTTATACCGAAAGTGTTTTTTGATGTTTGACCATGTATCGGGAACAAATATCGATGTAATCGGCAATATGGAGGGACAAATGATGCAATTTGCTCCTTCCTCAGCTTCCATTTGCAATTTACTATTCATATGCAATAGAAAGACACGATAAGTTGCACTACTAGCAATTTTAGTTACTTAAATGTAAATAAAAAGTTTACGGATATTTCCCTCACTGTAAGCAGGAGAAACATCAAGCAACTAAAAGTTTTTCCGTAGGTATTTCAATTTATAAAGTAAAATGTGATTAAAAGTGTTTTTAGAATGTTATTTTACAACTACAGCTACCAATATTTCTAATTCATTTCAGGAAAAAGAAAATCAGAAAGTTATAACTTGTTATACAATCTATCCTATTTTTTGAGGCACTCTGTACAATCATTATTTATTAAAAGAGGGCGCTTTAAAATAGAATTGGTTGAAGTCAGGAATCAAACGGAGACTAAGCAGTTAACACAAACAATGATATAAGAATTATGTAGGTATAACTTTTTCTAACAGGTTTCGGAATTTTTGGCCATAAATAATCGCAAGAGTTTTCATCTTCGGATGAATAATCTGACGAACGTTTAATTTCCGTGTTAATTTGTAACCATCGCAAAGGTCTCTCGTTGGGGCAAAGTGGTACTTTTACACATCATAATATAAGTTCAGTCATTAAAAAGTACATAGTTTTGTCACTGTGCTTTTTTGTAGATGTTTGGATAGGGAAAGGGGGGGGGGCACAGATCACCCTATAGGTCGTTAGTGATGTATACCTATAACAAGAAATAATTTTTAAACCGTCTTAACATTTGGTTAAAATGAACTTGGCAATAATGATCCAATTTTTTCTAACCTAACTCAACCCTTCTGACGTTTCGTGTGCTTATTGAAAGAACCCCATTGTGGATCGTTATGGGGAGTGGCTTTCAGTCAAATTTATTGAATTTTTGGGAAATGTTAGTTGAGTTAAACAAAAGTCTCCATGGTCGCTATGCTCAGAAGTCCATATTTATCGATTTATTTCACCTCTAAAGTAAGGGTTACATATTAGATGTGAAAGTGTTTATAAATGGAAAATCAATTAAAACAAACCTCATATAGGCGCTTTTGGTGTCGCTGATTACGAATTTGACCATTATTTTTCGTCAACCCCCATTACAGTCGTGAAAAGCAGGGGTAAGCGGGGGTGAAAAAATAAAAATATATACAGAAAAAATACATTGGATGATTGATATTGTGGTTTTTAGTTCGCTGATAAAGAATTTAATAACTATTTTATGTAAGTACAAATATATGCATTTCTGTGTTAATTTTATGAGACTGAGAAATCAAAAGTGTTTTTTTTAACAAAGAAAAACGATAAAAAATGTGGCAATTTCCACAAAAAGCTTATCAAATAAAAATATAGTTGCGTAACTGTTTGATCAAATCTCTCTAACAGTTTTTTCAGTGTTTCATATTATCAAAGCTCAATTCAATTTAAAATACAGTAGTATTTGTAACTATATATTATATATAGAGTTTCGGAAATCTGGCTCACTCATACACTTATACAAGTCTTTGGTTCGACCGGTGTTAACGTACGGATCCGTGGTCTGGTCACCTTATACAGACCAAAATGACAAGTTACTTGAAAGTGTGCAGCACACATTAGTTAGGTACTTGTGCTTAAAATCTGGCTCTCCAATGAATTTTATTGACCATGATTACGAGCCGGGTTATCAGCGTTTTTCCATATCGAAGTTAAGTACCGTTCGTCAATATAATGATTGTATGTTCATGTTTAAAATTGTTCGTAACTATTTGTCATGCGAATCTATATCAGCTAAGGTCAACAACAGAGAACTCTCATATAGTCTCAGAAATCCAAGGGTTCTGGAAGACTCGCATGGTGCTACCAATTATGTGTTTTACTCAACTATCGCTAGACTTTGTAGAACTTGGAACACTCTATCGGATGAAATTAGGAGCATTGACAGAATTAGTCTTTCAAATAGCTTTAAGAAACTACTTCTCATTGTAAAGTTCCTAGACCTGCGCTTATCTCATAATTCTATTGTATAATAATAAATTGTAAAGAGCTAATCAGCTCGTTAAACAACAAATAAATAAATAAATAAATATTTTATACCATTTTTTATAAACATTAGATGATACAAAATCTATTTTAAGTATGAATAAGCACATATGTACACTTACAAAATTATACATATATTAATTAAACTATAAAATAATGATATAATAATTATTAAATTCTTTATTAGAGATCTTAAAAACCACATTATATTGTGTTAGCAACCGATAGTCGGGGGACACGAAGTCCGATCGGGCCGTTCCGAGGAGCGTCAATAAAAAAAAAAAGCGCGGGATAGGATATTGGGTGATAGAGCTTGAGTGACGACGGGTAGACTGATAAGAAAACGTTACGATTGAATTGAAGGAAAGTGATCAATTGTTACCTAAGAATTTCAATGTGAATATAGTGGTGCCTTAAGTAGTTTCTCTTTATTTCAAATAAAGTCACGAATATCACTAATATCAGGAGTGAGATCTCCCCACAGCTCCACAGTTCCGGCATTTTATCCGACAACAAAAATGCCCAACGATCGAAAGGGACGACACAGGTCCAAAAACGGCTCGTCCCAGTCTGACAATGAATCCAGGTCTAGATCCAGACGTCACCGAACAAAACCTCGAAGTTCCCATAGTCGGAGGGTAAACAGTCGAGGACGCAGAAGCGAAAGGTCACCAGCTAGGGTTGGTTACTCCGAATCCCGGTACACACCCCAAAGATCAGAGAAAAGCCTGATGAGCGATGCGATGTCACAGATAAATAATGCAATTGAGAAAGGTATGCAACAAGTATTAAGGGTGAGATCTAACGACCAAGCGGTAAGTGTAACATCCTTTTCTAATGATATTATTCAAGAATTTAATCCTTTAAATCAAAACATAAACGAATGGTTAGATTCGGTTGAAGAATTCGTTCAAATTTATAACTGGAATGATAAAACGATTTGTCATTTAGCGTTAAATAAATTGCGAGGTCCTGCCGAAGTATGGTATCGGTGGTTACCCACTCGTATTTTTAGTTGGGTAGAGTGGAAAGATATGCTCACACAAAATTTTCGTCCCAAACGCGATTTACATAATTCACTACAAGAAATGATGGCTTGTACTTCAGAAAATAAACCGTCCCTATATGAATATGTATTTGAGAAATTAGCGCTAATTAATAAATTAAGAATTCCCATTTGCCCCGAAGATAAAGTAAACTTGATCATGGGCGGTATCAGTGACAAGCAAATTAAGTTTTCCGTTGAAACTGCAGGTATATCAGATCCAAGTATGTTAGCAAGTCATTTTAAAACATTGGATAAATCTTATTCTATTTCTGAAACGAAACTTGAGACCAAAAGCGATAATCCGGGCACCTCAAGGGCATCAGCATCAGGAATTAATAAACGAAACTTATCACCTCCGCGCTGCTACAAATGCAAACAAACAGGACATATTAAACGGCAGTGTACACAATCAAAATCTCGACTACCTATTGAATATAACGTTAATTATGTAGGTCAAAATACGAATGAAAAATTCTTCAAAAATATTTTGTTAAACAATCATTGTGTAAAATGTTATATAGACTTTGGAAGTGAATGTTCCTTAATTTCAGAAAATTTAGTGGACCATCTTAAACTTAAGAAATTAGAAATTGAAACCCCTACTATTTTGGTAACGTTAAGCAGCCAGTTGCAACCAAAACACTGCGTGGCAGTAAATGTAAACATTGACACGATTCGGAAATCTATAATGTGTTATGTTGTTGACAAATGTGTTAAAGGTGCTGATGTTCTCATAGGACAAAATTTCACTGAACTATATGACGTGGCATACAATAAAATAGGAAACTCGTTAACCTTCTCTGTTGTTGATCAGTTAAATACTAATCTTATCGAAAAAGCGTCAATTAACATAGGTGTAGATGAACCAGAACATATACAATCTTTAACAAACTTATTAAATCAATATACCGGGTGTGTGGCTACCAATATCAATGAATTAGGAAGTACCTCATTGACAAAAATGAAAATTACATTAATCAATGACAAACCCGTTGTTCATCGACCCCGCCAGTTTTCAGATTTCGAACGAAACAAAATACGCGAAATAATTTCTAATCTCCTTCGAAACGGTATCATCCGCGAATCACACTCTGCATACGCTAGTCGTGTTTTGCTAGTCAAAAAGAAAGACGGCGAAATGAGACTTTGTGTTGATTACAGGGATCTTAACAAAATTACTGTCCCGGACAAGTACCCGCTTCCGCTAATCGAGGAACAGTTGCGAAGATTATCCGGGTTTAAATATTACACAAGCCTAGATCTCTTTTCGGGTTATTATCATATTCCAATGGACTCAGAGTCAGTTCATTTGACTGCCTTTATTACGCAAGACGGCCATTATGAGTTTTTGAGAGTCCCTTTTGGGCTCATGAACGCACCTTCCGTATTCCAAAGAATGATCAATACGGCTTTAGGCCAATTAAGATTTTCTAAAGTACTTATCTATTTAGATGATATATTAATACCCGCGGTCAGTTTCTCTGAAACCCTCGAAATCCTCGAGGAAGTGCTAAGAATATTCAAACAACACGGTCTTACCCTAAACATAAAAAAATGTTTCTTCGCTCAAACAAAAATCGAATACTTAGGTTATGAAATAAGTAATTCGGAAATTACTCCGGGCCCAAAGAAAATGGAAGCTGTAGCACAATTTCCAAAACCCACCACGGTACACCAGGTTTGACAATTCCTGGGTCTTACGGGATATTTTCGCAAGTTCATCCAGAACTATGCAATGATAGCTAAACCGTTAAGCGGTCTTTTACTGAAAAATGTAGAATGGAAGTGGGAAGCTCCACAAGAACAAGCGTTCGAAACCCTTAAACAAATGTTGACAACTGCACCAGTGCTGGCACTATTTGACCCAGGGAAGGAAATTTATTTATATACCGATGCGTGTCGGTGGGGTCTTGCTGGTATTCCGGTGCAGAGACATGAAAATGGAGAACGGGCGGTTTCCTATTTTAGCCGCCAAACGACTGCTTCGGAACAAAAGTTTCACTCCTTTGAGTTGGAGGCACTTGCGATAATATCTTCGGCAAAACGATTTCGTCAGTATTTACTAGGTAGACCATTTACCCTGGTTACTGATTGTGCTGCAGTTAAAAGTACTTTTTCTAAAAGCGAAATAAACACCCGTATCGGACGCTGGGTTTTAGCCTTAAATGAATACCAGTATAAAATTGTGCACCGTAAGGGCAGTCAAATTCAACACGTCGATGCATTAAGTCGAAACATTCCTCAAACGTCATACGGCATCTTTGCAACTGTTCTTACGCAAGAAAGCTGGACTTTAACAGCCCAGCAACAAGATACAGAAATATTAAAAATTAAATCTAATCTCGAAACCGGGGACTCTAATCAATTTAAAGAAATATTCACAAACTACGCATTAAAAGGGGAAAATGTTTACAAAATCACTAATTATGGTCTACGCTGGGTTGTGCCAAAATATGCAAGATTTCAAGTTCTGTGCATGACCCATGATGACAGCGGTCATTTTGCATTCGACAAAACATACGAGTTAGTTTCAAGTAAATTTTGGTTCAGACACATGCGAAGGTTTATAAAAAAATACGTTTCTTCATGCTTGAACTGCATTTATTTTAAGACAACTGGCGGTAAACCACCCGGCTACTTACACCCTATTAAAAAGGAACCTATTCCTTTCCACACCATACACATGGACCATCTTGGCCCATTTATTAAAACAAAAAGAAGAAATACTCATGTTTTGGTCATGATTGACGCTTTTACAAAATTTATTTTAATATATGCAGTAAAAGATACTAAAACAACGTCCACTCTAGCAGCCCTTCGGGATTTAATTAAAATTTTCGGAGTCCCACACCGGATCGTAACAGACAGGGGTACATCTTTTACCAGTACTGAATTTCGCGAGTTTTGTACCAAATTAGGAATCAGACACCATCTCAATGCTGTTGCCATACCGCGCGGGAATGGCCAAGTAGAAAGGTACAATCGTACAATTTTAGACTCATTATCCACCATGGGCGCGAATACTGACGATAAACGCTGGGACGAAAATTTACAAAACATACAATTAGGCCTAAACGGAACTATAAACAAAGCATTGGGCGTCACACCCAGTGAGGCATTAATGGGCTACCGTGTTATTTCACAGGGCCTCCTAGACGTGACAGATCGGGAGGTAATCGACGTCACCTCGGTACGAAAATCCATCGAAGCAAAGACCGAAGCCTATCAGGCAGAGCAGAAACGTCGCTTCGACCAAAAGCGTAGTGATCCAAGGGTCTACCAAGTAGGAGATCTGGTTCTACTACGAATAACTGGTGCGCCACCTACTGCTCAAAGTCGAAAACTCCTGCCAAAATGGAGGGGTCCGTTCCGAGTGACCGGTGTCCTGGGTAATGACCGGTATCAGGTGACCAGCATTCCTGGGATAAGAAAGACAGGGGCACCTTATAATGGAGTGGCCGGCGTGGACAACATGAGGCCATGGATCCATTACGAGTAACGGTAGGGTTACTGTAAGGGCGAAGAGTGGTTTACTCTGAGCCAGAGCTGTGCTGCAACGGCTGCGGATGCTCAAAAGGCATTGTACGTTGAGCACATGCTTCTTCTGTTCTTAGTCAGGCCTGTGCGATAACGGCTGCGGATGCTCAAAAGCATTGTACGTTAAGCACAAGGTCCTGAATATAGGTAGTACGGGTATATATAGTCGGTGCACCACAAGCAATTTCTATTAAGTCCTTATATTTTTTTATTTTCCCACATTATGTGATAATATGAATAAGCTAATCTTAGACATAGTGTCCTCCTTGTCGAACTCTTGGCCAAGAATATTAACCAACAGCCCGTAAAAAAAAAAGAAAATAACTATCTGCTTCTCTATCCTAAAATGAAAACAAAAAAATCTTAACGTTTCAGGATCACGTCATGAGCGGGACGCTCATCCTGTCAGGAAGGGCCGAATGTTAGCAACCGATAGTCGGGGGACACGAAGTCCGATCGGGCCGTTCCGAGGAGCGTCAACAAAAAAAAAAAAACGCGGGATAGGACATTGGGTGATAGAGCTTGAGTGACGACGGGTGGACTGATAAGAAAACGTTACGATTGAATTGAAGGAAAGTGATCAATTGTTACCTAAGATTGTTAATGTGAATATAGTGGTGCCTTAAGTAGTTTCTCTTTATTTCAAATAAAGTCACGAATATCACTAATAATTGTAACGAATTTTCTAGTCAAAGATATTTATTTAAATAACTATTTATTAACACTATTTATATAACACTTAACACTAACTTAGAGTTACTACTTATATTAGAACAATTCACTTATTTATATAACAATTTATTTATTTATCACTTTTGTCTATTATTTATCGGTTTGTTTCGCGCACTGATGCTTTATCACCATAACTGTCCTCTGGCCCAAAGACGATCACTTTATATACACCTTTCGAATGTTTTTGGATGATTCGAAAAGGAAATCCTGATTATTCCCGAATGATGAATAATAATTAGAATGTCGTCGATGATTCCAGAATAGATCTTGTTACTTGTCGCTGGAGCTTGTAAGTAGTGATGGGCACTATCGAATAAATTGAACTATCGAATAATTACTAAATGAATACTTTTAACTATCGAATGAATTCATTCGAATGAATTTAGTAATTACTATTTTTTTCAATTACACGATAGTCAGGCAGCAGACGGTTATCCATCGCTCGGTCCATACTAACATACAAATATACTGATACGAACGTGTATACCAACAGACAAATATACGATTAATATGCTAGTATGGATAAAAAACAAACAGGCTATGCTGAAAATAATAAATAACCTCGACTTGAAACATGGTTTCTAATTCTTATTACTTTGATAAAATTATTATTTACTTAGGTAAGCGATCTTTTTTGTATTATTTATGCTATACGTACTTTATTGTTATTGAACTAAAATAGGTGTTTTAGAAACATCTGTTGTTCCTATCCAAGTATTTGTTAGAGGGCGACGAATAAAGAGTTTTTTATTTTTACATTTAACTACTTTTTTTTATATGTTTCTGCACTTATTATTATTATTTTATTTTTTGGGTAATTATAAGTACGCAGTACAAACATATAGTACCTAAGTATTTATGACTCAAATCATCACTACACTAATTTAAAAATCATTAATTATTTATTTGCATTTTATTTTGCCTCATATTTAACTAGTATAAATTGGTGCCATAGAAAATTATGTTTTTAAAGTATGTATGTATGTATTGATAACGTCTAATAATTATAGAATTGTTTATATTATTCGGCTCTGCTACGAGGAAGTAGCGAAGTAGTAGACAATGTGCAAACGTATCATTTACCCATTCCAACCACGACTCCAACGTTCAGTTTGATAGTTGAAAAGTATTCGAATAAAAAAAGTAACTACTATTTTCAGTAACTACTTTCAGTTACTAAAACTATTCATTACTTTTTTATTGAATAAAAATAGTAACTACTATTTTCAGTAACTACTTTCAGTTACTAAAACTATTCATTACTTTTTTTATTCGAATACTTTTCAACTATCGAATAATTCGAATAGTAGTGAACTATCGAATAGTTCGATAGTTTTTATTCGATAGTGCCCATCACTACTTGTAAGTTTACGTTGATAAAGGGAAGTCGTACGCTGTGGCTGTGTCGTAAACATGTTAGCGTTAAGAAGTACATGAACAAATTGTTATCGCACACACGTACGGTGTCACTGGTCGCTACAATATGTAAGGTTTTTTTCCTTTAGTTTTTAAATTTTCACTCCTATAATGGGGGCTAAGGACTAAACGGGTAATGTTTAACACTCTTTAGGGGTGAAATAACACGATAAATATAATTTCAGAAAATTCTACCGCAAGCCTCACATCCCATAAAGACCCTCATAGGGTCCTTTTGTTATTTTCTCAACTCTTTCGCTAATATCTACCGTCTCTAATAAAAAAAAAAACTATTCTTTTCAGGTACTATGTACATGTTTACCGGCTATTATAGTTCCAAAAGTAAGATTAAATATTTATTTTATGATTGAGTTGCATTTGGTTTGCTCTATTATTTATCAAAAGAATTTATATTTTGTAGAAATTGAAATGAAATTTAGTTTTACTTCAAAGCTGTTGACTGATTGATTAAATGATACAGTCTAGAGTAATGGCCGTATGTGGTGTTTGACTTTATAGGGTACTAGCAGCAATACCCGGCGTTGCCCGGTTAAGAATATATTACACGTTTGATGGAATCATTCTGAAATGTTATAATAAAACATTCTTTTACTTTTTAGAACATATTTGAACTCCCTGTAACATTCTAAAAAAATCTGCTTCATTCTCATCCCCACTCCGTGCTGTTTGCTGGGTGAGTAGTGACATCAGTAGACGCCTGGCGGGGATTCACTAATCGATTGATAATAATTATATAAGATAATTACAGTACTAAAATCGCTATTAAAAAATAGAGGTTTATCGTAGAGGGGTGAAAATTAAGGGTTGTATGTATATTTGTATGCTGTATCATAAAAAAATAAAAACAAAAACTTTTGTCTAAAAATAAAAAATAAAAAAATAGGGATGGACCACTCTTAACATTAACGGGATAAAAAATAAATGTTGGCCGATTCGCAGACCTAACCGATATGCACACAAAATTTCAGGGAAATCGGTCGAGCCATTTCGGAGGAGTTTAATTACAAACACCGTGACACGAGAATTTTATATATTAGATATAAATGTTTTGCTGCTGCATGATATAAAAATATAGGTAAAGGAAGTACCTACAAAAATTTTTACAGAAAAAAACTGTATTGACCAGAAGGATAAGCACTCTAATTTAAAATGTTTTTGAAATAGAAATCAGAGCTGAGGTAATTACCAAGGAAAGCATAAGTCATAATATCCTCAAATAATTTTAATAGTTTAATAGACTATTAAGTATGTATGATGATTGTTAATTAATAATTCATGGAACGTGAGCAATTAATGAACACCCAGGTGTGAGACCATTAGACGAGATGGGTGAATGTGGTTGGAACTGGAGCGAAATGTGGAATGAAGTACATTTTACTTGTTTAATTACACGTCCACGACAGTTGTTCCATTTAATTTGAAATGGTCGGAATCTATTTGCACAGACCCATCATGGACAGCAGCAATCTATTTCAAATAAGTGATTGAATTTCGTTATTTTCCAAACGAGAAATAGGTAATTCGATGCGGTTATGTAAAGAACACAAGTTAAAATAATTAATCATTTCATTATCAAACGCCATTTTAGATCTTGTATTACACAGGGAAGAATTTTCTTCTTTGCAATAAAATAAAATATTAAATAGCACAAAATTATTGTTTAGGTAAACTGTTAGTTATGTATCCTGATTTCGGATTAGTTGGTTTCTATTCTTAACTAGCCGTAACCCACGGGTTTCACTGGATATAACTATCGTCACTACCCCTGCCCCGGCACAAAAATATTTGATTATGTAGGCCATCCCTATAAATTAATTAAATAAATTCAGAAAAAGATTATTGTGTCGGGATCGAAAAGTGTTTTATATTAGCTACAAAAAGCAGTTTCACTTTTTTCGAACTCTCAAGTTTTAAGAAAAATAGGAAAATCGGTGCAGTCTTTTGTAAATTACGCTGCAAGTTATGAACAGATTTGTCTGAACACATTTCGCAGGGATTTAAATTTGCATGTTTAAATTTATTGATATTTCACGTTTCGACAGCCTGCTTCACCCTCTTTAAAGTTGAACCGAATTATCCGAAATTTATGAAATATGTGCATATGTATATAATTTTTATTTGTAGATATTCATTACAAAAGTGAAGTTACTTTTTCTTACATATTTAAATATTTGTATACTTGTATTGTTGTTTGGGGCTGTTCATAAAATACGTCACACTAAAATTAGCTTTTTTTGACCCCCTCTCCCTCGGTTGTCACGCTGTGTCACACTTTCTGTGCCCCCCTGTAAATATTACGTCCCAAAAACTAAACCCCTCCCCCCTGAACATGATCAATTTTGATTGATAATACACAAATGTTGCTAGTCAGAAATATTTTTTATTTTCATAATAAAATTTAAATAAAGTAATAAATATATTTTGTAACGAACAAATAAATAATATTTCTATTCATCAGAAGTCCAAGGATTCTGTAAAAATTCAGTGAAAATTTTTTGATGAACGCCGAACGTCACGTTGCCGTAGACCCACCTTGTTACACTCAGCAAGACCTCTCCCCCCTGTATGCGAACGTATTTTATGAAAGGCCCCTTTTCCATAGTTTCCATAAATCGGCCCGGTCTACATCGAGAAACGAACGTCTGTGCAAAGTTTCAAGTTTCTGGTCCCAGGATTATGGGCTGTGCGTTGACATATCAATAATTATGTTTATCTATCTATGCATATCGATATTATTTTCAAAGAAGAAGAATCTAATATAACCCACTTGCTTCCATTAAACAGAATGAATGCCTCAAGTATAAAAAGCTTGTCTTTTGCCAATAACTACCTTGATCGTTGATATATCTAAGTGCTGATTAGAACCAACCAAGAATTTGAAATGACATAATACCATCAACCTAACCTAACCTATCTGTGGCCATTAAATAAGTAGCATTAAGTGGTGTTGAAATACCATATGTATAAACGAATTGCCCCTAACTGTAAGATGGTAACAGGTAGTTTGGTATGTGGTTTGTCGGTTTGCTGATGAGAGCCAACGAATACGTAATTGAGACCATCAACCCGACCTAACCTATCTGTTGTCATTAAACAGAGTTCAGATGTATTGTTAATGTAATCTGCATAAAAAATACTACTACTTGTAATATAGCAGCAAGTAAGTTACCAGGAGATCTGTAGCAGAGTTGATAAGTATCAATTATTTCGAAATCTACATTACTAACCTAACCTAACCTACTCACTAGCATTAATTTAGCATTTAGCGCTGTGTTATGAATGACGTCTCTATAAAAGAATTGCCATTAATTTTAAGATGACAACAAGTAGATTGGTCGTTAAAACGTTAGAGTACTGACGAGAACCAACGAGTTTGAAATTGATACCATCAACCTAACCTAACCTATCAGATGTCATTAAATAGCATTGAGCAGTGTTATGAATACCATGTGTATAAACGAATTGCCCCTAACTGTAAGATAGTAGTAGGGAGTTTAGCAATAGGTTTGTCGGTTTGCTGATGAGAGCCAACGAATACGTAATTGAGACCATCAAGCCAACCTAACCTATCGGTTGTCATTAAACATAGTTCTGATGTACTGTTAATGTAATCTGCATAAAAAATACTACTACTTGTAATATAGCAGCAAGTAAGTTGCTCGGAGATCTGTAGCCATGTTGATAAGTATCAATGAGTTCGAAATCTACATAACTAACCTAACCTAACCCACTCACTAGCATTAAATTAGCATTTACCAGTATAAAAGAATTACCATTAATTTTAAGATATCAGCAAGTAAATTGGTCGTTGATATGTCAGAGTAGTGATGAGAACCAACGAATTCAAAATCGTGACCATAAGCCTAACCTAACTGCAGATAGTAGCACTATAGTTTCGGTTTGATATACTTACCTATTAGAAAAGTTTAGTATCAATTTTTCTACAGATGGAAGCTATTTATACATTAAAATCTTTCACCTATTGTCAGCAGATTGTGCCAGATATGGGATTGAATTTTTAAAAATATGTACTTATTAGCATTTTAAAATCCTACACTGTGATTAATGATCGGCAACAATTTTCATTATCTATCAAACAACCGATAAAATTTACTGTTAGGTGTTGAATTTCTTCCGTTTGTTAACGTCCATTAACAGGCACCTATTTGATTGTTTTATGATCAGACTATTGTTAAGAAAAGAAATATCGTCTTCGTTTAACGGTGCAGATAATATTGTAATCAATTTTAATCAAGTTTATGACTTACATTAACGAAGTTGTAATAGATACTTTGCATATGGATAAGCCTATGAAACAAAATATACATAAATGTATTATAGGACTTATATGTACAGTACAATGTTTGAATGATTTTTAGCTTACAATTAGTTTTATTTCATTGCCAATTTAAGAAGTATGAAATACAACTTAAATATCGCGGTGCATGAATAATATAATATGTAAAAAATATAATATATTTTTTACCTCCAGAACTCGAAGGTTAGGTTGTTATGGAGAATATTGATAGTCCAGTCAAAATAGACAAAAAAAGTCATAACTTAGGAAACATTCGCATAGAGCTGAAAATTGTCAGAGATGCTAAATACATCATTGTAAATAAAATGTCAAAAATCCCCTTCGATCCTACTTCTGCAAAAAGTTTTATACAAGGTCAAAGCGCAAAATTAAGTTTTTTTCCATTTTTCTCGAAAACGGTCAATTTTATCGTGAAAATAGATCAGACAAAAGTTGTAGATCATACAATTCTCTAAAAAAATGGTTCTGACACTTTTTCTCGTACGACTCATCATTCGTGCGATATCGTGGTTTCAGCAATTACAAAATTCATATTTTACATAATATGAACATTTCCGCACCCACATATGAGGTAATTTTTTTTAACGTGGTTTCTTCAGTAGATATACTCCACGATCTATTGTAATAAAGAAAGTTTGATCAGATCGTATCCTATTGATTGAAAGTATGGTAATATTGCTAATGATCAAAGTGGAATAGGTTGTTTTCTTCTAAATGTTATTATAATAGATAATTGTCTAATTCTACTTCGACAATTATTTCTTCATCTTCATTTTCTTCTTGCAGAATTTCTGTTCGCTGTTCTCTTCATTAACATCATAAGTATTTTCATCTGTTGTTTTTGATTCAATATGGAGCAAATCTGATCCTGACAATTGATGCATACTGGCGAACAAAATAATCCCACTTTTTGACAGCCACAATTCTTACTACAACCCGTCTTGCAGTTACAAAAAATAGTATTGAGCAGTTTTTCTGGAGCAGGCGGGAGTAGAGTTTCAATTTGCTCCAAATAATTATCTATTAATTTCCAACCCCATTCTTCTGGGTCCAGCTCATTGCCTAACCACACTTGCCACAAGGTTACTGACGAAGGCAATTAGAGACTGACAGTATAGTCTTTTATTTTAAAATACTTATTCAATTTATACAAGTTTTATTGTGTAAGTAACACAAACCAATAGTTTTTTATTTTTATTTATATTGAACGTCCGATGACGTGTACAGGTTGCATTTAAGTGCATATTATGTAAAATTTGTCATTGTTAAAACCGTGATATCTCACGAATGGTGAGTTGTAAGAGAAAAAGTGTGTGGACCATTTTTGTAGAGAATTGTATGATCTACAACTTTTGTCTGATCTATTTTCACGATAAAATTGACCGTTTTCGAAAAAAATGGAAAAAAACTTAATTTTGCACTTTGACCTTGTATAAAACTTTTTGCAGAAGTAGGATCGAAAGGGGATTTTTGACATTTTATTTCTAATGATGTATTTAACGTCTCCGCCAATTTTCAGCTCTATCAAGGGTCCTATCCCTGGATCGCCACTATTTAGTTTAGTTTAATTATCATCTTTTGTTATTGTCAAGGTCCATTGAACATCATCACCATTGCTGCTGAACCATGTTCACTGAACCTTAACAACTTTCAGTATATATTAGGATAAGTTCTCTTTTAGGTTTAGTTCACTTCAGTCCCTGAAGAAGGTAACTTTGTTACCGAAAAGTGCTTCGGACAACTAAAGTGTCGTGTTTTGGCGTTGGGGTTTGAGCTATTTTGTTCGTTCTGCAATTTATTATTATTACATAAACGTTATTATGTCAGGAAATAAAATAACTAGATAAACCTATCCCCAAGTCCCCAGATAAAAAAAAAGGAAACCTCCCCCTGAAATTTCTATCATTTCTTTTTCATTAATGAAGTTGTTCAGAATTTATTTTAAAAAGGGCAGTCTTCTATCTTCCCCTCTAAGCCAGGACACTTATTTCGTCTTCTTCTTCCCCACGTATCGTGATAACAAGTCACTGCCAATTTTCGCATGATATATCTCTTAATCCAAGATATGGATTCTACAATTTTTTTCAAGTCTTGTCCTCCAATAATCTCCCCATGTCTCTTTTTAACCATTTCCCCTTTAGTCCACTTTTTCTTTCCCACTCATTTACTTGGTCCTGGTCTATTTTCAACTTCCTTTATTTTCCATATCTATTTTTTCTCCCAATATTCAGTATTTGTTTTCTTAAAATATACTTTTCTAATTCTACTTCTTGCAATCGCCTACCTTTTATAACTCCTTTTCATGTTTTTTTCCATTATCTTCTCGCATTTTGTTTCCCTCCTTAGTACCTATATTGTTAGGTGTACCTCTAAATGTACCACCAATTTTATGTGTTTTTTATAAATATCCTCTACTTGCTCATATTATTTCCACTTCTAAAGTATGTTTGTTATAATTTTATATATTTAAAAAATATATATATTCAAATTTGTAGGAGAAGTGGCATCGGTACGGAGGTATTTGGGAGACATAACTGTAGAAGGGCAATAAAAGGACCACCGAAAATACAGGCTTAATTACTGGTGTCTATGACCTTTCGCGAAGATCTCTTTATCCGATCATAATTATCAAAAGATGGCCACGTCCCTTGTAGTGAGGATGATGAACTACCCAGAATGAAAATTAGCGAAAATTAGCGCATGTGCTTTTCCCACCCGATAAATTTTGGTTTTTCTTATTTTGGATTTTTACTTACCTACAGTTATACGAAGAATTCAATCATAAACTGTCATATCTCCCGAAATTATCTTATAGGTAAACGCAAAAATAAAATTTCCACCTTTCGCGTATTTTGACTATGGAGACACACCTACATTAAATATTTTTAATCCCTATACTGTGATAAATTTGCTACATACACCAATTATATATGCTTCTGAGGAACCCTGTGCATTGAACGATTAATATTACTACTTTTACTTTCGAAAAGTTGTTTTGTGCTTTTTAATTTGTTTCCCGATTGTTTCTAATAGAAAGCTCAACCTTCGTATAGCTAGTGTAGTTTTCTCATAAACTTATGCGAATTTTATGCGATGTACTTATAATCCTAATCTTTTACGCAGTAGGTATTAAGGTTAATCTGATCAGGTCGACGTCGGAAATTTACGTGGCTCAAAAGAATATTTCCTGGCGGTATTGGTTTGCAACTGGTTTTAACGTTATTGTTATTAACCTGTAAACTTTACAATTATATTACCTTAATCCTTTCAATGGCCCAGTTTGCGCACTTACTAATAAATAAGTATTTACTAATAAATAATTTAATAGCGAATAAAATAAAAATTACCATAAGAAGTATTATTTTGAGATAGTAGGAATACATATATGGTAAATTAGAAAAATCTGAAATGTGAAAATGTATTGTACCATTCTTAAAAGCTAACGAACTGGTGATGTCCTGATTTGGATCTAAAGGCCGTTGTCGGTTGGAGTTACTTCTTAACGTTTCGCTAGCACAAGTGACAAGCTTCTTCAGAGATCATTCCTTCTCCGATGCTGGATGTAGACTGTAATCTGATCTCTGAAGAAGCTCACCACTCATGCTAGCGAAAAGTTAGGAGGAAATTTCAACCGACGACGGCCTTTAGGCCTGAATCAGTCCGTCAACTAGCCGCGAAAGCCTTTACCAATTTGTCTTAAAAACTAAGTAGGTACAAATATTCACATATTCGATAAGGATTGCAATTCCTTTTCGAAATTGCTAGTAATATTGTAGTTATTTGTTGGCTTTTTGAACTAAAATACTTAAAAACAACTTAAACCAAAACAAAATCAGCTCAACCTAACCTTACAATATGTAACGATTTACTTTAATTGTTTCTTATATTTATTATACTCTTTCAAGTTCTTCAAATTTGACGTAAAAAAGATTAAAGAATCAATTTAATAGGTATTTACAGTTTTTTATATTTTATGGCAATTAGAAAATGCCAAAAATGCAGTACCTATATACGTTATATAACAAAACAGACAAAAAATTCAAAATAACAAAAAATAATAAAGAAATGAGAAATCATATAATTGTATAAACTGTAATGAGCCTCACGAGACAGGACTAGGTTTGGTGCTCTGCTCAGGACCAGAATTACTAAACTTACCTTCTTAGTAGAGCCCTGGGAGACAGGCCTAGATGTTCGGCTTGTACTGGGCACAGTGGATGTTGGTTGTGCCCTTTTGCGTGTCGCTCCCGTAGAGGAGGTAGGTCCGGGATTAGTAGCCGGGTTGGCATCATGAGTTCCTGTCTTACGTGCTGCTGACGAACCCTTATCAGCAGCAAGATCCGAGGCTTTTCTCGCGTTCTCCATCACCAAGAAGAACTCATGGGAGGGGGGGGTAACCCAGCCCGGAGTAAATCCGCTACCGTCGTGCCGCGTGCCTGTAGGTACGTGAGGGGGCTGCCCTTTTTGAGCACGCGCGCGTCCTAATACTCTCTACCATCTGACAGCCAAGGGATGGCAGCGAGCTAT
Source organism: Agrilus mali (assembly GCA_029378335.1). Lineage (NCBI taxonomy): Eukaryota > Metazoa > Arthropoda > Insecta > Coleoptera > Buprestidae > Agrilus > Agrilus mali. The sequence goes on from CM055659.1 coordinate 15,657,426, forward strand.
CCGCTGTGCTTGGTCATAGGGGGATACCCAACTACCAGCGTCACCGCTACACGGAGAAAAATAATCATGATTTTATTACCTGATAAGTCAAGCAAAATTTTTCTAGTAAATAATACTAGATTTCTCATAAAATGTACTTGGTGGTATAAAACAATTTTTCATTCTTTCTAATAATTAGTATTAGAATAATAAAGGTAAATAAGTCTAGACTTTTTTCTCTACTTCTCGATTATTTTATCGTGTCGTAAAGAAAAAAATACTAGAATGAGAATAGTTTAGTAAAATTAGTCATAAGAACTGTAAAATATGTTTTTTAATCAAGTCAATTTTACTAGAATTCAGTCTCAACACCGAACGTAGATTGACTAGACATTTCTAGTAAAATCTCCTGCGCCTGGTCGTCCATATAATTGACAGATTTTTTAGTCATGTTTGCTTGAATTCTAGCAATATTTTCATGATAGTTTTCTCCGTGTAAGAGGTGTACAGTCGGTCTTGGGTCCACGACCCCTGTAGACAATTAAGCCTACTTGAACTTGGTAGATATGGTCAAACCAAACCATGCGGAGTCATCGACTAACCCCTTGGGGTCACCCCCCACCCCCCACCTCAATATGGGTAATTATATATATAATTATATTAGTAGAGGAATGATTTTGTATAACTGGAATTGTTGTTTTTTTATCGTGTCATAATTATGAGTACGACCTTTATTTTGAAAGTAGGTGTGTGTGGATGGGCACTATGGGCAGGCACGATTGTGTTTTGTTCTTTTTTGTTTTTGAGTTTTACTATTAATTTGACCAGGTGAGAGTGTACGACTATCTTAGGATATTATATGGTCTGTTTATACTGAATAACCTGTGTGGTACGTAATTTGTGTATGAAGTACAATGTATGATTTTTAGGGTTCCGTACATTAAAACAAAGGAATGTTAATACTCTTTTTTTCAGGAACGCGTGGAGATATCAAATCGAAACTAATACCATACACTCAGCAATCGCTTGGAACTGTACAAAAATGAACTTCTAAATCAGGCCAATAAAATGTGTATGAGTGTATGCCGCTTATTGTGTTACTCGCAGGGACTCAAAACCTAATGGGGTACTTCCATTGACTAGAATCATGAAATTTAGTAAGAACCAATGTTTTATAGCCTAAGAAAAAAACCGAAAACCAAAAACAAAAAGCGGGAAAAGTCTTTGAGACTCGATTTCAATGATGAACGAACTATTTACATATCTACAAGTTTGTATAGATGAATTATTTTCTCTAGATACCTGAACGTTGCTTTGATCTGCGCGAAGTAGAAAAGAACGACACTAGGCCAGAAAAGGAGGGATACAACTTTCAAACGGACTCTGCCGGTTGCTGGCTTTGACTATGTATAGTATTTTACGGAAAAATTGCTTATTTGAATTTTTTTTTTTTTGGTATTGTATGCGAAGTAAAATGTAGAAAATGTAATATCTAATAACGTAGCAATAATTCCTGATTTGGTAATTTAGATATAAACAGAACCGCAGAGGTGCACATAATATTTGTGTTTATGGCGAGAATAAAATTTTGACACGTACTGTATATATAACTGTGTTTCGAAAAGAAGAATCGACAGCAGAATGAGCTCCTTATACCCTACCAACAATTTTGCCTATACGCATCTAGTACGCTGGAGGGGGCAAGTATCTAGAGAAAATAATCCATGTATAGTTTGCAATTGACAGGTTCCTTTTAAGTGAAGACTGAGACAATAAAACTATCACCAAGTAACTGCCCTTGTCAATACTTAGTTGGAATTGTCTATTAATATAGCGCCATTCAAACGAAACACAAGCACTCGGATCTGCAAAGCTGAAAATATGTAAATTGATAGTTTTTACAAGGCTGTTTTCTAAAGTAGTAAACGGTTCCAAATCTTGGGAACAATTGCCGTATTTACGTTTTAAGTACCTACCTGAAATCTTCAACAACACTTGTTGAATCTCATAGTCATTGAATAAGGCATGAATCATTCTCTTTTTCAGTATCGATGTCAGTTATTTGACCAAAACGATTATTCCTCTGGTGGTAAAATAGATTATACAGATATATTATATACCTATTACTGGGTAGCTAATTACTAAGCAGTAAAATAACTAAATATGGTAATGGGCCATAAACCCATGTAGTAGCAAAACGAATCGATTTCCACCTACAAACCGATAGATAAAACTGGCGATGGCGTACGTATACTACATTTACCTTTTCAAGTATGTATATTAGAAACATTAAAATGTAAATGCGCTTTTAATCGCATTCGGATGCTTCCTTCAGTCTGTATCAGGTATGGGCGGACTTTTCGCTTTTCCATTTTAAGGTGCATAAAAAAGCGAATGCTTCTCGTATACGGTGTTGCAAGAACACGCGGTGTTAAATAAAACATGGCCAGCGTCCAAGTCGCATTATGTGTAATTCAAACGATAGATAGTTGCTATGATGGTACACACATCATCAATTGCTAATGCTAGAAGGAAGTCCATTTGCTTTTAAGATTGTTTCATTGCTTTATTGGCAATTGTTCACCATATAGGGCATACGCTGGTCGTCGGTGTGTAGTCTACCTGTAAAATAGTACATTTCTCTCTATACAGGAGCATGCCGACCGTAACTTTCTTTGTAAAAGCATTAAAACTCAAAGTGGCCGGCATAATAGTGGTTTTCAGTTGCTGAAAGGTGACGATCTCGATACGCATCAAGTGCTGTTGTTTCAAAGACATAAATATTGAAATAAATCTACTTTCTGTATCTTAAATAGATTTTTATTTATTCAGAAAATTAGTTTCAAAACTGTTTTAGAACATTATTATAAATCATACAAATAATAATGTAAAAAAGGCCTATTTTTATGAAATATTATAAAGATTAGTGCTGTTACTTCATGTGGATAATTGTATACACGAAGTAGTCATATGGGACATACATACATACTGTTACGTAATTTACAATATCACGTATTTTTCTCTCAAACACTTTTATTTAATTAATTCTATAACACAACAACAATTCAATAACTGTCTCGATAACAACAATAACTCAATATCTATTTCGCTCGTCAATCGCTTTTCTTCTCTTCGAACTTATCTCTGTGACTCTCTTCTATCAAAATACTGTCAAACTGTCCAACGCTGTTCCTTATATAGTATTATGGACGTTTCTAGGAAACTCTCGAAACGTCCAGCAACTCTCGGACTTTCTGGAACGCGTCATAGGTTACTTCCACACAATTTTCCCAGTCGGCGCTTGTCAACGTCAGAATGACACATCTGTCACAATACGTTTAGTCACAGTATTTTTAGCGCCTTTTAAAGTTAATATTAATTAAAATACTAACTAATAAAAGAAAACAGTAACCATAATAATTTATATACAAAATGAGCAGAAACATGAAATGTGAATAAATGAAAACATATACAATAAAAAGGTGGAAGATACAAAAACTAGAAATACAAGTGACAAAAATTCAAGAACAAGACAGTGAAAATACAAACAACAAATATAAAAAATGGACGATGTAGGTAAACTTACTAGCGCTAGAGGAGATCGTAGACTGTGTCCACAGACAGGAAAAAAAAACTTTTGGGTGTTTCATTCCCACCAATTTTGGTGGGCGGTCTACACTCTGGTGGAAAGTCGGAGGGTGCACGGAGAAAACAATCATGAAAATAATGCTAGAATTCTAGCGAACATGACTAAAAAATCTGTCAATTATATGGACGACCAGACGCTCAAGGAGATTTTACTAGAAATGTCTAGTCAATCTACGTTCGGTGTTGAGACTGAATTCTAGTACAATTGACTTGATTAAAAAACATATTTTACAACTCTTATGGCTAATTTTACTAAACTATTCTCATTTTAGTATTTTTTTCTTTACGACATGATAAAATAATCGAGAGGTAGAGAAAAAAAGTCTAGACTTATTTAGCTTGATTATTCTAATACTAATTATTACAAAGACTGAAAACTTGTTTTATACCACCAAGTACATTTTATGAGAATTCTAGTATTATTTACTAGAAAAATTTTGTATCACTCATCAAGTAATAAAATCATGATTATTTTTCTCCGTGTATTATTAGAATAATCAAGCTTAAAAGGTCTAGACTTTTTTCTCTACCTCTCGATTATTTTATCGTGTCGTAAAGAAAAAATACTAGAATGAGAATAGTTTAGTAAAATTAGTCATAAGAACTGTAAAAAATGTTTTCTAATCAGGTCAATTTTACTAGAATTCAGTCTCACGCCGAAAGTAGATTGACTAGACATTTCTAGTAAAATCTCCTTGAGCGTCACACACAGTGGCTTCTTCAGGTGGAAGAAATCTAAATTAAAATTATTTTTTTTTTTTTTTTTTTTTTTTTTGTTTTCGTGGAAGAGGGGAAATCTTCATAGACACCCAGCCGTCCGTACGACTGGGTAGTGTCGGATTCCCGAGGAAGGTGTCCTCGGACCTACCGACTAAAACCCCTCTACCTCAGGCCGTTATAGGACCTAGCGGTCCTCTTCAGCCAAATGTGTGTTTAAGTTCGGTGATTGTTATTTTTGGGATTATCATTAAAATTAACTACAAACAGACTTATATAGGTACTAAAATTAACAAAGAGGAAGGGATGAAAATTAAACAGTTGAATGTTGAAAATTTAAGTTAAGTAAGGGAGATTTGTTCAAGTCTAATTGGTCGTTTAAAATACAGCCTTTTTTGTTTAATTTGTTAGTTTCTAAACTTTCGAATAAATTTAGTTTTTTTTTTGTTTTCAAAATGCAAAATTTTAAATTAAAACTATGGTTGCTCTTATAATAAATGTTCAGCGTAAGTTGATGTTGAGTGTTTTTTTATCATAACTATTTTTGTGCTCTTCTATTATTTCAAGGAAGGATCTACCTGTTTGGCCTACAATTTAGAACTAAATAGAATTTACCAGGTTGGCTACAATAACGGATATAGTTTTTCGTTTATCACAAATATATTAAACCAAAAAATTAAAAACAAACTTTAAATTCAATTAACCCGATTCATAAAAACAACAAAAAGACTATTTATAACAGTTTAACCTACCTAGGCCCTTTCTCGACTAACTTGAGTAACTATATAAAAAATTTCACTAATAGTTTTATTTCATTTAGAACAAACAATACCTTAGGAAAATTCATAAAAATTATAAAGATATTAATAAAAAAGAATTAAGATCGGGTGTCTATTTGCTTAAATGCGGCGATTGTGATAAGGCATATATAGGCCAAACAGGTAGATCCATTCTTGAAAGAATAAAAGAGCACAAAAATAGTTATGATAAAAAAAAAACACTCATCATCAACTTACGCCGAACATTTATTAAAAAACAACCATAGTTTTAATGAAGAATTTAAAATTTTGCATTTTGAAAACAAAGGCAAAAAACTAAATTTATTCGAAAGTTTAGAAATTAACAAATTAAACAAAAAAGGCTGTATTTTAAACGATCAATTAGACTTATCTCCCTTATTTAAATTAAATTTAAACATTCAACTGTTTAATTTTTATCCCTTCCTCTTTGTTAATTTTAGTACCTATATAAGTCTGTTTGTAGTTAATTTTAATTTAGATTTCTTCCACCTGAAGAAGCCACTGTGTGCCGAAATAATTATTGTGGATTACAATTAATAAAAATTATTGTAACTAAAATTTTGTGTTTTGTTTTACTGTGTTTAAAATTTATAAACTGAAAAACTTGCTTAATATCTCTACAAGATACATGGGACTACTTAAGGAAGCCCTTGAGGTCTTTTACCTTTCCACTTTCCCTTGATGGGGATATTAAAGCAATACTTTGTTGAGATAAATAGTCTTAGTATATTAAAAGCTTTTGTAGTTTATTCATTAACGCAAATATGGTGTTTCAAGCAAGCGAGGAACGTGCGTAGGTAGGTTAAATAACATATGTTGTAGTTATACACCCATAGTCTTGTACTGTCTTCCATAATTACCTAAAAGTCTATTTGTAGACAATGACAATATCATAAATTGTCCCATCTTTGGTTTGTGCAAGAGGAAGACGTCCATATTTTATTGAAATCAGGAGAAAGATCACCCACGCTATAAGTGTTACGGTCACCTTTAACAAAGAGACCACCAAATGGAGGTGCCTTTTTCGAAGTTCTTGGTCGTCCGATTTGTGTCATTGACAAGATTTAAGCCTCCACCTTTGCTATTAATAAATTAAATAACGAGCGTTTTATCTCTTAGTGGAGAATAAGGTAACGATTTTTGGGTGGCCCATAAATATCGTTGTTTAATCTTTTCTTATTTTTGTGATCATGTTCAATCAAGAACAAATAATTTATGAAACTGATGTTTATTTATTTGTGTTACTTATTTATATTTATGTTCTAAGTATTTAACTTCCATTTAAGGAAGAACTTTTTCCAGCGAAAATTTTGCAACTAAACAATATGCTCGTTGTGTGGGTAAATATCTGATTGGAATTTCTTAATCTAGCTTACCTGTTATTGACTTAATTCAGAATATAAGTTTTGAGATATTCACATTTTCTTCCAATTCATAGCGTTCAAAATGCTGGTACAGAGTCCTCCGTGTGCGAATCGAACTAGCACTTGGTTAGCTTTTTATTTATTGTTGTCGTTCCTATCATGAGCAAAACAAAAGAAATTTAAAAGGAAAGAAATCGTTTAAAAAGTGGACTCGAGCTATGTGATGAGTGGGTTTAACGAGCTACATACTTGTTCTGTTTCCTGGTAGCTATTCCATCTTGTTCTACCAGATACTGGAAATGGCACATGTAAGAAATAAATATTGCAGTCAATTGCCAGACATAAAGTAAACAGAAAACTCTTTTCGTACGTTGCTGAATTTGTCGAATACTTGTTAAATTGTCGATGCCATGTTTGCGGAAATCTTATAAAAACTGCTAACGATGTTGGAATTTCCACTACGCTTCGTGGTTTTGAACGCACCACATACTATAAAAGTATTTAACAATAATTATTTTTATTCCTCTTCAAACAATGAGAGTTCCTGCTTTCTAGATGATAGGTACGTCGTTTAAAATTTGTAATGATGGAATCAATTAGTGAACAAACTAGAATCAAGAATCCTGGAACTACCAAGATCACCAGGAGTTACTGAGATGAACTAGGGGTAGGTTAGTACGGTGCTAAGTTAAATATCTAAAATGGTGGTTGAATGTTTTGTTTATGTTCGCTCACTGCATGAATATTTTGTCCACAACGCGTTTTGGTTATGGTTATGACAATTTGCTCATACTAGTAGACGATTTGTCTTCGAACAGTGAGCAAAACTAATTTAACAGAACATCGGTTTAGAGAAAGGATGGATAGCGAGGAGGTATGGGGGGAAGTGGGGGGGGGGGACATTTACACACCGTAACTTAAGAGCGCTCTTCACCCCTGAATATATAATTTTGCACAGAACTTATGTTGAAAGAAAGTTAGCAATGACAGATTACTCCAGTGTATGGGATATAAATGCCTGCAGAGTGGATGATAAGTTAAACTAAAAAAAAATGTAGAAAGTACCAAAAAATCTATAATTAATTAATTGTTTTTGAGTTGCAAATATATCCACGATTGTACGACAATTCTTATGCATTTTATATGTATATAGTTTGTAACTGTGTAATTGTAGTAAATAAGTATATGCAAAAGCAATTTACTAAAGATAAAGGAAGTGCTGCTGCGTTTGCGGAGACTATCTAAAGTAACAATTCAAAGACGAGAATGCATGTGCTTTGGAAATCATTTCCGTGTAGAGCCACGCGACGAGATTAGAAACGTCCGTCTATTATTGTTGCCGAAAACTTACTTTGCCGGCTCCGTGAAGCTGGGTGAGTGTGTGGTAGACTGGACTTGATCACGTGATGTATAAGGCTCTTAACCCACACATCAAAAAAGGAAAAACGTCAATTCGAGAGAAAAATACCGTTTAGTTTATGCCCTCCAAACTCGGAGAGGTAAAATCTATGTGAAGGGATGATTTGCGCGCTAAATCTTTATACGTGTATTTTTGTTCAGCACACCGAGTAGTACAAAATATTTGAGTTTTAAGGAAATCGAGTACCAAACAAACGCTTCACAAACCAAAACGAGCGATTGCCAACATTTATTTTGCAAGTGATACAATTTACCTACATGTTCTGAATAAAAAAACATAAAATATCTTCTATTTGTGGGTACATTCACTGTCATAATCATTGGCATTGTTGGACAAACTATTCGGGCAGTGAGCGATTTTCTCTATTGCGAATAACATATACACATTATTAATATCCTACGTAGATATGTATGGTTCTTTTTGGATCTTTTTTCTGTATGTAGTATGAACAAATGATTTCGATTATACTAGGGATGGCTCGTGGTTATATGCTACAGAGCTGCAGAATTTCTCTGATCTAATCTAAAGGTCTAGTTATACTGAACACTATAAAAAATGTTTGCATTCAGAAATGGCCTGTTCCTAACTAATAACGTAACTTGAGAAAGTTAATTTGCTAATAAATTGTTTTGTTTTAGCCTCAGTCGGGCTTTTATGGAAAAATATTGAAAAAATTGCTTTGAAAATAGAGAAATTCGAGAGAGACTTAAATTGGTTTTTATAACTAACGTAAAACACCTTTTCCGCCTGATGCAATACCTTTTCTTTGTAATTTATTAATTTAATTTATGAGAATGTCGATGTATAATACTATGTGACGGACGTGGCGCTTTGAATGACGTTGACATGCACCGACTGCGAAAGTTGAATGAAACTTACTTATGACGAGTTCCAGAAGGTTCGAGAGTTGCTGGACGTTTCGAGAATTACCTAGAAACGTCCATACTCTAATATATATAAAATTCTCGTGTCACGGTGTTTGTAACTAAAATCTTCCGAAATGGCTCGACTGATTTTCGTGAAATTTTGTGTGCATATTGGTTAGGTCTGCGAATCGGACAACATCTATTTTTAATTCCCCTAAATGTTAAGGGTGATCCCCTAAATTTCTTTTTATTTTTTTATAAAATTTGTTGTTTTTATTTTTGTATGATACAGCATACAAAAATACATACAACCCTTAATTTTCACCCCTCTACGATCAACTTCCATTTTTTAATAGCGATATTAGTGCTGTAATAATCTTCAACTCTCAGTGGTCGATAACTGATCCATTATTATCAATCGATTAGTCATCCCCACCAGGCGTCTACTGATGTCACTACTTACCCAGCAAACAGCACGGAGTGGGGATGAGAATGAAGCAGATTTTTTTAGAATGTTACAGAAAGTTCAAATATGTTCTAAGAAGTAGAAGAATGTTTTATTATAATATTTCAGAATGATTTGACAATGTCCAAGAATGTCCCAGAATCTTGAAGATCATTGAAGAATGTTTCAGAATGTTTAAAAAGTTTTAAATCATTATGGGATGTTCTGGATAGTTCTAAATTCGCGAATATTCTAGAATGTTCCATCAAACGTGTAATATATTGTTACCCGGGCAACGCCGGGTATTGCTGCTAGTACTATATAAGGAACAGCGTTGGACAGTTTGACAGTTTTCGATAGAAGAGAGTGCCAGATATAAGCTAGAAGAGAAGAAAAAGTGATTAAAAAGCGAAATAGCTATTGAGTTGTTGTTGTTATCGAAATAGTTATTGAATCATTGTTGTGTTCGAGTTAATTAAATAAAAAGTGTTGTGAGAAAAATACGTAACAATACTTAAAAAGGCAAGGGTGGTGACGAGACTTATATTCAGCGAAGCGAGTGAGTGTGGGGTCGTTGAAAGAAAAAAAAAAAGACAGTCAGGAAGATATTTCAACAAAATTTAATATAAAATGAAGGAAAGATATTCTCTCAAAATGACCAGTAGACCTAATATTCAAATAATGGAAACAAACAAAATTATAAACGAAAAATACTTCTTAATATTAAAAGAAACGAAATGGCTCTGCAGGTCAGAGATGACACATCTGGAATGTAAACAAAAAAAATATATATGAGCAACCAATTAAACTCAGAGAAGAATGAAACAAAAATGACTACATAAATAATAATCGATGTCTTTGCATTTCAATAATTTTCAGAATCAGAGGTATTAAGGGTCAACTCGTGAAATACCTCCTTCGAAAATAAATCAAGCTAGTCTAGAGTATCTACCATGGTAAACAGCGTAACAGTATACTTTCACTAAAGTACTAAGGGTCAACTCGCTTCATATTCAAAAATAAAGCACTAAGGGTCAACTCACATAGTGCTCAGTACGAAGAATATTATATTGAAATACAAATTCATAAATAAATAACGAAAATTAATTACAGCCAGTCGATAAAGTAAAATTAGTCACCCAGTGAGATAACTCACCTTTTGAAAATAACAGAAACAACAGTTTCTAACAGAAACACACAGATACACAAATTAAAACTCTATCGACTGCTATGAATAGACGGATTCGTATTAGGATAGTTTTCGTCTAAAAAGTGCCTGTGTTTTTAAAAGAAAAGTTCACATACCTAAAGGTTTACCGTACCGTTAACATCTGGAGGAATCGAGCCAACGTTGACCAAAAATCTGGTGTAAATATTTCAGTATGAATATAAAAATTCTTTTACAAAATTAACTTACTTCTTACATGAGTTATATTATAAATATATTATAAAAAGTGCCGGTAGTATTGTCGTTTTATAATTACAGCAATTGAAACTTGCATGTCTAATTATGTATCTGTTCTAATACCTTCCTAGTAGAGAACACGTGCTAGAGATCTAATAAGAGTGGCTTGGCGATTAGGAAAACATCGCAAAGTCGCGTGCATTTTTATGCTAATGGTCTCTTCTTTAGAATATTTCTTTCCATGTGAGCGTATGAGTATGGAGATATGCGTGCGTAATGGTACGTGAAAAGACACCTGCGAGCGACCCATCCAATTTATTAATCAGAGCATATGCTCCATAGACTTGTGTCCGTGTGTGCGTCGTAAAAATTCCTGGACGTCGCGATGCGACGAATATAATTTCCGCGCCTGGTCGTAACTTAAATTATTCTCCCGAGTAAGAAGTCCCCGTGGCAGTAAAACGTGCACCGTGTAACAGGTTGGAAGCGGTGGAAACGCATAAATATACACGCCAGCTTCCAATAGCTGACGTGATTGGAGACCTAATCTGCTAACTTGTTTGCTTTACCTTTGGTTTATCTGACTAGAAGAAGAAATAAAAGCGATAAGATATATATACGCATAAGTAGCCTTTTTGGGCTCCGTGTCGCAATAGGAAAACGTCATGAAATCAGTTGGTATCTGTTCGTTTCATTATGTCTCAAAAAGTTGGGCTCAGACAGAATTTCTGGATGAAATTTCAGGAATTGATCGCCATCTCTTTCTATTATTATATTCTTATACTCATCCGTACTTCTATCTCTCCTTGTTTCTATTATTCCTTTTGTCCACATCATCACTTTCTGTTACCATTTTTTGGGAAATATAGTGTAACGTTTTTTTTCTATGAAAAATCATTTCTTCCTAATTTTGATCGACCTTCCGTCTTATCATCAAGGCTAACAACTGCACAGGACTACGCAATCGATGATAGGATCGTTGAATGTTTCCGGTCGCTGCTGAAGGCTTCTTCCTCGATCCTTCCTACTGACTAGACGTGTTTATGTGTCATTGCTCTTTATTGTTCTGTGCTTGATTTTGTGTAAAAGTTTTTGTGAACCAGGTACCCTTTTAATATTTTCAGTAAGGTTTTTTTAACAATTTAATTCTCATAAATTTAAATTTACAGTGTGAATCTTTTAATTAATTTAATTTTTTTTTTATTCTTTTGTTAACTTTTTTTTCTATAATTTGTTGCCACGAGGCACTTTTAAATCCCTCAAGTATCTTGGTAATCTTTGAGTCTTTGAGGCACTTTTGTAATTTCAAACATTAAATTAAATATTCTCAATTTTTTAATATTCTTTTTCATCAATTTAAATTTTTTATGGTATCTGAGGGGGTAAACGTTGAGTGTCTGATATTTGCATGGACTACGGACACCCTTAATCCTCCCTTGTAATCTTTATCTGGCTTCCTCAATGCCAAATAATTTTTTTATATTTTTTTTAAATGAAATTTAATTTTAGATCTATGTTTTTTTTTTCTGTTACACTTGTCACTTCGTCATCCCACCCATATAATAGGATCTTGGAGGACTGAGAGCTGGGACTAAGGGTCGGGGTGAAGTTAATTAAGGTCGTAATCATCTGGCATAAGGCCCCCTGCTTTACATAACTAATTATTATATGGGCCGATAAAATCCTGTAGGCGGCTCTCTTCCATATTCTATGCGTGACTAATCAATAGCAAAGAGAATAACTGGCCTCCTGACCCTTCCGATAAGTCCCCGGTATGACCCTGAATACCAGCTGCAGTCACATCATTGGCGTAGGATATTGTGATTCTTGGTGGGCTGACATTGGTTTGTAAGTGTTTCTTTAACATTTTTTTTATATAACTAACTATTATTATTTTGAGCCAATAAGTAATAGTTCTGTTAAAAATTTGTTTACAGCTCTTCTTGGTTATCTACTTTCCTCCGTTCTCATTATTTGTCTTATACTCTTCACCTTTTTGAAGTGAAAATTATATAAACGGGGTATTAAAAAAAAAAAAACTTTTGGGTGTTTCATTCCCTACCATATTGGTGGGCGGGCTGTCCCCCCCGACCTACACTCTTGTGCAAAGTCGGAGGGGTAGGGCGGAAGGCCCTCTTCAGCCTCCTTCAGGAATCGTGGGAATGGGTGGGTAGTGGTGTTTGGGGGGAAAAAAGATGAGACGGACGAAATGAAGACAGAAAAAAATTCATTCATTACAAGTTACCTAACCCAACCGATTCATAATTTTCAGTAAACCTGTGAAAAAGAATGTGTGCTGGGACACACAGTAGAAGGGGAAACTTCAACGGACAAGTGGAAAAACTAATCGCAACAAACTATTCACTTGAAGTTTTACGGGCAGATTGTTAATGTACTTGTCCAATTTGAAAACCTGCCCGTAAAACTTCAAGTAAAAATTTTGTTGCTATTCGTTTTTCCACTTGTCCGTTGAAGTTTCACTTCTACTTTGCGACCCAGCACAAATTCTTCTTTATATGAATGCATCTGCAAAAATATATTATAATTAGTATTTTTCACTACCATTTCATTGCCTTTGGGGTTCAACGTTTAGCAGGGGGAAAACCACAGTATTATCCAGCAATTTAATTTACTTTTGCTACTAATATTTATAAAAAAACTACAATACTACTAACAATTTATTATAACTTTAGTCACTGGGTATTGCTGTTCTGCTTTATCTATTATTCATTATTATACCCGCGGAACTTTTCTCTCTTATAGTTATACCCATTAAGAAACTTGTACGATTTCTTCCGACCTGTTCCAGAGTCTTTGTATTCATCAATTGTGCGTGTGTCACTGATTCGAGACATTAGTCATAAACCAAGCACGTCGTAGTTGCGGTATCTATTGATGTTATTGTTTAAAAAATGACGCAACTTTGAAGCTCCTTTTTTTGTAAACGAATGGAGCGAATGTAATCTTTTTATAAGTAGGTAATTCCTTCTTCTTTAAAAAAAAAAAATAAATAAAATGCCAATTAAAAATTCATAAAATAAATAATAACGATTAATGGGCGGTAATAATGTTGACAGGTAACCTCTTTTCGGCCAATAAGTACCCTGTCATCAGTATTACCAATTAATCGTTATTATTTATGACTTTTTGATCAGCTTCGAACGGTTCATCCATACATCTCTATTTGCGAACAGTAGGAATAATCGGGGTTTTCTTTACTCCTAGGTATTCATTTCTGCTTTGCTATCCTACTACCATGCCTGTTTGACTCAGTACAACCGCAGCGATGGACTTCACGCCCTCGATATGTTCTCTGTGAATGCCAACCACAGTACCTAGCTGATGAAACGTCGAATGAATCATTCTATACGGCGGCCCTCAAGCCTGAATATCGAACCTTATTCTGGTATGACAATTTCCGGTATAAACGTTGGAACTTTAATGAGGAGGCGCTTAGAGGATAGAACAGATCGGCGTTTGTAAATTCGGCCCATTTAATGGGTTTTTGTTAATAATAGTGGTAAATTCGGCCCGATGAATCTTATCGGGGCCAAAAATAAAATGTAAATTCGGCCCGTTACTGCTCAGGTAATTTTGGTAATTATGGTAGGTAATTCCAAATAATTGCGGTCATTAAGACAGGTAGAAAAAGTAATTAAGTCAAAATGTTAATTTCCCAATCATCAAGTCAATATCATACTCTAGGTCATCATCTGAGAGTTGTACAGAAACTCAGTCGAAATAATTGATATTCAATACCAACACTTGAAAAAGCTATATCATAGCGAAACTAGTCGTGTAATTAACAAGTATATTTGTGAAAAGTTTTTGTGCCTTTTATTGCATTCTTCAGTATGTACAACTTTCACCAAGTAAATGCCAAAACAATTTCTAATTTTCAAAGTTATTCTTTTATTGAAGAAATTATATATAAAGGACGGTCTCATTCTCTCATTTAGTTTTGAGGAACATTTTCTAGCTTTAAGAGATTATTTTAGTGTATTAATTTGTTTATTTAAGTTTGTGTATGCTAAAAACAGAATTTGAAAGTGCTAAATGATATTTTATTGGATGACAGGTTAGGCCGCCTTTATTATATTATAAAACACTTGTTATTAACAACAATTTTAATTAACTATTAAAGAATATAGCAAGGCTATATTAAATAGGTAGACCATATGTGCAGGGTGGGCAAATTTCGATGTTTGTATAGGACAACTCAGTAGTGTAAGAGATACAAAAAAGTAATGGCAGCTTCTCATTTTTTAAATTTTTTGAAATAAGTTTGTAAAAAATCGTCTATTGTTTTCGAGTTATAAGCAAAAGTTTAACATTTCGAGTTTTTGCTATAAGCTCACTTCTTGGTTGTTTGTAAAAAAAGGGAAAAACAACTTTTATGTTCTACAGCCACTTTTTTCCATAGAATACAGCGACGTCGGCAAATTACAAAAAAAATCACGCACTTTCAAGTTATGATATTTTAATAGGAACCGTTGTAGTTGGCTAATATTTAGTTAAAAAGGTATTTTTTTCTCATTTTAATGATATATAACATGTTGCCACCCTGAACATAAGTAAGTACATGCTATTTATAATATAATTTATGCATTAATTATGTGCTTTAACAATCGTTTTACGTTTTTACTTAACAATAATTCTATTAGTGATATTGTCTATATCATTAGACTCTAATTTTTATTACCTTTTTATTGGAATAGATCAATGAACGCATTTAATTACAAGTTAAATACCATAATTACCTTCATTAATTTTTTATATACTTATACATACTACATACATAGTACTTTTGATATACCTACACCTTTGTTTTCATTGAAAGTAAACCGTGGGTAATACTGCATTCTTTAATTGTAAATTAATCCAATATAATGACGTTAATGTGCTAATGAACACGTGCTTTCGTGCAATTATAACACTTAAACAAAAGAATAATGCATTTAAAACGCAATTTAAAATGCAGGTGCACTTTAACTAGCAATGCTGCGTCGTTGGGGCTCGAAAAAAATGGATAAATGATATCAATTAAATCATTCTACGTAGGTGACACTTCACATAAAACTTTTTTTTTATTGCCATTAAAAGTCTGAATCGTACTCTATTTAAGGAATAACTTCTTTACCGATTGAGAGAATGTAAATTGATATAAGCAGTATACAAGATAGGTATTAAATCAGTTTTTTTTAATTGCAATGTAACTCACCTAGGATAATATTACTGCTTTAGAAAATGAGGTAGTCACCCACGTTGTAATAAAAAGGAATAACGGTTGGACAATAAAAAATTTGATTCATAGTTGTTCCTCTTCTCAATGTTGTTTGGGAAGATTGTATTGGTTAGGTTTGTAAAAAAAGGCAATGATGTTACATAAAAGGTTGTAAGAACTATGAAAAGAACCTTCAGGATCATGTGAAGGCTAATATGAACAAATTGCTATTATAAATATACTCTATAAAGTTTAAGATTGCATGTGTATGAAATAATCAATGTTGACAGAAGCAATACATCCTTTATATTTAATTGATTTTATCGATACTTGGTTGAAATTCATAATAATTTTGACGAATAAAAACACACAAGTTTAAAAATTTCAACAGATTTAATTAATCAACATTACAATACAAAATGTTACATACGTAACCAATAACAATTTAAGTAAATACATTAAAAATAATAAGGACAAAACGGACAAATTACAAAAAACAGAGTATATACATTAAATTGCAAATGACGGGCTAACGAGCCGTGGTCGAGTGGCCGTGAAAGCCTTCAAGCATACATTAAATTGCAAATCTTGTAATCTGTTTTATATTGGAAAAACTAGTGGAAATTTGGCATAAAAATTAAAGAACATAAAAGATCATTCTTGAACAATAAAACGGACTCAAATTATGCTAACCATTTAATAACAAATATTAATTTTAATGAATAATTTAATGTACTGCACAATGAAAATAATTGGTATAAATTGTCGGCTTTAGAAATTTTAGAAATTAACAAATTTAAAAATAGTAGTCTATTAATTAACGAAAACACTGAATTAAGCCAATATCTTTTACTGAATATGTTCCCTGCTCTCCCTCCCTTAACAAAATAGTATATAAGGAAATATGTTATCACTTAAGGTTTAAGTAAATAATAAACTTCTAATGAAGTCAAAATTTGGTGAAACAACTGTAAAGTTGATTTTAAATCTGTTGAAATTTTTAAACTTGTGTGTTTTTATTCCTCAAAATTAATATTTCCTTTACTCGTTTTAGCCTGTAATAAAAAATCTGTTCTCTTCAGAAATTAATTATACATATTTATTTACCAACTGATAAAAGTAAGATAAAATTTAATTTCTTGATTGAAGTGGATTTATTTATTACTTTACACTATTATTTATCACTAGAATTTAAATTTTGTAGACATTGATCTGAAACTTAATTAAACTACAGCTTGATTACTCTAAGATGAGCTCTGAAGATTTTACAGTCGGCGTTGAAGATAGAAAGAGAGCGCATTCAGAGGAAGAAAGATACAATCAACGCTCGACAAATTACGACAAATAAATATACTAGTTTTAAGACAGGGTCGCTTGATGTCTCCTCTCCGGTAGTCGTTAATTTAGTTTATACCTGAATCTCCCGATACTGTTATGTACTCAAAATTATTATACATAGATAACCTTTCAGTAACGAAACGTGTTAATATCGTAGCATTTTGCATACTATATTGACAGCTTTTATATTCTTTAAAAGATAATAATTATATAAAATATATAGACCATTTCTAAATGAATAGTCGGGCGTTTTAGTATGCGCCCTGACAAGTACTCTGCTTCAAACCAAGCATGCAAATGCATCTCTGTGGCTATCGCCAGCAAGGCGTTACGTTTTGCCATTGCGCATCTTAAGAACTAGTAATCCCGGAGACCATCCTAGAGTAATTTTACTGTACAAATTAACTGATACAGTGTAGAATTACGATTTAAACTAAAAATTCTAGGACAATTCGGTAATTCGCAATGATAAGCAGAGCAGACGGAGGCAGGATATATGTAATGCATTGTATCAAACCAAGACATCTGAAATTTTCAAACAAAATTACAACTCATTCCGCAACCTTAAAATTAGTAACACGATTTAAATATTGAAGACAAAAACCCATTAAATGTTTATGTTGTATTTAGTTCTGAGAAAGGGGGTTCAATATTCTATTAGTATTACTCGTGTTTATATAGGTTATTATTTGTGCTATTATCCATTTGTGTCAGTTTACCTGTAGGTATAGCTCGGAAATTTTGGCAGTTATTTTGTGATCCGATTAGGTTTATCCGTAAAGATTTGTTGGACCTATTGTACTTTATCCGGGCAAATATACACGTAGTTGGAAATTTCTTCAATGACAGGTCATGAACCTTATACTACCACTACCCTTGCCTTCTCCTTAACTCCTTCCTTTCATGAGCTTTCTGGCCACTCCCTTTAACCATTTACATTACCCTACCTTTGAATATTGCAACCGCCACCTTTAATCGTAGGAGTTGATAAATATTCAAAAATTTCATATTGAATACCGAGCGACATGGTCTAGTGGTCTAAAAGGGGAAGGGCGGAAGGCCCTCTTCAGCCTCCTTCAGGAATCGTGAGAATGGGTGGGTGGTGGTGTGGGGAAAGAAAGATGAGACGGACGAAGTGAAGACAGAAGAGAAGTGAAAGACTATCTGTGGAATATTACTTCCCCAGCATTTGCCTAAATGATCCAAGGAAACCACAGAAGAACTTGGACCAGAGTAGTCAACCCCGGAATCGAACCGGTGACCTCCCGAATGCTAAGCAATAATCTAGACCACTAGACCATGCCGCTCAGTATTTTACGAAGCTATTATAAATAAAAGTTATTAAATCTTCATACTGTTTAATTTAGTATAGTTAGGTTATACAAAAATGAAAATATAATTTGCAACAATTTGCTCTTTCTTCATTATTCTGAATGGTTTTTAGGAAGCCAGTAGGATTTTGTTCTTAGTGGAACAACACATTTATTTTAATTTTAATTTTATTTAAAAAAGTAGTTGTATTAACCCTTTTGCTCTTTGAGGACCTAAGGCATTGCTTTATCAAGGATCCTAAACGTAAGATGTGGTTATTTGCAACGTTAAGAAACAAATTTGATTCTACAAGTGTTTCCCGTAATAGTAACTATATGGTAACTATTTACAAAAAAGGTTTTGTAAATTGAGATTTTGTGATGGTATCATTAATAAGAAATTTGAATTCAACATCAGTCAAATCTTCCATTCTTGAAATATTTCATTGTCTTTTACTGATTTTTTAATTCTTAAACTTCAAGTTCATCATATTTATAGAAATGGAATAGTCTGTGGGGTGCGACTTCATTGTGATAAATTTATTAAAATCAATAATTTTATTTTTAAGAGCTACTACAGTATTTTAAAATTATTATGCAGAAATGTGTGTTGTATGTATTACTTAATGCCAATAACAGTATTACTTGGTCATCAATTTTAATGTTTAATTGTCATTTACAATACTGATTATTATTTGTTCAGTTTATCATTCATTATTTGCAATCATACCCTCATTAAGTCGATAGAAACAGTCACAAAATATTTAGACTGTAATAAGGTAAACTCGATTATTTTCCAAGATGTTAAAAAATCTGTACTTATATATTATTATTAAAGTATAATTTTGATAAGTGCTATCTATTGTCTACTATTCTAAAATGGCGTTTAAGGCAATAAAACTGCTTTTAACTGATTGCTCTCTTATTATCCGTACCTGACTGGAACTGTCTGTTATGTTATGGTATCATTCAAATGAAACACGTTTTGGATCCTGTTAACCACTTGTGCCTACAATAGTCAAAATACACTGAAGGCTTTTAAGGTTTGTTTTTGAATAAATTATAAATGATTGCAAATCTTGGGAGAAACTACTGTAATGACGTTTCTGTTGCCTTAGAAGTTTTATAAAACTTGTTGAATCTCATCTGCAAAGATAGATTCAATAAGAATTATTTATTATTTCTTCATATTATCACTATATAACTTTCAAATCGTCCTCTTTTTGAGTCCACCATTAAAAATGAATAAAACAAACTGGAAAGTCTCACTTTTTTAATGCCCGTGTCACTCATTCGACCGAATAATATAATAAAAAAAAATAGACGGTAGCTTTATATTCATGTTAAAGTAACTTACTTCTAGTATCCATATAGGTACCTACATGAAACCATGGCAAGGATCAGCTAGTTCTTTATATTTATGTGTTGTTGTATGGTTGTTTTTATTGACCTGGCGTCAGTTTTTTCAATCGGATAAAATTCTTTCGCCACGTATATCAGAAATCAATAAGAAAACGGAACATTACATTCATGCAGGTAACTATCCAACTTATAATTCAAATACGCGTCGACATGTCGTTTAGCGACGATTGATTTATGCTCGTGGTATCGTCAAATAAGCTTGGAAAGAAAATAAGTCGCCGAAGAAATGAACTTGTGCGGGTAATGTTTCGCATGCATCACGTTTACAAACTCGATTTATGCGTAAAGAAGTTTACACATCCGAGACTTCCTGGTTAAAAAAAAGCTTTAACACCTTTCATTTAATTAAATATACCATTGAAGCTTATCTGAAGTATTAACATAATTGAAGGAAGGAATAATATGCAATTAGTGCACTAAATTAAAGTTTATGTCGCAAGTGAACCTATCGTGTCCCTACTAACATCTTTTTTTGTTTAAAACTCATTGCATAATATCTGTTAGACAATTTGGAGAACAGGATGTTATAGAAAGGCATAAGAATAAGAATTATGAAAAACTAATTAAAAACAAATTTGAAACAAAAATAGGAGTATAGAAAGACCTCTATCAGATTAGTGTTTGTAACAAATATTTTAATAATTTTAATAGTATCAGCGGTAGGATAGTTGTAAAACATATTGAATAATGGAAATTAAACACAAATGATGAGGTTTTACACTTTATTTAGAAATCTCTAACAATATTGTTTCAACCTTTCGGTTATCTTCAGAGAGAAACTATATAGAAACTAGCTTAAAGATAAAGTAGTACAACTATTTATATCTAAGTGCCGATGTTGAGCCCACCCCCTCTGTTGGATACATCGCTAATAGCTTTAAATATAGGGCTGTTGAGGCCTTCTGTGTATTCATTGGTCAAATTCAATTTTTTATAGATTGCTTTTTGGATTTCAAGCTTTTCCAAGAAGTTGAGTTTGAATCCTTTATTTTCAAGATGAACAATTGAAAGGCTTTCGTTGTTAATTGAGTGGTTCATCGTAACACAATGTTGTGATAATCCAGTTGAATGTTTTTTATCTTTTACTGATTTTATGAGCTCTTTAAGCCTGACCTCAAAATTTCGCCCTGTTTGCCCTACATATATTTTATCAATTTTGTTATTGTCTAATATGGTTTTTAAATTGTTTTTATTGCTACTAATTGTATTTATTTGATGGCTTCTTAACCTAGAACAAATGTGTGGACTTATGTTTTTATAGAAAGTAATTGGATGCCATTTTTCGGCTTTTTGTGACTTTTGCGAAAAAAACTGGTTGAGTATTTATTTTTTAAATTTTTTGTTTAACATTTTGTCTATTAATGTTGGGTTGTATCCATTGTTTTGTGCCATTAATTTAATAAGTTTTAATTCTTTATCAAAATTATTTTGGTTAAGTGGAAAATTTATAAGTCTATGTAATAAACTTTGGAAAGTTGATAATTTTATGTGGTAATCCTGATTTGATTCGTAAGGGATAATTGCATCTGAAATGGTCTCTTTTCTAAAAATGTCGTACTCTAGTTTATTGTTAACAACGCTTATTTTCAAATCTAGGAAATTTAGAGTCCCATTAGATTCTAGTTCCATAGTAAATTGGACTTTCTTATTGTATGAATTTAATAATTGTAGCAAATTCCCTAATTGCATAGTTGAACCTACGAAAACGCAGAATATATCATCCACGTATCTGAAGTATGCATGTACATATATTCCTAATTAGAGGGTTATTAGTGTTCATCAAGTTATTCTCGAAAAAAGACATAAATATTTCTGCAAATAGAGGTGATAGCGGGGAGCCCATAGGTAATCCATCTGTTTGTTTGTAGAATTGATTATTGAAACTAAAGTAATTTTGTTGTAAACAAGTGGTTATGAGTATTAATAATTCATCTTTCTGTACCTGTTCTAAATGGGAGTTATTTATCATTTGTTTAAGAATATTTCTAAGTTCTTGTATTGGGATAGATGTGAATAAACTTTTCACATCAAACGAAACTAGTTTTGAGGAGTTTGGTAGTTCCAAATTTTTTGTTTTATTTATGAATTCTAAGGATACCTTAGAATGAAATAAAATTTAAAAAACAAATACTCAACCAGTTTTTTTCGCAAAAGTCACAAAAAGCCGAAAAATGGCATCCAATTACTTTCTATAAAAACATAAGTCCACACATTTGCTCTAGGTTAAGAAGCCATCAAATAAATACAATTAGTAGCAATAAAAACAATTTAAAAACCATATTAGTCAATAAAAAAATTGATAAAATAGATAACAACAAAAAATCAGGCATTTATAAAATAAAATGTAACGATTGTGATGCAATATATGTAGGGCAAACAGGGCGAAATTTTGAGGTCAGGCTTAAAGAGCACATAAAATCAGTAAAAGATAAAAAACATTCAACTGGATTATCACAACATTGTGTTACGATGAACCACTCAATTAACAACGAAAGCCTTTCAATTGTTCATCTTGAAAATAAAGGATTCAAACTCAACTTCTTGGAAAAGCTTGAAATCCAAAAAGCAATCTATAAAAAATTGAATTTGACCAATGAATACACAGAAGGCCTCAACAGCCCTATATTTAAAGCTATTAGCGATGTATCCAACAGAGGGGGTGGGCTCAACATCGGCACTTAGATATAAATAGTTGTACTACTTTATCTTTAAGCTAGTTTCTATATAGTTTCTCTCTGAAGATAACCGAAAGGTTGAAACAATATTGTTAGAGATTTCTAAATAAAGTGTAAAACCTCATCATTTGTGTTTAATTTCCAAATATTTTAATGTTTGTAACCAATTAATTCACATCTTAATTTTTGCTCATTATAAGTAAAGACGTAGTTAAAGTCCCATTAGTAAAAACATCAAATTGGATTTTAAAGAATCTTAATACATTAAGTAGTTGTGCAATGTCCTTATACCTGAAATGCCGACCAATTAATCTGTATGAGAAAAATTGCTTGTTCCCCGATTGGATGGTCTAAGTTAGATTTTCCTTTTGATCGTAGCTCTTCCTAGTGATCTTCGGCCATAACACCTAGTAAGGAGAGGTTGTAATGTGCTTGGAATTCACATTATCTGTTACCAATATGGCGATTTCGGTGGCGGAGTAAAACAAAAACACTAAATCGGATCGACATTGATCGGAAAGAGAAGTCACATAAAAACATATGTACATGTGTCAAAAATATATAGGTACTACGGAGTACCTAATGTGCAACTGTAAACTTTAATGTATAATTGCACACATGCTTTGTTCAGTCATTGACCCTAAAATAGAATATGTAGGTACATAAAAAGAGAAAGAACCAATATTCCCTTAACATTTAACATGATTGACCAATGTGCAAACGACCTTCTACGGCAGGTAATGATCGCAAAGGATGTCAGAAGTACTTTAAATACCGCCCACTACTGTGCTTTTATATCAATTAAATGTTCAGTTTCTAGTTGCTATCGTTATTAAAGGGTTGAAAAAGATGAAAATATCCTGTTGTAATTATTGTTGTCGAACGAAACTCACACTTATTCAGTAACGGCGGTAATAATCCTACTATGTATGGTTAAATTATTTACGTACAAAAGCCACTGCACTTTAGGTATAAATCTTTTAACGGCTAAAATAATACAAAACAAATATAGTTGAAACAACTGTAGACAATGTCTCACTATAAACCTTGAGATAGAATTGTAACACATTGTAGAATTTGTTTCAATTTTGATTCTACGAAAATCAAGCACATAGTGGTTAGCAAATTAGGAGCGAGTCAGATGGGGTTAGAGTGGAATAGCGGGTAACCGTTATTTCTCACACTAATATTCAGAGGTCTCTGCTACCTTTTACGTTACCCAACCAGATAACAGGGAAGTATATTATTGTTTTGTTGTTATTCATCATTATGCGTTAAGTTATTATTGTTAATCATTTTTACAAAATAATTACTTTAAAGCTATACAGCGTGTGGCATTTATAAAGAATAAAAAAAAGCAAGGGTTCCTGACACAAAATACACAAAAAGTCTAATAACGTTTTACAATGCAATGACAATTGTATACGCAAATTTTATCTTCGAAAATTTGAATAGAATTTAATTAAAATACTTTATTTAGCATTATTTGCTAATACATAACACAAAAGAAATTTTTGTCATACGAAAAATACTGTAACTCTTAACTAACTTAATTTTTATCTAATATACAAATAAATAAAATTGGAGTGTCTGTTTGTCATATTAAAATAACCGCTTTTTACTAAATGGGTATGGACGTATACACAGTACATATACCAAAATAACATTTTTTATAATGTTTATCTGTCTGTCTGTCTGTCTGTGTTTGTTCCGGCTAATCGCTGAAACGGCTGGATCGATTTTGACGGGACTCACTGGCAGATAGCTGATGTAATAGGGACTAACTTACGCTACTTTCATTTTAGAAAAAAAAAAGGGTCCCACGGGACCCCTAGCAGATGTTTCACATCGAGTTTGCACACGTAATATGCACGAATTACAATATTACAACAGGAACTAAATATGGCATAATGAAAGAATCAAATATTACGAATTTCTACCACAAAATGATGACTATTTATTTAATAAACATTTATTTTTTTATATACTAGCTTTTTGCCCGCGGCTTCGCCCGCAGTGGAGAAATTAAATAAGTATGAGAGATAAAAAGTAAGGGTATAATAATAGAAATGAGTGAATATAGTAGCAGAGTAAGAATTAACATCAGCGAGTAAGATCGGAATTCCTTCGGCCGCACCGACGGTGACGACAATATCTAATTCAATATCTAATTCAATTGAATATAGTTTCAACTGTTTCTAATTTTTCTATATTTATTGTTATTTTCTTCTGTCGTTACATGCAGTATAAAACTATTCACATTTTTGAGGTTATCCGTAATTTTTGTGGTTAGCTGTTAGATCTTCTAATACAGTGGGCCGGTATTACAGTATTCAGGGTTGAAACTTCATTACTATGATGCTAGATGGCGTTGAAGTAGCTAAAATTGACGATATTTTGACAAACAATTTTCTTGTTTCGTAAAAAAATTTTTATTTTTTTTTAATAAAAAGTATCCTATGTTACTTCTACTACCTTCAAGAGTGTATGTGCAAAGTTTCATGATGATCGGTTAAGTAGTTTTTGCGTGAAAGCGTAACAAACAAACTTACATTCGCATTTATAATATTATATGATAAAACTCGAAAATTCAAAAATTTATTTCAAGTTGCGACAACTCAATTCTTTTAATCAGTGACTTCAGTAATAGTTATATTCGATGTTGCCTCTGACAGCATTACTGTGATAATTGGTAGAGGATAACTGAAATGTTACAAAAGTATTGGACATAACATTATCAAGACATCTAATAAATACAGCATCTATTGTTGTTGGATATCTGGTAGTAGGTTCTCTTGGATTGTTCTTAATTTGCAATTGAAATTCTTTTTGGAGGAACGTAACTAATGGCATTGATTCATCTTTAGCAAAATTTACATTGAAATCTCCAGCTAAAATCAATGGTCGTTTACCTTTATTGGTTTAAAAAATTATTGAACCTCTGTGACTGTACGGAAATAATTTCTCATGTCAAAATGAAATATCATTCATTTTTTTATTAGGTGAAATGTACACAACAATCATAAATTAATTCACTTCCATCTTCTAGTTTACTATAGCAAACGACACCGTCGAACCGAGTGGGAAGAGAATCGCACAGGCGCTTGCGCATGGCGAGGCGTCGCCACGGCATGACTCGCCACGCCAACAATCCGGTTTACCCGCGGCTATAGATGTTTCACATCAAAAATAAAACCATTAAAATATTGAATAATTAATAAATAAATTTCGTCTTCATCACATACAATGTACGTTTAATTGCACAAAGATCTGTATGTGCGATGTTTTTTAACTCGGGCAACGCCGGGTTTAGCAGCTGCTTTCTTAAATAATTAAAAATCTTTTTTTTTAAATCATCAAAATAATAGCTCCCTTTCTGCATCAGGAAGAGTATTGAAAACTGACACCTTCCACAAACAAACTCTTCTGTAATAATGTTGTTTTAAAAGATGGTAAAATATAATTAGATCTAAATCTACTGAATCAATATTGAACCTAAAACTTATTTGAATACGACCCTGTAAAATAACTTACCCACCTGTTACTGTGGTCAGGTGGAAATCAATTCATTGACTGACATTACTCGTACCTATTCTTTGAGTTTCAAAGCTGCAACTATTTACAGATCGCTAGGGCCGGCGTCAAAACTATCATAACCCATTGTTTCAATATTATTCATTGTAAGTGCCACATCCTGTATATTTTGAAATCCAAATGTATAAAATTTACTCAATGTATGATATTATGTCGCTAAATAAGTGGTTCACATACAATCTCTCAATTATTTTACAATATGTTTCCTCAAATACTTAGTTAGCGTAATGACGCTAAAAATTTTGAATGATTGCGGCGCGAATTTGCAACTTTCCGCATACTACCCGTAACAGATACACGCTGTTCTACTCTTCACACATAAACGTTTACAACGAAAAAGAAAAATACAGTTGTTTATGTTTAGCAATATATCGCTTATACGACCACAACTAAATGTCCTAAACGTGTAATTATATGGGAACGTTATTGTAAGGATGAGAATAGATGTAAGTGTGTAACACCAATTTATCTGGTAATGGTATGTGCGAGTAATTTAAATTTTCATGGAAACAACAACGCTGGTGCTAAAGACAAATGTCTATGAACAATTACAGCTCTTTTGTCAGTCTTGGTTTTTGTTTCGACTTTTGCTAGCCAACGGTTTTGCAAAAAAATACCTACCTGATATTTCAACTTCAAACCAGCAAGCAATGTTGTATTACGTACTGTTACGTAATTTATATACATCACGTATTTTTCTCAACACTTTTTATTTAATCAATTCGAACACAACAATTCCATAACTATTTCGCTTTTTCTCCACTTATCACTTATATCAAAAACTTAAAAAAAAGCTTTTGGGTGTTTCATTTCCACCATGTTGGTGGGCGGGCTGACCCCCCACCCCCCGACCTACACTCTTGTGCAAAGTTGGAGGGGTAGGGCGGAAGGCCCTCTTCAGCCTCCTTCAGGAATCGTGGGAATGGGTGGGTGGTGGTGTGGGGAAAGAAAGATGAGACGGACGAAATCAAGACAGAAGAGAAGTGAAAGACTATCTGTGGAATATTACTACCCCAGCATTTGCCTAAATGATTCAAGGAATCACTTATATCTGTCACTCTTCTGCCTAGAACTGTCAAACTGTCCAACGCTGTTCCTTATATATAGTGCTGTGGACGTTTCTAGGTCATTCTCGAGTATTCCAGCAACCTTTTTCTTGAACCTTCTGGAACGAGTCATAAGTAACTTCCACTCAACTTTCGCAGTCGGCGCGTGTCAACTTCATTCAAAACGCCACGTCCGTCGCAGTACGTAATCAAATCGTCCCTAGAGTTGAAAATATTCTAATAAATATTTGTGTTTGTAGGGTCGCTTTTGCAATATTGATATGTGGTTTCAGAACTAAAAAAATATATTATTCTTATTTAAGTTTTTTTACATGTCAATTTAATAAAATTTGAAAAAAAAAAACAAAGAAACGCTTTTCAATGTTTCATAAGATTTATAATTCTACAATTGTTTCGGCAAATTATACCCTTATCGAAAGTACAAGATGAATACTATAGATGTAAAGTAAATAAAAAGGCATAAAATTATTCTAAAATGTTTCAAAAGTACCTGTCCACGCAATCGTTACAAATTAATTAATAATTGGATTGAAGAAACTTTCAAATATTGTAACTTCATATTAATAAAATAAAATCACCGCTACGGAGATAGTTACAAAGAAAACTTTTATTGCACCACTATGCACATTTCACCATATAATGGCTTCTTCAAGTGGAAGAAGTATTATAAAATTAAACTAAATTACAAATTACTTAGGTATATACTCAAATCACGAGGTGGGGACGATTTTTCTATATATTTATCAAATATAATAGATGCTGTAATTTAAAACAAATAATTCTTTAAGTAAATATACAAAAAACAACAAAGATATATCAGATAAAGAATCTAAATTAGATGTATACAAATTGATGTGTGGAAGTTGTAACAAAGCCTACATAGGTCAAACTGGTAGATGCTTTAGAAAAAAGTATAAATGAACACCAAAAAAAGTTTCGAAAAAAACAAAATGTAATTCAACATACGCAACCCACTTAATAGAAAGTTCTCATAGGTTGAACGAAAATTTTAAAACTACATACCGAAAAGAAAGGTCTAAAATTAAACTTATCTGAAAGTCTCGAAACCAATTAATTAATTAGGATAGGCTTAATATTAAACGATCAACTAGATGTTAATCATTCCCCATTATTTAACTTGTAGTTTATTGCTCAGAAAAACCCTCCCCACCTCATGTTTCTAGTATATAAGTAATTTGAGTGGCATGGTCTAGTGGTCTAGATCATTGCTTAGCATTGGGGAGGTCACCGGTTCGATTCCGGGGCCGACTACTCTGGTCCAAGTTTTTCTGTGGTTTCCTTGGATCATTTAGGGAAATGATGGGGTAGTACTATTCCAAAGATGGTCTTCTGTCTTCATTACGTCCGTCTCATCTTTCTTCTCCCACACCACCGCCCACCCATTCCCACGATTCCTGAAGGAGGTTGATGGGAATGAAACACCCAAAAGTTTTTTTTTAGTTTAATTTTATAATACTTCTTCCATCTGAGGAAGTCATTTTATGGTGAAATGTGCATAGTGGTGAAAAAAAAAATTACTTGTAACTATCTCCGTAGTGGTGTTTTTAAATTATTTAGTGTTCTGTAGTAGATACAACCATTTCTATGATACTATAGATTGCCTGTTTTGACTCTTTTGCTTTTTTGTAAGTTTTACTGCCTGAGCCACCGTTTTAAAAATTTATGAATATAGATTGAGTTTTCTATTGCTATCTTTTGTAACTAAAAGGTGTCATGCCGTACGACATAACTAATTATAACACGAATTTCTAAAATCTTAGTATCAACAGAATTGTTTCTTAACTAAATAAGATTATACCTTATACATTTTACGTATCCAACTACTAAAGCGAATAACCTTGTGTTTTGATGTCAAAATTTTAATTATCTGAGTCGGATCTTAATGCAATGTGGTGATATATTTGTATATTTCATAAGTTTAATTAGAGCATTACCTGATTTTAAAACGAAATGTTAGTTAGTGATCGGAACACAATGATCAAGCAATTTTAGTATTAAAAAAATACAAATATAGCACTAGGTAATCTATAGATCTAATCATTTAAATCGGCAGGACCAAAGAAAATCAACGCCTACGACTTCATATTTAATATCTTGCTAGTTTATGCGTTTATTAAGTTAAAGCGCAAGATAATTATCTTAGTGGGTTAAAAAATTTATATTCACGACTTAATTCAAAATTCACAAAATCTGTTGTACGTATTTGCGAAACAGTAACACAGGCCAACAAAAATTAACTTTTTTGTAACATGGATGGATTAAGGTATTAAGGTGTTTCTAATGTAAAATTCGTCGAAAAAGCCAAAAGTACCCTTTAAAGATTTTTTCCATAAAACATTTTTTTTTTTCTCTAAGACATATATAATGATAGATGCATTTTTATTAACCTTAAATGTGATTCAGAATGTTATTGTTATGCTTTATGACGATATTTTGTATCTGTATGATTATTTAACAATGTTTTATTTGCGTTTCACAGCAGAAATGTCTTCATGGGATCGTTTTATTTTTATTTTGTATCTAAATTTTTTGGAAAGAAATCTATAAAGTATCAGTATCAAAAGGCAGTAATAGAGAATTCAATCTATAGTCAATATTTTTAAAACGGTGACTGGCAGTAAAACTAACGACATAAAAGAGTCAAAACAAACAATTTTGAAACATTTTAGAATAATTGTTATTTTAGGGTATTGTTTATTTGATAGTAAGTGAATTTTAAGAAGCATTTAACGTCTTAATTTTATATAAATAAATGGTTCACTCACAACATCTATGTAATTGTCAGTTGCCACATTTTTAAGATAAGTTTTGGGAAAAACTGATTTAAAAATGTTCCAAACTCGCAATTAAGTTTCATTTAGCTTATTACAGGCCCACAAATACGTCCTCTTTAATTTTTACTTAATAATGTTAGGAAATTTTTGTTTGTTTTGTACAGGCACCCTCTTCCATTCGATCCATTGCCTTTTAACAAACTTCTTGAATCCAATTAGATTTAATAGTGATCATTAGTAACTTCTTTTTAGTTCAGAAAGGTTTAAAAGTACTTAGTATCGTATCTACACCCCAGTTGAATTTAAAGCTCAATCTTAATTCCGAGGAAGAGAGATAATCCAATTACGGATTCTAGTCGTCCTCTGATCAGACATCAGAAAACGTCAGGAGTGATGTGACGTTGAGGAGAGAAAATCTCCTGGATGAATGGCAGCTGCCGTTCGTTGTATGGGCCAGAGCCTACGAGATAGAGAGGATGATGGAATACCTCAGGTGGTGGTGAGAATCCTGAGGATTGATCATCTTCTGAGTGAGTTGATGTTGAGAATGGGCTCGAAGGTTTTTCTCTTAAAGATTTAGCTGAGCTTGGACTTTGTTTGAGGTTTGTCGACATGTTAGTCTTAAACTTTTGCGGTTATCAGAATCACTTAAAGACTGTCATGGTGTTGTCATTAATAATTTGGTAACTCTGCGAACAAAACTGCAAGTTACCAATACGTTAGCTATAGTTTAAACTTTTAAAAGGTATGTATAAGCTTATTATGTCGAGTGATCTGCATTTATAAAAGGGACGATCGAAATTTTATGACAATGCTAAATTAGGGGAACTTATCTTTTATTGTGTGTGAGTTTATATTTGCAGCTAAGATTCAACAAAAGTCTTATAGAATTTTTAAAGTACCAGACACTTCATTACACTAATTATTTGTAATATTTGCAACTATTACTTATTTGACAACTAGATCGGTTGACATGTTGAGATATTTATTGTTTGAGCCCCCACATTGCTTGACTCGGACTACACTTTACTTTTATGCTTAGTCAAGTTATGGTTTTGGTTTTTATAAATCCTCAAATTTTAATTAAAAAATATAAAGAGAATATTCTTAATACGTAAGTCTT
This sequence comes from Agrilus mali, assembly GCA_029378335.1. NCBI lineage: Eukaryota > Metazoa > Arthropoda > Insecta > Coleoptera > Buprestidae > Agrilus > Agrilus mali. Next base: position 15,688,618 of record CM055659.1, read on the forward strand.
TTGATAATATATAAATCCAATTTTATTCCATCTACAGTTTGTTATTGATTTTTAAAATCGATAACATCTATTTTGACTGAACTTCAATGTCCACCCTGTGTATCTTCAAATTCATTTACTTTTTTCAATAAATTCATCGAAGCGTCATAAAAACAAACACCTCCTGTCCACCGTGAAGATTAAGAAGTCGATTATGACGACCGTGAAGACTCCATATCTACTTAGCAGATCCATTCGATTATAATAATCTGTATAATCTGAGTCATTAAAAGCCTTTTCGTGTCCTCTACTAATCTTATTTAAATTGTGGCAAAAAGTATATTATATGTGTAGCTGCATCTTTTGACCGCCAACCTAGTCTTATATAAATTGTACGCTCGGGAGACTTTGTAGACGTGCAATTAGCCGACACATTCAAAGACAGCTATTAATATTTATGGAAATATCCTATTATCACGAAAAGCAGTAGGTCTATTGGACACACGTTGACGTGATACTTGCTTCAATTGAGAGACCGAACAAGGTGGATGCTATAGTACATACTAGATATATTTTTTGCTTCCTTGCACAAGATGAAAATATGGGATCAATTTAAGAGGAAATAAAAGAATCACCTTGGAAAGGCAATGTTTCACAGTTTCTTCATTTTGTAACATAAAGTATTATATTATAGATTACTACAGAAATACTTATTGTCGGAGAATACTGAAATCTTGATTAAGATTTCACCTTATGGACTCTGCAGATTCAACAAAAGAGAAGATATGCTAATGGTTAACAAAATATGGTTACCTACCAGGTTTTAGCAATTTACAAGGTCAAGATTCAGCGATCACATAATGTAATTCTTAGCTCATGTTTTAGCTTGTAAGGTGCAACGTTGGGTTTATGTTAGCACAAGCCAAGTACCATATCCATGCATTCGATTTGAACTTCTTCCTACCATACTCTTCTAGTCAGCTGGCCGCTTGACTTCATACTTCCTCTAACGACTTCTAACTCTCTCCTGCATTCCTACAATAGCGCTCCACAGACAATTTTTTATTTTTCAACTATCTTCATTTCTCATCTTTCATCGCCTAACCATTCTAAAAGAAGCTAATGTGTGCCTTCCATCTTACTCTATAATTTTGCACCATAGTGTAGGTTAACATTAGCTGTTGGTGGGAACGACACACCCAAAAGTTAAGTTAGGGTTTATAACTTAGCATTCGAGAAGTAGCCGAGGGGTAAACGTTGGCATAACAATATTGCACAGATAATTTTTAACTTCATCGGGACCGAAAGATGAGGGGGGGGAGAGGGTTGATTTCTTAGGTCACCGGTTTAATTTCAGGATTTGACTTAAATAAATGTTGCAACAGTAATATTTTATTGATAATCTTTCAATTCTTTTTCATCTCATCTCTCTACTTTCAATCACTAGCCAGTCATTCCACGATTCCTAAAAGAACTGAAGTGCCCGTTCCGCCCCACTCGCTCATTCTCATGGTTTATCAAGGACGCTCATTGGGGCACTTCACGCCACCCTTCAGCGTTGTACCTGAGTGTAACTTAGATAAACTGGCCAAGCACCGACATTAGGTGGTAGTTGGTGGGAACGTAAATAAGTACTCTAAAGTTCAAGTTTAATTTTCATTTCAGGATCTAAGAGCGTGGAGGTCTAGTTAATATAGCTGATCGATAGGTCGTTAGTTCGATTCTAGGCTCTGCTGCACTAGTTTAAAACTTCATGAAGTTTTCTTGGATAATTTAGGTAAATGGTGAAATGACAAAATTCCACAGATAATCTTTTACTCTTCGTCCGTCTCATCTTTCTATCTCCAATCACCATAGGAGACTGCCCATCCATAGACATTAGTAGCGCGTATAAAACACCAAAAAGTTCAAGTTTAGTTATGATCCAACACTGTGGAGATCTAGTTTGCAAATTAGCAATTAAGCGGTTACATGTTCGATTCCAGATCTAGTTGATTATTTCAATAGTTTCTGTAGCTTCATTGGATTATTTAGGGAATTACACGAGCAACATTATTTCATATTAGATATTCTTTCAATTTTTATTCCTTTAGTTTTTCTTTTTCTTCTCCCAGGTCATCTTCCATTCCTACGATTCTTAAAGGAAATTGAAGTTGACATTCGGTTTTATCCTCTGGCGTTGCATTGTAAGATATGTTGGAAGAATAGCTTTCCCCCCAGTTTTGTAGTTAACAAGAATAAACCATACAAAACTTTTTACGTTGTACCTTCAGTATCAGTACAATTGGGTAGATGACTAATTTTTTTTTTATTATTTAAATTTAAGCCTTTTTATCCTACAAATAGCTTCGTACAAATAGTATTTTAAAAAATAAAAATGATATGAATGTTTAAAAATCACAATTATACAGAGAGGGAAATACTGAATTGTGACGTCATAGTCTTGTACCGCCGTATAAATTACACGCAAAACTTCGTTTTGCAAAAAAGAAATAGACAAAAAACTTCAATATGTTATAACTTTTTTATTTTTTGGTCAATATGAAATTTTATTCCGAATTCTGTTATCATATTACGTATATTAACATATTATTTAAATAAATATATAATATTCAATATCAGCCACCTACCCTATTGTAGAAAAGGATTTTACTCCATGGCCTCATTTAGTCACTTTCGTCTGTGTCTCTGACAAGTATCTTAAAAAGTGGGCGGTTGCCCTTGGGCAGAGAACTTTAGTTTATTGTTTATTCTCATTTTTGGTTCAACTGAAAATGCTATTAGGAACTCTGTCCAATTTCCAATCGTTCACTTTTTAATATTTATTTAAAAAATCAGTGATGTAGCTAGGAGAGATATCTTTAATCAGCCGTTTAGCATGTGGTTACTGTTGGTTTTTGTTTTCATTGTGGTTTTCTGCAATCTTAAATCACTTTTGTTTTTTTGTTGAAGGAAATGAATTATTGAACGCCCACAAAAACGCAACAAGAAACGAAGTCCGATCGCAGGAAATTTATTTCAATTTTTAATACGATCGAATTGCCAACGAACGTCAACTGTTTAACGTGATCGGAATGAGAATGGCCAGGCTGGTCCCTGAGCGACCATATAAATGGCATCCGCAACATCCAGAAGTCGATCTTTACCGTAAATGGTCAATAAAATGCTGTATTCTTCGGTATTTTAACTTTACAGTTGGTAATTTGATAATCTTTCAAGAAAGAAAGTCGATTGTGATTATGTGTTGAAAATGAAACCTTTCGTTATAAAACTAACTGAAGAAAATAAAGAACGTGCCAAGTTAGCATAAAATTTTCCATTTACTTAAAATGATGTGTTATACGTACATGGTAACCATTGCCATAGTTATTAAAAAAACATGAAGGAAATGAATTTAAAAATTTAACCGGGGTTTAACCGACATTGAATATCACCGGTTCATCTACTGGCCGCGAAAGCCTTTACCAATTTGTTATACTTTTTTCAATTCTTAAATTGTTTTCATCCTCCCATTATTCCAAAATTTGGTTCTGATCAGAATCTCTTGCAAACCGATTTTGTTTTCACTCCACTTAAATATCAATATTGTTTGGTGAGAAAATACTTTTAACAACATTCTTCGAAATTATGGATCGAATTGTTCCCTTTTTCATTCCAGCCAGTAGTCTATTCCTCTTATTGGTAACAGGTACATTCCTGATGTTGAGGTCAGCGACTTCTGACGCTCGTGTGCCTGTTGTGGTAGTTGGTGCTGATGTTGAGCCGGCTTTGTCGGCTTTATTCTTTAATACTGATGGCAGCTTTCTCACGGTTCACCCACATCGACACAATAAAATATGTATCATGGAGCTCATTCTTTGCTTACTGTATAAAAGGTAGATTTTTTTCAATGTTGTGAAAAAAAATGTACGAAGATTATATTGTAGGAGCAGTAGTAGTGTTGCAATGGAAGATTGACGTTTTTTCTCTTTACGATTTTTGATCCACCGTACATCATCCCTTCTTAATGGTACACAACAAGCTTAATCTTTGTAAGTTTCTTATTTTTGACGAGATGCCCAAAATTCTCCATAGTGGTGGCTAAAATTCAGTGATATAATACTGTTACGGCACAATAAACATTTTTTTGTATATATGTAAAATTTAAGTTGTACATATTAAAAGTCGTATAGTTGCGTTGTATATATTCATGCTTTTTGTAATTTTTATCATTTACTATTCATATTTCATAGTCGTATTTTCAATATTTTAAACTATCATTATTATTATTTGTACATTTATTTAAGTTTCACTTTTAGTAATTTTCGTGCTTATTCAACAGTTACATTCTACCTGAGTTCAGGGATTTGCACATTTCTAAAACCCCATTAGGGTTGGACATTCCAGCCATTATACTATTTTCTATTTTGCATGCTATTTAGGGTTATTGTACCGTAGTCTTCGATTTAAGAACTACACTTATTTGCATTTTATTACTATGCTGCATTCCATTTGCAATTAATTGTATTGTGCATTCTTGTTCTTTTCTTCTCTCTTCATCATCATGATCTTATTGTAACCAGTTTAGGGGGAGAAAATGAATATAAGTTAGTTTTTATAATATTTCAATAGAGTCCGTATGTAGACTAGCTGAGGGAAAGAACCTCATAAACAGTTTTCCATTTTTTACGTTTATAGTTGTAAATATACACTTATCAACTTCTATAGTTTTTTTTTGTGTTCAACTGTAAGCGTTGGTCCTTCGAGTTAATTTAATTTTTATGTGGTACAGCAGTACACCCGCTGAGAAATATTTTTATTCTCACGAAATAAACATTGGTCCTTCGAGCCGGATAAGAAGAAAAAATTCAATTCATCATTAAAATCAGTGCGGTCATTCGTGCAATCATCTCGATATTCAACGGCATTTATTCAGGATACATAATATCCGAGTGTTTTCAATAAATACTGTGTGCCTTACTGCTTAGACATTAGCAATAATTTTCGAGGACTCTTCTGGAAGCACATCATTCAACTGTTTTCCAAAGGCCATTTCGACTCTTCCTTCAGAACTCCAACCGAAACGTCAACCGTCTTCAGGAAGTTGCTGCAGTATACAGCCCAGGGAGCCATTCTTGCGGAAGTCTTTTTGTAAGTGCGATTTCCTATATTTCCTTAATTATTTCCTTATATTTAATTTCCTTGGTACTGATTCAATTTGTGAAATCATGAGTACGGAAGTGTTAAAAGAACTCGTTAGTCAACGAAAAACCATTAAAACACGTTTGACTCGTTTCAAAAATAGTGTAAATGATTTAGAGATCCAATCAGAAATAAGTGATAAGGAGATAACACAGTTAAAATTACGCCTGGCAAAAATAGATCCTATTCTGGTAGAGTACGAGCAAATTCATACAAAAATAATCAATCTTTCTGATGACCCAAATCATGAAGTGGATCTAGAGTCTTTTGAGAAGTCATACTACGAAGCCGTAGGTTGCGCTACGGATATTGTTACTAAAATATCATCTGAATCTAAAAATGTTCAAAAATTATCATGTGTAGATCGGGGTTTTGTTCAGTTACCCAGCGTAGCTTTGCCTTGTTTTAACGGAGACTTTGAAAATTGGGTCGAGTTTCGCGACGGGTTTCGTTCATTGATTCACGATAACAATAGTCTGAGTGATATTCAGAAATTTTATTATTTAATATCTTGTTTAAAGGGCGAGGCAGCACAAGCCGTTAGGTCATTGAAAGTTTCTTCAGAAAATTACACAATTGCATGGGACTTACTCTGTAAACGTTTCGAAAATAAGAAACTTATAATTCAAAATAACATTAAGGCACTTTTTAATCTAGAGTTTTTAAAGAAGGAATCGCATCTTTCTTTGCAACATTTTTTAGATGAGATTTTAAAAATCATGCAATCCCTTGAAAATTACAAACAACCAACCGTAGATATGTTACTTATTTACATAGTAAGTGCAAAATTAAGCCAAACTACTCGATTTGAGTGGGAACTATTAGAACACAAAGAAGAATTTCCGAAATTTAGTGAGTTACAAGAATTCTTAGAAAAACGATGCCACTTTTTAGCATCAATAGAAATTAATAAAGGTCAATTTGATTTCGGTAACAATAGCAACAGCAACAAACATAAATCACATATAAAGGGTTGCGTTAGCACTTTAAAACCCTCTTGCTCCTTTTGCAAGGCACCACATGCCATATTTGAATGCAGTGAATTTTTAAAATTAGCTATACAAGAACGAATTTCTCAAGCGAAACGCTTACATCTTTGCATTAATTGTTTAAAGAAAAATCACAAAACCCGAGACTGCACTTCTCGTCTGTGTCAAATCTGTAATAAAAAACATAACACCTTATTGCATCTTCAGTTTAACGACAGTTCTGATATACCTTTTAATCCTTTAAGTAATCATTCAGTAAACTCTCAAAATAATAGTCACAATAATACATATCGACAAGATGCAAATAAAAGTAATGATGTAGGCATTGTGAACCCCCCGCAGGTAGAACAAATATCATATTCTAACCACGCTTGTAATCGTGAGACATCCCAAACGTTATTATCAACAGCCCAAGTTAAAGTTATCGATGTTAACGGCAAGGTACACTTATGCAGGGCACTCTTAGATCCGGGTTCCCAATCAAATTTTATTACCGAAGAATTTTTCCACAAACTCGGTTTAAAGAGCGAACGTTTAAATTTAACAGTAAGTGGCATTAGCCAAAATTTATCTAACATAAAGTCTAGAACAAACATTCGCGTGCAATCATGCGTAAATGACTTTACATCCACATTATCGTGTTTAATAATACAACAAATTACCAGTCATCTGCCCAATAAGACATTTGATTTAAGTCAATTGAATATACCCTCCCATATTCGTTTAGCAGATCCTAAATGTAATAAACCCGGGAAAATCGACATTCTATTAGGCGCTGGTATATTTTGGAAGTTGTTGTGCATTGGACAACAAAAGTTAGGGAAAAACTTGCCATATATGCAAAAAACAAGGTTAGGGTGGATTATCGGTGGCACATTTGCCGAAAATGATAACATCTCCCAGGTCAATTTGTGTTTAACAAGTAACAATAGCATAGACACACTTAACAAAAATGTTGAAAAATTTTGGAAAATAGAAGATTGCAGTAACAGTAGTAAAATTTATTCTCGTGACGAACAATACTGTGAAGATCATTTCGTTCAGAATACAACACGCGATACAACAGGGAGATTTATAGTTAAATATCCATTAAAGCAGGACGCGTGTGTTATAGGTGATACAAAGTCATTAGCAATTAAACGTTTACATTCATTAGAAAGGAAATTAAATCGCAATCTTCCATTAAGGGAAGAATATAATAATTTTTTATCAGAATATGAGAGCCTCGGTCACATGTCGAAAATTTCTCTCACTGATAAAACAATTACATACTTTTTACCTCATCACCCAGTGGTAAAGAGCAGTAGTATAACTACAAAGCTACGGGTTGTCTTCGATGCCTCAGCCAAGGGTACATCAGGTTTGTCATTCAATGACATTCAATATGTAGGGCCCACCATTCAAAACGACCTTTTTTCAATTCTCTTGCGTTTTCGTAAACATAATTTTGTTTTAACGGGTGATATAGCAAAGATGTATCGTCAAGTAAAAATACATGACGATCAGCAATCCTTACAAATTATTCTCTGGCGCCCAAGTTCAGATAAACCAATTGAACACTACAAATTAAATACCATAACATATGGAATGGCTTCAGCACCCTTTTTGGCGATTAGATGCCTAGTACAACTCGCGAAAGATTATCGCAACGTTTATCCTAAAGCCGCTGACATTATTGAAAATGATTTTTATGTCGACGACCTGCTAACAGGTTTCGATTCCAGGGTGGAAGCAGTTTCAGTTCAAAAACAAATAGTAACTATATTAAATTCAGCAAAGTTCCAATTACGCAAATGGGCGTCTAATGATGCAGTTATTCTAAATAAAATTAACGTTGAAAATGATTTAGAGCAAAATATAATCGATATTTCCAAAGATCAAGAATCGAAAACATTAGGAATAGTGTGGAATGTTCAAACAGATAATTTTCAATATTCACTATGCAATCTTACAATGCAAAATCAAGTCACTAAACGAACCATATTGTCTATGATAGCCCAAATATATGACCCATTAGGATTATTGGCACCTATAATAATTAAATCAAAGTTACTAATGCAGAAATTATGGCAACATAAATTATCTTGGGACGAATCTTTACCAATCGAATTGCACAGCGAATGGTTAGAATATAGAAATAATTTACTTTCATTAAGCACACTAGTTATTCCCAGGCATGTTGTATGTAAAAATTATATATTTGTAGAGTTGCACGGGTTTTGCGATGCCTCAGAAAAGGCATATGGCACCTGCATATATGCACGAAGTACGAATAGTTCAGGACAAATTCAAGTTTCCTTATTATGTTCCAAATCGCGTGTTGCGCCATTAAAGGCTGTAACACTTCCTAGGTTAGAATTATGTGGAGCTGTATTGTTAGCTAATTTATATCATAAAGTATTGCAATCAATGAAAATATCATTTAACAAATCCATGTTTTGGTGCGACTCAACAATAGTGTTAGGTTGGATTAATGGTGCATCAACACGATGGAAAACATTCGTTTCTAATAGGGTTGCAGAGATTCAAACTTTAACTGACATTAACAATTGGCAACATGTTAGGACTCATGAAAATCCTGCGGATTTAGTATCTCGCGGTACAGAAGCATTTTTATCATTACTAAGGCGTTTTATATCAAGAAGAGGGAGACCCTCCAATATTTATTCGGACAACGGAACATACTTCCGTGGTGCTCATAATGATCTCGGCGAAATAGCACATATACTACAGAACAAAGATAATCAGAGTAAGATTACAAACTTTGCAACTGATAATAGAATTACCTGGCACTTCATTCCACCTACTTCACCTCATTTTGGAGGTTTGTGGGAGGCTGGAGTGAAGTCCATAAAAAACCATTTAAAACGAACAGCTAGAAACAGTAATCTAGACTTTGAAGAGTTCTATACTCTTTTAACACAAATTGAGTCAGTACTTAATTCCCGTCCCCTGACTCCGTTGTCTTGTGATCCTAATGATCCTGAACCGCTCACTCCTTCGCACTTTTTAATCGGACGGAAGCTCACGGCGCTGCCAGAGGAAAATATGCTGGATATTCCTGAGAATCGACTCAACAAATTTCAGCACATCCAGAGGTTGCTCCAGCACTTTTGGAAACGCTGGAGCAAAGAGTATATAAGCTTGATGCAGACCCGGACTAAATGGAAGAAAAACATGATTAGCGTCCTGAAGGTTGGTACCCTGGTGTTAGTGCGCGAAGACAATTCTCCTCCGTGTCAGTGGCGTTTAGGACGTGTGACAGAATTGCACCCTGGTGACGATAGTGTCGTACGTGTGGTGTCGGTAAAAACATCAAACGGTGCCATACTTAAGCGCTCTGTTACCAAATTATGCGTATTACCAGTCGATACTAATACATGTGATTAAAGGGGTTTTTGAAAGCAATGCTTTCAAGGCGGCCGGCATGTTACGGCACAATAAACATTTTTTTGTATATATGTAAAATTTAAGTTGTACATATTAAAAGTCGTATAGTTGCGTTGTATATATTCATGCTTTTTGTAATTTTTATCATTTACTATTCATATTTCATAGTCGTATTTTCAATATTTTAAACTATCATTATTATTATTTGTACATTTATTTAAGTTTCACTTTTAGTAATTTTCGTGCTTATTCAACAGTTACATTCTACCTGAGTTCAGGGATTTGCACATTTCTAAAACCCCATTAGGGTTGGACATTCCAGCCATTATACTATTTTCTATTTTGCATGCTATTTAGGGTTATTGTACCGTAGTCTTCGATTTAAGAACTACACTTATTTGCATTTTATTACTATGCTGCATTCCATTTGCAATTAATTGTATTGTGCATTCTTGTTCTTTTCTTCTCTCTTCATCATCATGATCTTATTGTAACCAGTTTAGGGGGAGAAAATGAATATAAGTTAGTTTTTATAATATTTCAATAGAGTCCGTATGTAGACTAGCTGAGGGAAAGAACCTCATAAACAGTTTTCCATTTTTTACGTTTATAGTTGTAAATATACACTTATCAACTTCTATAGTTTTTTTTTGTGTTCAACTGTAAGCGTTGGTCCTTCGAGTTAATTTAATTTTTATGTGGTACAGCAGTACACCCGCTGAGAAATATTTTTATTCTCACGAAATAAACAAATACCAGATCATGATGTCACTGTAGCTTTTCCATTTACCTACTGGGTTTCAACAGTTTTTATTTTGACAAGAAAATTAATTTTCTTGTCTTGTGTAATTTCTTGTTCATCATGTCTATCTTGATTCAAGAGTCTCAATATTTTTCTAAGCAAAGAGGCATACATAGGCTTTAAAAGATATCGTAAAGTTTAATGTTTAAACAAACAATTCTGTTAATAACAAATACCTTGCATCTGATTCTTTTGATTTTTCTCAATTTTTACATTGGCGCTTTTGTGTTGAATCAAGACAACAGTAATATAAGAATTCTTGAAAGTCGTGAAACCTATTAAACTGTAGGTACCAGGGATGGACTAAGGTACTTCATTGCCTATCTGTTATGAATTTTCCTGTGTATTTATGTCTTACTAATATCTGACACACCTGACGATGCACCACTTTCTTTTTGTTTTTAGACTTATTACAAAAATTAAAACAGAATCATCCGTTTTTTATTAGTCCAGCTTAAAATTTTATTAGTCCGAAATAAACTGATTTACTTATTTATAATTTCATTTAAGTGTAATAATGATTACCGTTGATGAAAATGAAACAAATAAGTCAAAGAATATAAAAAATAAAATGAGTTTTAATATTTCGCTCTACTCCTAATTGTTTTAGAGAAACATTTACAATGACCGCCGTAGATAAATTGTACACACTGATGTTGGTCAATGTTTTTAAAAGTAGGAATGGTGGAAATCAATGGATTTGGGGATGCTTTTGCCACTGCGCATTAACCAAAGCTTAATGTCCATGAGATGTTGAGTTATTTAGGGTCGGCTGAACTTTCAGTCCGACGTTTCAAAATTGTCTGTGGGATTGGGAGGGGAAGTGTTCTGATTACGAAAAATTTCGCAGAGGAAGATACGATAGTAAACGAATTAAATCAAATCAGGGGCAAAAAATTTTTATTATACGAAAAACAGATCCAAGGTTTCGCATTAAATTACAAGTCTTTACCAACGCAAGTTTTTGTAAAAATTAGTAGGTGTTAAAAAGGTACAGTGAATGAAATTTAAGGTACATCATCTGACAAAACTTAACGTAACGTTAACGATGTTACAGGCTATTCCCACATAATTTCTACGGCAATGATGAGTGTGCAATGACACTGAGGGAAAAGTCTCACAAAGTGTGTTCTTAATTCATTTCCGTCAAATATTTCGCACGTGCAAAGGGTATTAAGGGCAGTCTCACAGCGGTAATTTAATTCTTTTTTGTAAATTGTTAATTTTGGTAATGAATAAAAACTTAATATCTAAATTTTAGCTTTAAAATCCTACTCTGTCAGAAAACTCACCTAATTATAATTTCGCTTGGTACGTAAAACAAATCACAGTATAAATTAAAGCCTCAAACTTGCACTACGAAAGTTCACTGATAAATGTTGTGCAATTTTTATTTCTTTTGTTCCCAGTCCCGGTTAGTATGATATAAATGTTTACATTGATGTGATATAGGCAAAGATTTTGTTTAGATTGCTAAACTGTTCTAGAGGAGATATTCATAATTTTTTTATTAATTTTCGTATCGCCAGGCATATAATGCAAAACAATGAGGAGAAGTAATAATGTCTTACACTCTCTATAACGATAGAAAATGCTCGGTCCCTTTGAGTTTCATTATAAAAGGTTTAAACTGTGTTCTTTTTTTCTAACTACGTTTTACTTAATAGAATTACTTCTTGACCTCTCAAAAATTTCCAAAAGTCTTTTTCTTAATTTTTTAACACCACAACGTTCCATGCTAATATTTTTGAGTCTTCTAGTCCCCCATTCGTTATTCTTTTCTTTTTCTACGAAATCTCTTCTCTTCAATGTATGTATACGTCTGTTCTCTTAAGATTTTTGCTATTTTTAGTAATTTCTATTTTTTTGATGATATCTCAGTCCTTAATAATTGTTCTTTCACTTTCAAACACTGTACCTTTATTTCCATCCTACTCTACGTAGAGCTAGCTCAAAAACTTTTATATTCAGCCTCTTCTTCATTTTTTATTTTCTAACTTCATATGCATCATTTGACCTTTCTGTCTAGTTCCTCGACGGCATCTTTATTTTTCAAAATTACGCTTTTGTTTTCTTCTTTATTTGTAATAATTAAGTCTTTTTCTTCCCTCAATCGATTCATCTCTTCATTTACCTTGTTTTCAATCTTCTGTATGTTTACCTTCTTTCTTAATATTTTTACAGATTTTCTCTTAAAACTTTTTCAGGTTTTCATTTTTTCTCTTTCTCGTTATTTTCTTGTTTGATTCAAGAAGAGGGTCTCTTAAAAACAGGTTTATAACTTTTGTTACTTTCCATTAACAGTCCGTCTTTCATCTCTTCTTCGTTAGACGACACACAATTTGTCGTTTCCTAGATGAAGAAAAAAACAAGATATCGGTCCGGTCCAACAAAATAGGAAGAAATAGTCCACAAAAAGTCTTACTGGATGTGTACACATGTAATTGCAGTGGAAAACTTACAAGGAAAAACATAAAAACCACATAATGCATCAGTAAAAGTAAAATTCGTATTGTGGTAAGTTTCTACTACAATTACAATCACAAAAAAGTCAAAAATTACCACTGAAAACAAGCCTTAGAACTCGGAGCACGAAAAAGACCGACCAACTGGTTCTTATTAATGTCATCATTTCTAAAAACTACAATATCGAACGGCGATGGTTTCATAAATACAGTAATTGAAATTGATAATTGTAAAAAATGAGGTGCACAGCTTGCTTCATACTTATTTTCACAGAATTTCCTCCCGATTAAGAGAAATAAGCGACATAAAGCCAGATGAAACGAAGTGTAAATTAGAGAGTTTACCACTTAATTAACGACACCTCAGGGTGCTACCTCTGCGTGTAAAATCATTGTTCGACGCGAATAACGTATAAAAGTTAACGACGAACGTCCGATCAGTGTCTAATAGAGACGTCAAAACAAGAAAACGGCTCTCACTTATTCTCGCACTCGATATGTTGGCCGATATCTTAATTAGACTTAACGTTTAAAAACGACAACTCCCTATCGATTTCGATAAGATTAGTTGGTGTTGGAGTTGGCCGCGGGAAAAATACCAATTAACGAAATATGATAGGTGACGACCACAAATCGCCCAATTAGTTATTTTAAAAACTGCTATTTATATGCTATCTACCCACACACGCCTATAAAGATGAGATAGGTAATATTAACTTTGTTTTAATGACGTTTTTCTTGCAACGGTATTCGGTAGGCTTCTGCGGATGTTGTTTACGGTAAAACTCAGAATTCTGGATTTGCACCGCAATATCAATTTGTAGTTAGTAGTTTCGGGATGTTAGCATCATGTGAAATAAAAAAAAATAAATTGTACCATTTAAATGTCAGAAAACTGCCCTTAACTGTTAATATGTAAATCCCATTAATTGGTCAGCGATAGAAAAAATTTGAAGTGTCTAGATCCTGGTACTCATTCTAAAATGGAGAGCAAAACAGGTAATTGGGATAGGGCTGAACTTGAAGAACACCATTAAAGAGTTTTTAGGTTGCAATGGTCTCGTATAACTAGTCTGAGGGGGAGGAGTGGAATATTTAAAATGGGGTAAATTGTAATTGTAATTTATGACATTTCTGTCGATAGGGAAAGGCAAGGGTGTAGAGGGGTGGTAGGGACGACCTTGTAGAACACTAAAGAATAGAAATGAACAAATAACCCAAGACAACCTTTTTATTAAATTGATGTAGGTACTTTGTGAGATGTGAGTTAGGTTATGGTATGTGAACCACCTCCTCCCAGCCGACATTATTTAAAAAAGAAATTTTATGGGCTAAACTGAACAAAATCCATTTTTGATTATATTCCAAAGATCCACAGATAAAAAATTGTCTTGGTTTTGTTGATTAGATGGAGAGGAAAAGGAGGGACCTTTTCGTATCATGCCCTTTTTAATATTAAAGAAAATCATTCCTCCCCCTAACTCCTGTGGCCTTATCCAACCGCGATCCATCTCATAAATACAGTTACAATTTACTCCATTTTAATACTTAAACTATCGTAGGTATATTTTTGGACAAACATTTAAATATACCTACTTTAAAAAAGAAAACACACAAATGTTTCTGCAGGTAATTTAACTAACCTGTTAGTAACCTGTTGTAGTCTTGAAAATGGCCGTTTAGGTTCGAAACAATTGTCGAATAATAAATTACCTGCAGAAACGTTTGTGTGTTTTCTTTTTTAAAGTATACTCCATTTTAAATATTAAAGGCTATACGAGTCCACCGCTGCCTGAAAACACTTGAATGGTATTCTACAAATCTATTCCATCAACTCTAACCTAATCTATATTTATATTATGAATTGAATAACGTGTCCAGTCATGATAATAAGTGCAATATTATTTTGTATCATAGGTATGACTAGTAATTTATGAATATTACTTACTTATTATAATAAGGTAGGTGACTGATATTGAATATTATATATTTATTTAGATAATATGTTAATATACGTAATACGATAACAGAATTCGGAATCAAATTTCATATTGGTCAAAAAATAAAAAAGTTAAAGCGCATTAAAGTTTTTTGTCTATCTCTTTCTTGCAAAAGTTTTGCGTGTAATTTATGCGGCGGTACAAGACTGTGACGTCACAGTTCAGTATTTCCTTCTCTGTTTAATTGGGATTTTTAAACGTTCATATAATTTTTATTTTTTAAAATATTAAAATACTGTTTGTATAAAAAGGCTTCAATTTAAATAATAAAAACAAATTAGTCCTCTACCCAATTGTAGCTATTAATAGAAGTTGGGTGCGATAGGAGTTATATGTTAGTCAATAACATGAGCAAGTGACATAAACAGTTTGAACTCAATTATCGCCATTTTATTTCCATTGATTTGCACGATTCATGATTATCTCCAGTATAAACCTTCTTAAGGTTTCTGTAATATCGAACGTTCTATACGTTTATTCGTTTCAAGAGAACTTTAAATCAGCCTACTTTAAAGCAAAAAAGTATGTAGGTACGCAGATACATAAGAAAAAGAAAGAAAATGACCGGAGGCCTTCACAAAAAAGAATTGCGTGGTTACGTTTTGAGTTTGCACGGCAGGACCGAATCTGTTTCTTATGGTGTTGTATGTTATATTTCGCCCTCCAATCAGGTTTGTAAATTTGCTTTCGTTAAAATTACAAATCGGCATGTAAACATAAATGCAATTCGCAACGAAATAAATACAGCGCGAAAACGGAATGCATAAATCGCAGCTTAAGGGGCAGTAATATTTTGTCGGTGTCCTAAATTCTTTAAAATGTTGCCCCGTTATTGCGTGTTTTATTTCTTTTGCTCGCGCGCTGAAGGCAAAGAGCTACGATGCCGATCACGTTCTACAATGTATAATGCACGATGTCAACTCAATTGGTGGTATAATCCGTTGCTTGAGACAACATTTAATATGCTACCCACTGATGAGGGCGATTGTTCCCAAATAAAACATAACTTACGTATACAGGGAGTTCCATATACACTGGTTAACCATTTTACTCCAATAGACTACTATTAGAGGTGAATGATGAGCAGAAATATAAAGCTATGCTCGAAATGCCAAAACAAAGAGGGAGACTTTTTACCAATAATCAGACTCCTATTCAAGGGGGGATGTCAGACAACGCTATAAATACCACGGAAACCTCGGAAGCATTCAATCCCTTTCGGAGAACCGTCGGGAAAAAAAGGAGTGGCGCAAATTTGAATTTGAAAATTTATAAACAAACGCTTGATCTAACCCAATCTAACCATACACTTTACAGCTGTTAAACAGGATAAATAGCAGGAACGTGGAGGTGCTTTTTTTAAGGGTAATTGGTAATAAAAAAAGTTTGTTTCCAGATAAGTAATTACTGATTATTTGTTTTTAGAAAATTTATGTTTGAGTTCAACTTTGCAGCTAATGTACGATGATGAATTTATTTCAGTTTTAAAATTACTATTACACCCTCTCAATAAAGTGGTAATGTAACAGCTGTACTCTAAAACCTTCTCCATATTATAAACTTTCTAATGGTAAAAGAAAATTGAAAATCTGACTTGTGGTTCAAAATATAACTCCACACAAACAAACAAATGTTATTGTTTTACAATAATTATTATACTATAGTCTCTCTTCACATTAAAAACGATTCCTGTATAGCATATTATTATCCTTAACTAACACATACACAAAAATAAAAAATAGTCTTACAGCAAACAAAATGATAATAACTATAAACCACTCATTTTGAAGTCTGTGGCCAAATAATCCAAAAATAGAACAATCCAAACATCAAAACAATAACAAGAATTTGAAGTCAGACTGGGTTAGACCGTTTCGCATTTTCGTGAAGCTTACGCTGATCAAATTTCCCGCCAGGGACCTCTCGCCGAAGTTCTCTGGAAGATGCCGAATGCTTCCGAGGTTTCCGTGGTAATTAGCGTCGTTTGGGGATGTCCCGAGATGTTGCTATCCTTAATTTGACTTCAAAGTTGTTAACTAATTGATACAGTGTAGTATTATCACCTTATGTAATCTTTAAATCTAAACAAATAATATTAGAAATTTGGCCTTTTATAGCAGTTTTTCTGTAAAACAGTATTAAACATTACATGTCATGTAATTATTTAAAACAGAATTACAAATACCTGTAGGCATGTACGCGCCTATTATAACTGTCGATCTAAAAAACCTTCTGGTCCGTCTACCGATTTTTGCAAGATCACTCTTTCATGCATTTATTCATTAATACTGCAAGCCAAACTGTTATCTTCAAAAGCATTATCTTTTTTTCGCGATCGCTTTTGCATAATTGCAACCTCTCTTTTACCTTTGTGAGCGGTCGGTCCACTTACGACATTCTGCCTCCCGGAATTATTGTGGCAACAGAAGGGCCGTAATTATGATTGTTTTGCGTGGTAAGGAGACCGTGCTGTCAAAAAAACGCCCACCTTAATGTATCAGTAACGCACAATTGCCCCCGAGGTTAAGCGATTATAATAACAAAATGTAGACAACGTCCACGTGCAATTTTCTCGAAGATACGACGAAAATTGTTTTTCGTCATGAAGGCAACTACAATTTGCGGGGACAAAATGAGCAACTGACTATACACAAAATATCTTCAGGCGAAATAAAGCAAGTTATTGACTGGTTAAGTTTCTAGCGTGAAAATTTAAATCACAGATTATGGTGAATTTAAATCTCATAAATATTCGGGTTCCATCGTTGTTACATTTGGAATGAAGGTTTGAAAACGGCTGATGGTAGATGCAGTTGAAGATCTTTTGGTCTCTTTGCGTGTTTTGTTTGCGGAGGTACTAAGATAACAAAATATTTAATTAACAAACCTGAAGGGAAGAAAAAAGATGTTCAAATAAAGGCAGCATTAAAATTGAACGTAGAATATTTAGAAGTCAAAGATCGGATCAGAACTACTGTGTGTTGTTGCAGATTGACAAATTAAGAAGATTATTGATGAGGAACTAAATGTATGAAAATCAAAAAAGGGAGCCAATACCTACAATGGCAAAGGAATCTAGAAATATCCAAATTAATAAATATGTACCAAGAATTAGACTGTTACCCCAACACAAGGAGCGAGCGTTGTAGATGTTATGCTGTTAGTGCACGGGGTTGAAATGTTAAAAGAGATTACTGGAAAGTATGGAGTAATAAAGCTGTTCACAAAGAGAAGAATAGTAGTTTGAAAGTGGAATTGTACAGAATATTTATAACTTAACAATTAACATTCCAATGGTAAAATTGGGACAGAGATTTTAATCTTAAAAAAATACAGAAATATTTTATGCACACATACAAAATACAAGAATCGCCACAATCTCATGAGTCAATAGTTAACAATACGAGGAGTAAACCTAATCTAATTTGCTTTACGAAAAGGTAAATAATATAGACCATTGGAAGTAATAACTATAGTTTGGAGTCATGTGTCAAGTGGCGGCACCAGCAATAAAACTTTCAAGAGATTTACTACCTTATTTGGTCGAATGACTTACGTTGGCACTCACAACAAGACGAGTCGGACCCTATACAGCGTGCCTATATTTCGATGGTACTTAGGTTATAATTATTAGAGATAAAGCAATGTTTAAATAGGGAATGTTTTAGAGAATATGACTCTTTTTTATTTTGGGTTATATATTTTCAACTTACGATTTTCATTTGTTTCTGCAAATTATCAGCTTTCAAACTTAACTTAAGATTAAGCCAAATTATAATTTGAACACAAATGAAAATCAAAGGTTGTTGTTAACACGTATTTTATCTTGAAAAAGTGTTTCAGTAATGTAAAAGTGTTAAAGCAGACGCATTAGGCGTTATCGAGTTATTTGAAAAATTGAAATCGGCACAGCTTTTCCAAAATACCTCCGAGTGGAAAAAAGTAAGGACGAATTTAAAATAAGATTTGTTGAGAGTATTAAATTTAGTGAACACACTGACAATGTTAAAGAACAATTATATCCTTATTTAGTATTTCTTTGTAGCTGAGTGTTACTAGAAACTGTAGTTATCCATGTGAAAAGGCTAGCCTCAAAATATAAAAAATAAAAATAAAAATAGTGGGGGAGCGTGCACGTTCACGTTGATAAGAATTTGCTTAGTAAGAACTTTTGGGCCGAGACTATGTATAAGATCGAAACAATTTTAATACAATTATTGTTATAGTTGACGCGTATGGCATATCGCTATGTGATAATTCGTATGTTTCATTTATAAATATACGGTTTTACAACTAATAGTTTCCTTAAAATAAAAAATTAAGACGTCCGTACAAGAAACATATAACTCTGCCAGATACCTGTTAACCGTTTATTATTTATTTGAAAACAGCCCTGTAAAAACTTCTAAACTATTGTGGGCTTTTAGAATCCAAACTGCGTTTCGTTTGAGTTGTGCTATTATAATAGACAATTCCAGCTATGTGTTAACAAAGGGGTTCACTTGGTGGTATTTTCATTGCTTGTCGCTTGTTGAAAGTGGTAGTTAACGCAGTAAAGTGTCATATAGTGCTCATATCTTTCAAAATAATATTTTCTTTAATTGTTTTTTGAAGTGAAAAGTTCTATAGTACCGTTGTGATTTGAAAGTCGATGAAACGAAAAAGCGACAGTAAAAAGAGACAGAGTGGGAGAAAATGAGATAGAAAGCATTATACAGTGTTTCCTATGTTCGTGGTTCTCTTTGTGCTCTGCATCGTACCCCCTCCGCTCCTGTTTACCAAGGCATAGTGATTGGACCTCAGCGTTGTACATGTGTTAATACGTGTTTGTGCGCGCATGCGTAGTACAAAGCTTTAGGTTTGTATCACTATGATCATTACTAAAAGCCAAAAAGCTACAATTGTCCTCTTCCTGAAATTTTACATTCGTCTCATTATCTTGAAATCAAAATTTTTGAAGGTTTCACTTCTACCACGTGTGAATTGCACACATGTTTTTTTTTTAATTTCTTTAATTACCCTAATGTCCCTGGCATTATCAACGCCCCTAGTTGATAATTATTTAGGTAAGTAGTTTTACTATGTATTTATAATTAGTTTTAAGTAATTTTTGTTTTATAAAGCATTTTTAAGTTTATTAAATCATTAAAAACACCATATAAAATTCACTCTTCTTTATGACAAAAGCTGTCAACGAGTGACCAAATACGTTTACCCTTGGGTAAAATTGCAAACACTTATCTTGATGCAGTTTCGGGTTGGTTATGATTATCATGACGATTTCTTTTTTTTTTTGTTAGTTTGATAGCGTAATTGAGGATGATTTTCTATTAATCGATCAAATTATGCGCCTTTTAAATCAACTGTGAGTTGAATATTGACAGTGCCTATTATGCCTGCTGAACGGATTGGTCGGGTTTTATTCTTGGCTATCATAACTACTTTTTCCTTATTTAATTTTCTTTTGTACTGTCCAAAAATCAGAAAGAAAAATTCGGGCAACGTTAGGTATTACTGTTAGTAGTAAGTAACACACTTCGTTAACCTTTTGTTGGCTACTTCTAATTAGTCCCAATAAAAGCAAACTTGTTCGAGTAGCGCACACTTTATCCATTTCTGCTGGATAATCACATTTTACACTATATAAAATGCGCGAATAAAAAGAGACACAATCACGGTTTCTCCTTTGGTTTTTATATGTATACATATTTGCTGCGTTAGATGCTAAAAACAAGCAATTTTATTCGCCCTGAACATTCCTGAAATTACGACGATGATGACGCTAAAGATTTAAGTGTAAATAAAGCGCGCTAAAAGTTGTTACACATATTTTTCCAGTTTTCTCTGTAGGGAAGTCAATAAAATTGCTTTATCGTACGAGTGAGATCACACATAAAGGTTCTTCATCTGTCTATTGGGCCGTAGAGACGAGTCTTGGTCAATTAAATAAATACAAACTAAGTGTATCGAACATTAATTTCTTATAAAGCTGTCGAGCGTCCTGAAATATCCTCCATAAACATCTTCACACGGATTCCCTGGAGGGCACACACCGACGACCCGGTAAGGACATAATTGATTGGCCGTAAGCTGGCGAGTAGTATTCTGTTTTATTTTCTTCTACAAACGGCGACAATAAAGAGTTTATCAACCCGCGCGACCGCAATCTGCTGTGATAGTCTGATGTGTCCGGTCCGGTCGACTCATCTTCTGCGAATTTATTGCTTGCTCTTCGACAACAACTACTACTTCTACCTACTACTTACTTCTACCATACGTGCTGCTCCTCCAGTTTGCTCACTACTTTTGTTCCGTCTTCCTCTTTTACTTTTAACGACCACAAGCTTGAATCGTATAATACACAGTAAATTAAATGTACAATTATACATCTATCATACTTTTATAATTATTCTTTTAATAACCTATTTATAACAATGTAAAAAAAAACGCCTCTGAAGATTTCAGTTTGTACCGGCCCAAAATGAGCCAATCAGCATGATTTTGTGATTAATTAATATTCATATATGGCGGCCTTAGAATGTTGATAAAGACGATAGGGAAATACAGATACAACATAGATTATTGTCTAAGTTTTTTAATAAAGAAGCGGTTCATGCAATAAAACTGCCTCCAAGAGACCCTCAACCGTCCTTGTTACTGCCTAGCTGGAATTGTCTCTTGTGACACAATCCAAACAAAACACGTTCGGATTCTGTTAATAACCACTTATGGTATGTAGTTTTGTTGTGATAAAGGGTTACTACATAAGTTATCTATCTGCGTTTTATTCACTAGTCCAAGATTATTATTTTAGGAAATATATAGGCTCTCAAAGTGTGACGCACTTCAACTGCTCATACCGTCGGAAAAAACGTAGATCTTCGTCAAAATTTTTCACCGTACTTTATCGTATTTCATTGGATCTCACATGGATTTCCTTGGATTTTAATGTGTTGAAGTTTGTCACAAAATTTCTGGAATAGTTTTTCAAAACGCGGCCCTCTTCACGATCAGCTTCTTAATAATACTATATGTGCGTAATGTTCTAAGAAATTCATATTGATACAGGCTTCAGCAGATTGTATTGGCTTTCCTCCGAATTGCAACGAATTTCAAATTATTTTATAGATTACATTTTACCAAATTATAGAAAGTACGTGGATTTCATAAAGGATATTCTACAGACTTCAGTAGTTACTCTTCGGCTTCAAATGTTTGAGAGCTTTTACAGGCCTGTTTTCAATAATAATCGGTTACAAATCCTGGGGACAATTTCAGGTATCTGAGAGGTTTTATGACACTCATTGAAATAAGGATTATTTCCTCTTTGTTTTTTGTTGTGATTGGATAAAAATAATAATTTCGTCACAACGAGTGTACTGCTGTACCACATATAAAAACTCGAAGGACGGAAATGTATATACACATATATTTACACAAACTAAACGTATATATTTACAATTACTGTTTTAAAAAAAACCTTCAGCTGAGTACTGTGGACTCTAATTCAAAGTGAATTACTGTTGAGTTCGGAAAGGCGAACTGAATCTTATGATATATTTGATCTGATAATCTGATCTAATGTTGTAATGAATAATGATTAATACTGAATTGTGTAATAATAATAATGTAAAAATAAAAAAAAAAAAAAAACTTTTGGGTGTTTCATTCCCACCATGTTGGTGGGCGGGCTGTCCCACCCGACCTACACTTTTTTGTGCAAAGTCGGAGGGATAGGGCGGAAGGCCCTCTTCAGCCTCCTTCAGGAATCGTGGGAATGGGTGGGTGGTGGTGTGGGGGAAGAAAGATGAGACGGACGAAATGAAGACAGAAGAGAAGTGAAAGACTATCTGTGGAATATTACTACCCCAGCATTTGCCTAATGGTCCAAGGAAACCACAGAAAAACTTGGACCAGAGTAGTCGGCCCCGGAATCGAACCGGTGACCTCCCGAATGCTAAGCAATGATCTAGACCACTAGACCATGCCGCTTGATATTTATACCACCCTTCAACATAGGGGGTAGTTCACAAAATGGGGTACACTGATGCGTAATACACACCAAATAAGGTATTGTTGCTAAGCCTAAATAAAATATAAATATTATGGAATGCACAGAGCAGGTAAGAAACCAAATTTTTCGAAATACTAAATGATCTGAATGGAATGCAAAAGCAAATAAACTTAGTATTACAATACAATGATTACAATAACACCCTAATCTGGTTTCCTACCTGTTTGAGATGAATAACCTAATGACAACGTAGCTATATTACAATTCATAACTATAACTAAATGGAAAATTTATAAATACATATTATATACAAAGAATCGGCTTTGTGCCGAAACACCCTTAATAATGTCACTAATGAAAGTTCGGACCATCCTTTTTTTGAGTGCTGACATATTAAGCTAATAAATCTCTTGAAAGGAGGTGGTAAGGCAGTCTAGATTATATAATCGATATGTACTACCGAGCGGCATGGTCTAGTCGTCTAAATCATTGCTTAGCATTCGGGAGGTCACCGGTACGATTCCGGGGCCGGCTACTCTAGTCCAAGTTTTTCTGTGGTTTCCTTGGATCATTTAGGCAAATGCTGGGGTAGTAATATTCCGCAGATAGTCTTTTAATTTTATTCCGTCTTAATTCCGTTCGTATTATCTTTTTTCCCCCAACCATTCCTACTGTTCCTAAAGGAGGCTGAAGGG
Source organism: Agrilus mali (assembly GCA_029378335.1). Classification (NCBI taxonomy): domain Eukaryota; kingdom Metazoa; phylum Arthropoda; class Insecta; order Coleoptera; family Buprestidae; genus Agrilus; species Agrilus mali. Next base: position 15,712,133 of record CM055659.1, read on the forward strand.
GGCCACCCTACCCCTCCAACTTTGCACAAGAGTGTAGGTCAGGGGGGACAAGTCCGTCCACCAATATTGGTGGGAATGAAACACCTAAAAGTTTTTCTTTTTCTGCATATACTGTAAAACTTATACGTATTGATAATCATTTAACATAGACGAAGCTAATAATGTCTATGTGCACCACTCTTTACTTGTATACATACACCAATCCATCTTCCCCTGAGACGTATTATTTCTTTGGTCTGCATTGTTAGATTGTTACCATATGGTGTGTCTCTATGCTCCTTAGGTATAATGGAAAAAGGCGATGTTAGGTGGTTTAATATTAAACATGTGTTGTTTTCTCCGAATTATGACAAGCACTTTAAGACAATTCTGAACGAGAGAAGAACACTTTCCCATTACAAAATTCTTATATACTGAATAGGATATTGAAGCAAGGATTTCTGAGCTACATTCCTGACTATTATTTATAGGTTAGATCGTCACCTGCATTGTTGTTTCTAATTATTTGTTTGTTATCATCAATAGAGCCCAGATTTTATTCGTATTTAAACTGGGTTGTACTAAGGTACTGTTGTATATACACCATAGATACGCATAGGGCGTTTAAAATGTAAATTTAACCATTTTAATATTCTGCTCAATAAAACGGTATTGCGACTAAATATTAAATTAGTGCGGCGCACAGTAAAATGTACGGAAATTTAAGTGGTAGAATTTTTCAACATTAAACCAACACATACTGATATTATTATTAATAATTATTCATGTCACCTAGTGCAACACAAAATGGCTGCATTTTACAGTATGTTGTATAGACTGATTAATACTCCTATGACCAAGTTAGATTTTGAAAAAGAATTAAAAATTATTAAACATTTAGCAGTTAGTAATAATTATAACGATAAGATCGTAGATAATATATTAAATAAATTAATGTTCAAGCAATTTATGAACAACGTTTACCCCTCTATTAAATGTAATACAAATGATAATTACAAAACGATACCATATTTAAATAACTCTTGTAACAGTTTAAAAAAACTTTTTACTAATAACAATGTAAAAATTGCCTACTATACAACAAACGCGCTAGGTAAACTTATTAAAAACAATAAAGATAAAACCGATAAAGAAAATCGATCAGGCGTATATAAATTGAATTGTCTTTCGTGTAATTAAATCTATATTAGACAGACCAGACGTACATTTAAAAAATTGAATTATTGAACACAAAAAATCGTTTGAGAATAAAAAACCCGACTCAAATTACGCAAAACACCTAAATGACGAAGGATTACTTCAGAAAATTGGACGCATTGTACTCGGACTCGGTGGTGATAATTTCATTTTTCGCTACGAAAAAAGATTTGATGATTACGTACAAAAATTGTAAAATATCTGTGGATTTTCAAATTTACCTTGTTGTGTTTAAGCCTCTTATTATTGATAGTACAGCGATACGAGCTTTAAGCTTATTTTTGAAAAGACCTTCGTATTTTTAATAGATACATGCAACCAATTACTTGCACAAGCATCTACAGACGGACCTGTAGAGAACGAATAGAATCAGCATCATTAGTGATGATGTTATACTAGCATTAGAGAACAAAAACAGTATTCACTTTATGTAAAAGCGTTGAATAATTCAAGTTCATAAGAAAACAACAAATAATGAAATTTTAAACACAAACACAAATAACTTCAACAAATATATTTAATATAACTCGACAATTGTTTCGGCTAGGCAGCCATTCTCAAGAGTACAACCGATAGTTATATTAAATATATTTGTTGAAGTTATTTGTGTTTGTGTTTAATATTAAATATGCTTCATCACCCTTGCACCGTTAAAAGTTTAAATCTTATTAATAATGAAATTGTTACATTTCGTCTCTATTGGCTATTAGGTAAATCAAAATGAACATATAATTGGATATTTTAAGTGATTTCCTGGTCAAAGTGTTTACGGACGTGGCCTGTAACCCAAACATAATGGACCTTGTTCTGGTTTTTATATGTTAAAATTGAACGGTTTTCTAATTATAGGTAATATTTCGTTATGAACCGGATGGACTACCTAAAGGGGTTATTTGCATAAATAGGTATATATCCAACCTGGTCAGATCCGAGTTTATGTTCGAGCAAAAAAGGAAACCGAAACAATAATATTCGGGAAACCTTGCAGTTGTTTAATGCTGCCAATATTTATTATAATATTTGTTATTGTTGCTTTTGTCTGTTTGTAAAGTGGCATATTGATTAGGTGTTTCTCAAGAACAAAAACAACGTCGTGTAAGTGGCTAGGTACATTTCAGACGTTCCGTTCATTTGAACGATATAATACGGCGAAGGAGGAGATTGCATGACGTGAGGTTATTATTTTACCCTGCGGAGTCGTGTCCGTCGAACCCATTTCAGCCACTGGCTTTTAGTGGCTTATAACGGTGGCGCACCAGCAGAGTTACGATCAATTTTCACTTTTCAGATCACGGCTACTCTGCTGATCCACACCGCGGTTACCTGCCGCTCTAAAATACTAAAATTGTACCATAATAACTAACATTTTGATCGACTGACTCCATTCATTCCGCCGACCCGTTTTCATTCACAATTCCTCTGATTTGTTACAGTTTCGACTAATTGAATGCTATAGGCCTCGTACGATCACATCAAAGAAGACGCATATATAAAGACCTATACGTTTTTCTGCTTAACATTAGCAGGATATTTGTTTATTTATTTGTCAGAATTCCGTAAATGAGTAAACAAAAGTATAAAGCTTATGTAGCGGATCCAAGGAGGTATAGACTACCTGTATAGGGCCGACAAAAATGCCGTAATGATATTACAGAGATTAATTAATAATTGTGAATAAAACACAAGTTTCAAGAAAAAATATACCTACCTAATATTGAAAAACACACTACAATATTGTTTCACCACACATTGGCACCATCAGATAATGATTTAACAAATTACGTCTTATTAACTAGTATTATTATATATTATAATAGCAAAACTAGTGAAATTGTAGGGATTGTCCAAAAGTTTATGTAGGTCAGTTAGGTAGGTCTTTCCAACACGTATCAATGAGCTTTACTAATAATAAAACAGATTCGACATATACCGACCATTTAATTAATAATAAACATAATTTTGATCCAAATTTCCAAATTTTGCATGTACAGAATAAAGGCTATAAATTAAATTTGCTTGACTCCCATGAATCAATAGATACAATAAAAAAGGTAACGTAATAAACGATCAGATAGAGGTAAATAATTTCCCACTTATAAATATTAACTTTAAGAGATATTAATATTTAACCCCTACCCTTCGCTACATGGCCGTAGCTAGGGGGGGGGCATTGTGGGGCAATGCCCTACCTTGAAATCACAATGCCCTACTTTAAAAATACCAAAAACTAAGATAAATTATTATAATTAAACTGTTTGTGCATACTTTGGGATAAAAAAAATTGTAGCGATAGATGTCTAAACTTTTCGGAACATACCACAGTTTGTGACATTCATTTTATATTGTAATAATTCTTTGTTCTGTGTATAGACGGCATTTAAAACGCCATCACATGAAGCAATGGGTCTATTTAATTATAATATCTGTAACGCAGAGGGGATTCCCCGTAGCATATATTGCCCATAGGCTATATTGCATTCTATGGTACGGAGAGTCCCTTTTTAAACTAAAATAAACATAAACTAGAGATTTTTTATTATTGTTTGTAGTTTGGTTAAGTGAAGTGTACGGTAAAGTGTGTTTTAGTCAAAAATCGATACAATTGTTATTTTTATTGCTATAAATTGAAGATTCATTGATTTCGCGAGGGATATACGGGTTTTCTTTGGAAAAAAACGGAGAGTTGAAGAGGAAATTGACCATGAAGAACTTCACTGCTCAAAACAGGTGGAAGCACAAAATACAATCGCTACTCCTAGGTCCATGGCAACAGGTTGTTCAACACATGTTGATAATGTTAGCCATAGTATTCCTTCTGATATTGCACAAAGTTTGCAGAAACAATATGATCTAAATGGTATTTTTGGTCGTAACTATTTGCTCGTATCACACCAAACAACAATTAATTATTACCTCATTCTCACTCAGACGTGGATTTCTACATCTAAATTTGGAAGCTCAACTATTTTGTTCGCTTGTTCTTCATCATTGAGGATTTAATAGTTCTTAGATACATGCTCATGCTCTGTCACAGAAATTATTTGTCTACAAAAAGCTATTGAATGTACATCACTGACCTAGAGGTCAGTGATATACATGGTGATTGATTTAGGAGCCCGTGCTTCGAGGGCAGATCAATTATGAATTTTTTACTTCCGCCCTACCTGTAACCAATGCTGCCCTACCTCAAATTCGACTCTAGCTACAGCCCTGCTTCGCTACCATAAGTGTAAATACTAGTTAATAAGATGTAATTTGTCAAATCATCACCTGATGATGCCACTGTGTGGTGAAACAATTTTGTAGTGTGTATTTTTCAACATTATATTTTTTCTTGAAACTTGTATTTTTTCAATATTATGGATATGTTTCAATGACTTGAAGCTTCTTCTAAAAAGATTATTAATAATAAATAATACTGCTATAATGGGAATTTGGAATGAAATGAACTAGTTTAACGATATTTTACATGGGGTAGTCATTGTGTTGGATTCTTAATCGTGCATTAAGTGTTAGTTGAAAAATGAAGTATATATTAATTGATTCTTTGGAAACAAGTCATTCCAATCACGTCGCGTAAATATATTTATCGATTATTGAGTTCTTAAAAAATATTAATGATGTATAGCCATGACAACCCCGAACGCACCCTCCCTTTCCCCCACCCAGCATTATTTAAAAATAAACATGTTTTTCTAAAAAAAGTTGTACTACATGCACGTTCTGTGTATAAATTACAGATGTGTATAAATCTAAATGGGGGGTAAAACCATCATAAGTTGGTTAACAGAAGTGGACTATTGTTCGATAATATTTCGGTTTGGTTATTGGTTATATTATCATTCTTAGAAATTGCTAATTTGATTTCTAAACTTTCTAAAAGGTTCAGTTTTTTACTTTTTTCTTTAACACTCCAATTCCCTGTTTTCCACTCAATGGTATCTAGTATTTTTGTCAATAGAATAGTTTGAATGATTTAGTAGAATCTAAATACTGAAACCTATTATATTGTGTAGTTCTTATAATGGCCTAATGCTTTTTAATTTATACCTGTCACTACATTCCCAATTTAATAAAAATTTTAACGTTTGAAACTCCATTCGCGTATTCTTGATGAAATGCACGTTGGCTCATCGGAGCATCAAAGATGTGGGACGTTTCGTCTCCTTTCACAGAGGACACCACCAAAGTCAGTGATAAAAAACACAAGTTGTCGTTTAAAATACACGACACCATAACATAAATGAAAAAGCCATAAAAAATTTAAAATGGGCTGTAAACGTTTCCTAAACAAGTTTAATTCGTTATTTTCATCCAAGATTCTTTCCAAAAAATTATTATACCTATGTATTTTTTGTTATTTATCTTATTAAACATTCGCAAATTTAAACCGATTGTAGGTAGTAACTTGCCTTACCCAATAACTATTCAAATTGCGGCAGTAATGCTGATAGATTGACGAGGAATCTGTTAGTAATTAATACTATTTTAATTAAGTTAGCCGATGAATAAGTTCTTTAATTAGGTTATTGTTTCGCTGACGTGTTGAAATTTACTAATCATCTTCTAGTTACCGTCACTGTGGCGCAGCCGTGCGTTTAGTAAAAAACATTCCGTAAATGGTTAGGTAGCATGACCAACAAAATGTTGAGTGAAGGTTCGTTTGGTTTTTTAATTAGTTTTTAAGAAATTTCGGACTGACAGTGAAAATAAGAAACAGAGATGACAGTACACCTAGATAAGAATCGGGTCCGGCTCGAAGGACCAAGCGACGCAGTTTTTATTTTACAGGCAGGCCTATACTTTCTATTTTTCCTTTCCAGCTCTCGCATTTGAAACAAATTCTTTATAAATTTTCGTTAGACAAGATATTCATTCACTGTGTGTTCTCATTTTCCTTTTTAACATTAAGTGCCTATTACGCTTCTAAGGTGTATTAGACAAGAAAAAATATTTTGATAAAATAGGTAAGTGGGCAGGTCAAGTTGACTCAAAGTTATAATGGGGGTTATAGCTTTGACTGAAGTAGTTCACAATAACCTTGATGTTTTAGGTAATTAAATAATTTCAATGGTACTCGTATTTGTACCTCAACAGCCGATAGTAAAGTCCGTTTCGAGTAAAGTTGTTATCCGAGAGAAATTATTTCTTCGTATACTCTATAAATATGTTACAACTTAAAGAAGTAATTCGCCAAAAACTCTTGGTGAAACATTTTTAATACAAAATAAGTAAATAAAATCTATGTATTTAAACCAAAATTATTGTAAATTCTTCAGTATACTTAATACTCCTGATGATGCCCTAATAAGGCGAAATGTACATCGAGCAATAATAAAATATAGTGAAACTCCTCCAAGTGTTTTATTTACTTATTTTGTATGTTACAACTATTAATAGGTACATTTTTACAGTACGGACCTGGTATTTGTTACGAAAGGTTTTCTTGTCAATTATTTTTTAAACTATCTGCGGTTATCTTTTAAAAGTCAAACACAATTAAGTCAGGCACACAAAATCATTATTCTTTGGGTCAACAATACACTTTAACGTTAATACTTATTGTTGTGTAAAACAATAAAAATAAGTTATAAAAAATTTTTAAATTAAATTAATTTAGAATTCTCGGGCGCAACTTTGTCAAACAAAGAAAAAGTTACCTTGCTCCGGGTAGAGCAGCGGTGGTTCCTGAAGAACCCTAAAGCTCTTTATAAAAAAAAACACAAAGAAAAACTTAAAGAGTATATTAGAATAAGTACAAAAAAACACTTACACACAATACCAGCCCAAAAAATTACACCCTGCGACAAAGTTGGGACTGCAGCTCGTTTAAAGGGTCTCGTTGGAGACTTCTCAAAATGCTCAAGAGACCAGCCAATCTCTCTAGTGACTCTAGGGACCAAGTTTTATAAAAATTATAAGAGCCGCCTGCAGGTGTTTATTCGCCCATATGAGGTTGTTCAGATAACATGGGGTCCCTTAGCCTGGATGGTGTCTTCACCCCGACCCGTAGTCCCAGCATCTCAGTCCTTCTGGATACTAATATACAGTGGGTGGGCTGACAAAATAACAGGAATTAATTTGCTAAAAATAAATTTAGATTAAAAAATTTAAATTTTGTAGGCATTTAAGATGCTTATAAAAAATGATAGAAAGGAAGGATTAGGGATGTCCGTAGTCAATCAAAATTGCAGACACTCAACTTGTACACCCCAGATACCATAAAAAATTTAAGGATTAAAAATTATATAAAAAATGTGTGACAAATTAATTAAATGAATAAATAACAAATTTTCCACAAAGGCTTAAAAAAAAATCGAATGAGAAGTAAGAATGAATTTAATAACTAATTTAAATAATTTTACAGAAACTATAAAAAAAATAAAAGGCAACTGGGTCAGAAACAAAAATTTTCACCTAACATCAAGCACAAAACACTAACAGAAGAAAACACACAAACACGTCTTGTCGGTACCAAGGATAGAGGAAGAAGCCTTGAGCACCGACCTGAAAATTTTATTGATTCATCGATCGCGTAGTCCTGCGCAAAGGTTGTTATCCTTGCTGATAAGACGGAAGGTCAATCAAAATTAAGAACAAATCAATACATATGAACCAAGACAAACACAAACTGAATAAGAAATAAGTTAAATTTTCGTAACGGGATTTTTCATAGAAAAAAAACGTTACAGCACATACCTATGTTTTGTTTGAATTAATTCAACTATTTATTCGGCTAGTAATGCTACATTATTATCTGTTTCGAAGGACCAAATGGTTTTTCGAAGTTTCCAATAATCTTAAGCAATTCTCCGAGTTAGATCATTTGTCTAATCCGTGGGTGGGCATTTAGTAAAGGTAACTTAAGACATCTAGGCAAGATAAGAATGTTTTTTATTATTTGTATTAGTGTCAGGTTGTGGTGGACGGGCGTCCGTTATGGATATAGATATCAAAAATATAACGTTTCAAGTATCGCGTTCGCCAAATATGGTGCCAACCGAATTAAACGAATGTCTCTATAGCGCACGAATGAAAATGTCAAAATGGATAAACGCGGTAAGTGCGTTCTTTGTAAGCTAATGATGACTTTTAGTGACGATAAACCGGCCGTAATAAACATGAAAGGACGTGTCACGACTGGTTCACGAAAAATGAACATCTCGAACCCCACACCGACGAATTGTTACACCACTGTTAATAGACAATTCCCATGTAAATCTTCAAGCAGGGGCGTGCTGAATAACCAAATTTTCTAAACGTCAAATATAGACATTGACATCGGCAGATAATGTTAGGATTATGTTAAGTGGCGTAGGTACTAAGTAGGTTTCTGTGGGCGGTGTTGTAGAATTTACAATTTTGGGTACACGTTGCTGTAGTGGAGAAAGCCCGTTAATAGATACATATATTATTACTTCTTTTATCAATATAATCCAGAATTAATTTAGTAAATGATGAGACATTTATACTTATGAATATTTAGGGTCCAACTCTGTTAAAGCTTTTTTGTAGTTCGCGTTTGGAAATAACTTCTAAAAGCATGAGTGTAATTTCAACATTTAAAGATCTACTACGAATTTAGAGAGTATGAAATGATTCCATGTTTAAAGGGGGGAAACATGGAGTCCGTTTCCGAGAAGTTTTCAAAAAAGCATTCAATTGTTTGTTTTTAAAGCTTATTTGGTCTATTTTACTTCAAAATTCTGCAATGGCAAAACAGTGAGTTGGATATTATTACCATCCCTTGCCACTCCCGATTGCGCCATTATTCAAAAGTTAGAACAGGGAAATTTAAACTAATAATAAGTATATACAGGGAGCACTTACATGTGTTTTTATTATGAAATTTGCCTTTTTTTGTTACAAATACAGAATATGCGGCTAATGCATCTTATACAAGATTTAAATACACGGAGGGGTTGGATAGTAATTTTTACCTACAAATTTTGGGTAAAAATTACTATGCATTTGGCAATCAGATGACAACCCATCGTTATGGTAACAATTACTAAATTACTCATTTTGATGTATTTTATATTTTTTTTCAATTTTTGTAATAATTGCTATAAATACTATTCTTTTTTTTCTATATTCTGAGGTTTTCTACTTGATTACCTACAATGTGTATTTTAATCTACTTGGATTTGTTGTAAAGTGATACAAGACTTTACTAAGTGACTTAGTAGGTATAAATTGATAATATTTCGTAGCTGTAGGCTAAAAATATCAATATCAACAAATCAATCTATGTATAAAACAAGCAAACCTTTATTGAAGAAAAAAAAATTACTTTAACGTTTATCAAACTTTCTATTTGAACCAATGATGTCCAAATAAGTGATTAACAAATCTAAAGCACATTTTTTGTTTAGGTAATTTTGAGACTACTTAGATTTTAAGATTAAGCGTTTCTATTGTTTAAGCCAAAATTAAATTCAATTTCTTTAAAAAACTAGTCTACAAGTTGACTTAAGTCAGGCTCACATTTATTTTTCAACCATCATTAGAGCTTTTATCTAATCTAAATCCTTTTCCGAATATAATGAGATTCAATCCAAATGCAACCAAACTTTATTAAATTCTAGACTTCCTGTAAAACAGTCTGTAAATGTTAGTGCTGACGTATAAAGTAAATCAGTGAAATATTAACAACTGTATTAAGGATAATATGGAAATGTTATTATAACGCTTGGGGTTTTAATGTTGGATGAGTTTAACTTAAAATTTTTATAGCTGACTGAAGTTTTTCAAGCCGTAAGCGTATAAAAAAAGATTAATAATAATAAACGGTTTTGGTTTAGATGAACATGTTTGCATTTTAATATTTCGTTTGAAAAAGTAAAAAAAGTGTTTTTTACAAAATTGCATTAGATTTTTGGCATTGACACTGATCCTTTTCAAAACTCTCGAATAAAAAACATAGATCTAAAAAAATTCTTAAGCCCATTCAACAAAAAACATTGATTAGATGTTATTATTCCTAATATTTAATGAAATTATACACATATTACACAAAATAGTTGGTTTTCAAATTAGTCATCTCAACACTTTTAATTTGAAAAAAATGATTTAATAGTAAAATATGTTTGGTATAAGCATTTACTGGAAGTTTAAAAAACTTATTCTAAATCAGTGGGGCTTAGTAATGAAATACGTCATTGCAAATGCCAACTGGTATTAACACTTGAGGACACTTAGGTAATAATCCTTGTTAAAACTAGATACACATTTCTTACGCACAATTGACTAATCGGAATAAAATCTAATTTGTAGTAGGTACCTACATAAGATAATTATTAGAGCATGCAACAATTTTCCTATTTTAATTATTTTGTCTGTAGAAGGATCTAAAGTGCTATGGGCAATCAGTTTTACTTACAATTAAATACCTACCTACATAATACATAATACTACATTTATTGGTAGATAATTTTCGAGATCCCTTTGTTTATAATTAAAAATCTACATATAAAAGCAAAACTAAAACATATTGTTTAAATTTTTTTAAATGGTGATTCGGACAGTCGAAGTGCAACTGTCGCCGCACTCGATGCCTAGCCATCAGAAGAATTGTCTATTATGGCATAATTCAAACGAACTGGATGAACAGAAGAGTTTAAAAATGAGAACAATAGGACACAGGGCGCTATAAAAGTCAATAAGGAAAAGGGGAGACAGTGTGGTAGGTCGTCTTTTGAGAGTTGAAATATTAATTAAATATATGCCTAAAATAACAGTAAATAAGAGACAGAATTTACGCTATTTACAAATAGTTTCTGCTATTTGTAGAAACACGATCGTTGAGAACATTATTTCAAAGGAAATTTATTTCTTTTGTCTATTTCTTTTTAAGTGTAAGTCGTCACTTTAATAAAACTTCCATAACTGAATGCCCTTGACAACGATTAGCTAAAATTGCCTATTACGGCATTATTCATCATAATGAATAGAAAACATTAAAAATGAAGCTTAAAATAATTTAAAGGACACAGGGTGCTATTATAGATGTCAATAAGAGATAGGGGAGGCAAAGTGGTAGGATACCTTCTGGGATTGAAATATTATTAACTACAAATTATAAATATAAATAATAAAACAGAGACATGAGTAACAGAAAATAACTATTGATACCTACTTTTTATAGAGAATTTCTGCTAATTGTGGCGACTCAGGCAATACACTTGCTCCAAGTGACCTGCTTGAAGACAATTACCGTAATAATATCGTTTCAGGTACACAAGAGATTCTACAACACTTCACTCAATAAGGATTATTATAACTCCCCTGAAAGATTTATTGCCTGAACCACCATTTTAAACTAATGTGGCAGACGTTCGTGAGTTACGTGTTTTGCATTTCGTTAAGTGGCGTGAATTACACACACACCCTTATCATTATGCTTATCCATTCACCTCTCTTATTCTCTTTTGCAACCCTCAATTATCACCCCATATCTCGTCCTTATTTGCCGATCCCAATTGTCATCCTTTTTCCAATCTTCAACCGTTGCCTTCAAACTAAAAGTCGTCTAAAACTCCTTCTTTCTAGATGCTACAAAATTATCTGTAGGCTCATCTTTGTACACTATTCTCGAAGTTGTTCAGTATCTAGTAATATTATTCTAATCGCATCTTCTGTATATAAAATTAAAAGAGTATAGGGACAATGTTCAGGCTATAAACTATTTTTGGTACATTTTTTATAAAACATGGCCATATAAAGAAACGAAAATTATGTTAACAAAAATATTTTTATTTAACTCGACAATTGTTTACATCGATTTTATGTTTAAATAATACACATTGTTCTAATATGCTTATTTTTAAACTATTTTTATTAATCTAATATATAAAATTCTCGTGTCACAATGTTAGTTAGGTGCCATACTCCCCCGAAACGGCTTGACCGATTTTTATGAAATTTTATATGCATACTAGCAGCAATACCCGGCGTTGCTCGGGTAAGAATATATCACACGTTTGATGAAACATTCTAGAATATTCGCGAATTTAGAACTATCCAGAACAGCCCATAATGATTCAAAACATTCTCTAACTTTGTTTAACACTCTGAAACATTCTTGAATGATCTTATTTTTTATGGTTTGGCATTAAAAATACATATAACCCTTAATTTTCATCCTTCTACCACCAACCCCCAATTTTTTAATAGCGATATTAGTACTGTAATAATCTTCAACTCTCAGTGGTCGATAACTGATCAATTATTATTAATCGATTAGTCATCTCCGCCAGGCGTCTACTGATGTCACTACTCACCCAGCAAACAGCACGGAGTGGGGATGAGAATGAAGCAGATTTCTTTAGAATGTTACAGGAGTACAAATATGTTCTAAGAAGTAAAAGAATGTTTTATTATAACATTTCAGAATTATTTGACAATGTTCATGAATGTTCCAGAATCTTGAAGATTATTTTATATTTTTAATTATTAGACTTTAGACAAAAAATGTTTATTAATTATCCCTGTAACCCATCCCTTTATTGTTATAATTTTTAACATCTTTTCATAGATAAATATCAAAAGCATTTGGATTGCATGAACATAACTGTCTGGAGATGAGGTTTTTCAAATTTCACTCCTCGACGTACCCCGACATCATAATATTCACTCGGCTGTCAGTTGTTTTCCAATGCCTGTTTATACTTTTAATGCGATTACCTATTTCCTTAATTGATATGTCTATTACATGTATAGCTATCTTTATTTTTACATTATTACGTCGTCAAAAGGAACGTAAATAGGTACTCGGACATAATATGCCGATGTTTCTAACTGTATGGCAATCATAGATAAGGCACAAGCTCGATCAAACATACGCTTATATGCATTACGTAGTACTAAATACCTATGTAGATAAAACGTGGAGACAACAGACGGCTTGTACCAAACGGATTAGTAATAACGGCAATTTGAGAACCATTAACAATTAAATTAATCGACGGCGTTAATCTTGGAGACAACACCTGCGGTACACCTTGCGAAATATAACGATGTCGTGATCATAAAGTGAAACCGTATAGTCGCCAGGTATATCACCTCTACTCACTCGAATGCCCATGCTTATGTGTGTATGTAGGTATATAGATATACAATACATACCTAACAAACAACCAGCTTTCCTTGTTTGTAATGTAGCAAAACATATACGACAAAAAGTGGGTGGGCTTGAGTTGATTGAAATCTTTATTTACAATGCTATTAATTTCTGTTTTAACAAGATAAAATTAAATTTCATTTGCGAAAATTTTAGGTAAATTCTACATGTAACGATATTAGGAAATAGAAATAACCAGCAAAAATTTTTATTTTTTGATAGAACACATCAAGTTGAAAAGTCACGAGCCTTTGGAATTTAAAAAGAAATCGAATTTTGAAACAGCTGTACTGGGAAATTATTATATAATGGTAAAATATTGAAGGTCTGCAACATATCTTGTAGACGTTATTGTGTAACATTAGAATCTCCAACAGAAGAGCAATGAAAAGGGCATGCAGGAATAAATAACGTTCCAAGATTTGAGGGAGCTTTGAAATTAGTTCTTAATTTATCTTCAGTAATAAAGCAGATTTCCATTTTATCTTAAAACTTTAAGAAAAGTTTTTAGTATTTTATTTCCAACAATGAGCCTTGGTGTATAGCTAATTTATTCGCCCTATACTTTTATGTAAATTAGGAGGGCAATGGGTGGGTAATGTTGGAGAAGGAACAGAGCAGACGGAACAAGCTGTGAATTAAAATTAAGGGAATGGGTTATGAAAAGATATCTCAAATAGTATTATAATTGTGTTTTCAATTTCAGCGATATGGAAGACGCATCACACTGACTTTCACTTTGGAGTCCCCTCCAACCCCCTTTAGAATCATGAGTAAGGAAGAAAAAGGTGAAGTGGTTGAGATGAAGCGATGTAAAAAAACTTAATAAAAAAGTGCCCTAGCCTAGTAATTGCTTGTAAAATCCAAGGAAACTGCACCTGTTGCTTCTCACTATAACACTCTTGCGATATCTACCTTGAACATAGCCGTTTTCATAAATTCCATGTTAAGCCTTAGATATTAACATAGCTCAGGAGAAAACTTTTCTCTGATTTTCTTGGATTTTTTAGTAAACGCTAGGAAAGTAATTTTCTGACTAAACCTTCTCTTCTTTCTGTATTTTTCGTCTCCTTTCACGTACAACTAGCTACCTATTCCTACTAATCCTCAAGAGCTCTAGCTTTGTACTACTTTGTATGGATTGGATTTTTAATTAGGATAGGTCAGTTTAGGCTAGGTTAGGTTAGGTAGTTACTTTAGTCTACATCAGTGTAACCTGGTCAAAATCTTTCTCTGGCTTTCTTTGATTAACATAAATGTTGGGAAAATATTTCATAAATAATCTTTTATTTCTTTTTTCTCTTCATTTCTGCTGTTTAGTCTAATTCTCTTCTACCACCACCACCACCACCACCTACTCATTCCTACTGTTTCTCAAAGTGGATTGATGAGAGCCTTCCGCCCTATATCTTCCCTTTTATTTTGCAGTAGAGTGTAACCAGGAGTAATTATTATAGAAACTCACCAGTAAATGTTAGGAATGGTATACGCAAAAACTTTAAAAATGTGTCACTTACTGGTTGTAGTGCTCACTAGGAATATGTTTCTTCACAACGTAACACCTCCTCGATTTTCCGTCATCAACATTTAAATGTTCGAGATAAGTTTCAGAACACAGATATATTTATTTATTTGGTTATGCATTGAAGAACAGATGCTATCTAGTAATAGATAAAACCGACTAAGCAAAAGTGAAAACTTAAAATATTAGTCAATGTACTTATTTATTTAGAAAATTATTTGATCTGACAATTAGTAGATAATTAATAAATATAAACACGACATTTTCATTTTCTTTTCGTTTGTATTATGGTCTAATAGAGTGATATTTAAATGTTTATTCTATTGACCCAAGAGACAACGCGACACGGATTATTTTTGCCTTCTGATGGCTTGTTTGTTGTTAAGTTTTGTTCAAGTGGAAAATTAAGCTGTAGGAGTTGATCATAATAATAATGATTATAATAAAGTACGATAAACGAAGGTAAAAAGTGGATTAGCCTGAAAAAATGAACAGACCATTAAGCGTCAACGACCATACCAAATATGTATCTACATATATATAACTGTTAAATGGAATCTTATTCATTTGCCATTTATATGTAAAATGCTTTTTAATTTAGCTGTTTCGATTTCTATTAAATATTCAAAAGGTTGGCAGGCTGATCCTTTATAAAAATTGTGACAAATTGACATCTAATTTACTCAAGTGGCATTTGTAATCTCTATGTTCTGTGTCTCTCAGTGTTCTGAACAAAAATTACTTCGTTCATGTTGCGTTTTCCTGTCGTAACCCTATTACCCTAGGCAATTAAAGAAAAATATTGATTTTGTTTGTAAAAATATAAACCCACAAGAAACTTATCTTTAGTAGATTTGGTTACTTATGGCTTATGTTTAAAGGTAAACAGGCAAGAGTACGATTTCTGGGGCGCCACGATTTGACAACTTGTTTAGGCTACTAAGCCAAAATAAAATGAAAAACAAATTTTTTTTCGATATCTCGCTTGGTTTTCGAGATATTGAAGTTCGAAAGTCGAAAAATGAATGTGAAAATTTTTATGGAACAAATGTGTTTGATTATGTAATTGGCCGTGAAAATCACGAAAAAAATAGTTAAAAATTCCAGGTACTATATTTTTCGAGATATTGAACTAAAAATGTGAAAAAAATCATTTAATTGAAAACAGTTCCGTTTAACCTCCTGGTGGTGCCAAGCACATTTCGGTGGAGCATAGCACTTCATACATTTTAATCATAGCGACCACTTCATACCGTAACCTAAGCAAAACCCTCTTGGTGGTGCTAGCACTTTTCGGTGGTGCATAGCACTAAACATTTTAATCATAGCGACCATTTCATACCGTAACCTAAGCAAAAACCCTCTTGGTGGTGCATAGCACTTCTCGGTGGTGGATAGCACTTTAAACATTTTAATCATAGCGACCACTTCATACCTTAACCTAAGTGTACACTCTTAGTGGTGTATGCACTTCAATAGTTCGGTATCTCGAAAACTAATCGAGTTATCGGTTCGATACCACCACCAACATGTTCAGCGACCTCAATTTACCTTTATAGGACCACAAGTCATTTCTTTAGGCCTGCAGGCTATAAGAGTGTGCCCCCGTAACAGATCTCTTGTCCGACCTTCGATCTTCGATATCAAGAAAACGAAGCGAGATATCGAAATATTTTTTTCATAATTTTTGTTTTATTTGGCGCCCCAGGAATCGTACTCTCCCCGTTAAACACCCTCAGTGGAACTATTGTACTTTAATAGATTGTTACGACAAAAGCGTAAACTACCCATATCCTTAGATATAACTGTCGTAAACTTTTTTAAAAGATTGAATAATAATTCTAACATTATTTTTAAGAAGGATACATGTCTTATATTACAAATCCATATGTGCAACTGTGTCGGAGAAAAACAATTTGTTTGTATGGTTTTTGTGAGAACCCAAAAATATATTGTGCCATTTGAATACAATTTCACATGAATGCTACCCTAAGAGTATATTAATATGTGACTTATCAAGCTTATATTAAGACACGGCTGCGGCAAAAACTTACCCCCTCTTCATAAATTTGATTCAATGCATCTATTTATATGGTAAATTTATTTCTCGAAAATGATTTTTCTGGAAATTTACATATCTACTGCTGTTACCAATATTTTGTTGTATACACAGTACCTATATATAATTATCCAATTTAGTTTATTTATTTGGTTATTAAGTACTCTTTTGAAGCGTCCGTTCTTTCCAATTGGAAAACTATCGGATAATCCAATAGTCTTATCGATCCCATTATAATAAATTTCGATTTAACAAGATACCCGTCTATAAAACAACAAGAACGACTGTTCTCGAGACGAATTAATCATTGTTCGGTTACACATTTTTTTTGTATCTAAACAACATCTACTGCAAACTGACTCTTTTTATCTATGTACTTACCTACCTACTATGTGTTGTGTATTAACAACAGTGCGCCTGGCTATAGTGGTCGGCAATCATGACGATCCCATCTAGATCAGTTCCGTTCGGGTTACGTTGCTATATCTCTCACTGGCCGGTAGCCACTTGCTGCCATTCCATTTACTCTGCATAATGTCAGTTATTTTCTTTTCTGTTTAAAATTCAGGACGAATTGTTGTTCTTGTTGTTGAGAAATATTGTGTTCGGGCAATAATCATACACGGCTCGCGGTGAGAACCGCAGACGAACGGGCGAATATTTCTACGCAGAATGAACATTATTTCTTGACACCAATATGCATTTAACGTGATTTTTCATTCACGTCTCGAAGCGTCGTAGGCATTTCCTCGAAGTGGTTACTGTTACCGACAATATAAATTTTATGTTGGACGAGTGGGTGTAATAGCTGGAGAATTAGAGGAATTTGAAAGCGATATTGTAACAGTTGGCTTTCTCTTCTATATAGGCGAAACCTGTTATTTGCCAGAAATAATAACAGCTTCGGTACAATCTTCATCATCATCATCCTATTTGGTCTCTTTTTGTAATTTATTTCGATCTCCTAACGTCTATAATTATTTTACTACTATTTGTACAGCTACCTACTTGAACATTTATATAAAGCCTAGAAAATAAAAGTTTCCGGTAACAGTTTGCCAACATTGTTTCCTATATATGGATCACAATTTTAAGATAAATTACCGAACGAGGATTTCATGCACTTAATATCAATTAGACGGACCTTCATCTTCATGTGAATTAACTTTAATTTAACAGATTTAACTAACATTGATAATCTGCCAGTCCGAACCTGTCTTGATTATAACGACAATAATTCAGTAATCTTTTTTTTAGTCTGTCTTTGCATTTGCAACTATAAGATTCTACAAATGATATAGAACCTTCCTAGTACATTAAACAAAGTTTTGCAACAACTTCGCTTGTGTAAGAAATTTAATTATTCATTTTTTTTTATAGCCATTTGAGTTTATTGCGTTCTTAACACCCCAAAGTGGGGGCGTTATTTCCTCCATTTAAAAAAATCTTAATCGTTTGCACAATATCCTTTTTGTTCGTCCCATCTCAGTTACTTTTATGCGTTTAAAATACTTTTAATAAATGCAGGTAAAAATTAGGAACTCGATTGCAATACTGGTAATAAAATCTGACATTTAGAAATATATAATATTTTTAGTTTGAATAATTTACGCTCTAAAACGTCGTTGAATATGATCGTGCGACTCCCGCAGTTTGTTGTTAAAACAAAGTGCTTTATGTAATTACAAATGGCTTGTTAAAATTTATTGCTTGAAAAGTAAAGGTTTCTGCAGTCAGAAAGAGTAATGAATGTGTAGAAATTGTTTCAGGGAAAATGTTTTAATTTATTGTGCAGTGTATATGTAAGTACCGCAACTAGCTTTCTTCTCTAAACCGAACGAGTAGTTTAGGTTTGTTAATTTATTATTTTTTATTACTGGGTATGTTTAAAATACATGTACATATTGTTGTGAAGTTTCTTCTGTAGTAGCGGTCTTCAACTGCTTGAAAAGGCATAATGTACCTAAAGGACAAGCATTAGTATTGCAATAAAGCTCAATTAAAATGTTGTTTATAACAAGACGAAAACTTTTATCAGATTTTCGAGTAGTAGGTAATTTTTCTAATATTTATATTACATATTTTCATAGACAGTTACAGTAAATAACACAAATGTTCAGAAATTTTGTATTTTCTCAAATTGTTCTACACTTGTAGAATTCCATATTCATTTATAGAAAGGGGGTTATATAAATGTATAAAGGCAGTTTGTCTATAGATATTCAGACGGTTTTCCGCATTCCAATCTTCATTGCCTCCTCCAAAATTTTTTCGTCTAAATTTTTCTATCAGGGGTTCTTGAGCTTGTATTAATCCTCTAATATGATCATTTGATACTCTACCCAATAATTGCTTTTTTTGTATGATTTACTCCAAAACATCATCTGTTTTTGTCATAGTCAACTAATTTCCATTGCTTCTTAAATTAAGAACTCATTATAAGGTAAATCTTACGTGAGAAGGAAGGGAAATTCCACTAAACAGAGTAAAAACAACGTTAATCAGTTGTCAACTCCTTATTCTGTTAACTAGTTTACAATGACTTAGTTATGTTACTATTTTTAAGAAGAAAGAATGACAGACGTTTGGAATAATAAAGTGACGCCAAAACAATCCAAGAAAATGCATACAATTTATGAAATCCCTATAACTACACTATGTAATTTTTTACTGATACGTTCAATTTGTCGCGCTGTTTTGGTTGTTTTACAATAAATATTGTATTAGATATAAGATTCCATCCTGCTGATACTTACACTTTAATCTCAAGTTAAGTTTATTAAGTGCGCCCTGTGAAATCATACGGGGGCTTGCGTATTACAGAATAACCATGGGTGTTGGCAGGTATTAGGAAAAATAATCAGGACACAGTGTAATGAAATTTAATTTTTTGTGTGTCTTTCTACAAAGACTAATTGTGACTATGCTATGCTACCCTAAAACTCCCTGACTATCATAAAACTACCCTCTCATGAAGAAAACAGAAAAAAAAATCAAGGTATTGGCCGTAATCACTTGGTGAAACATCATAACAAATGAAGGAAAACAAAACAAAAGGTTGAAGTGTTCACTAAATTTTATTGTTACAATTTCTTAGTTTATTTACTGATTCTATACTAATTTTTTTTTGAATATATTGGTTTGAAGTTAATTATCTGGGGAAAATACAATTAGGTTTTGACTAATTTCTGGTTAGGTGCATTAACACAGGATGTTATAGGTCTAATTGGATTATCTTTTTTATGTACTTCTATTAAATCATATAATATTGCTCTTTTTTAGAAATTTTTTTTTTATCAAGTAATGAGTTGGAATTATTGATTATTTTATTAACTTCTAATTTAAATACATCGTAACATGTAAAAATCAATAAGCACGATGCAGGTTTATCCAGTCATTTAATTAATAAAAATCATAGCCTAAACAAAAACAATGTAAAATTATTACATAATATAAAAGGGGGCCCAATCTTAGATAGATACGAAGTACTAGAGATTAAAATGACCAAATAAATTTTGGAAATAACCCTCTAATAGACCCCAACATTGTTTCCCCACCATAAATTTATTGTATACATTGTTTGCAATGCTGTTCGTAACTTCGTATACCTTATACTCCTGATGATACTCTTATAAGGCGAAATACGTATAATAGATATAAATTTAGTGAACACTTCAACTTTTTGTTTTCCTTCACTAGAAAAAAATTGTTTTGAGAGTTGATTGCAGGGTACCATTGTACCATTGTATACTCCTAAACAATGTCATGTCAAAAATTCTGTGTTTATCAGTGTTCTGCAGATGCGTTGGTAAAGGTTTTTTAAAATTTTATAAGTCGTAAAATGTGCAAGACGGGGAACTTATGCCCAACAATTTTGTAACCAAGGGGCGGAATTATATGTGTGCACTCCAAAAAGAAGGTTCATAGGCTTCTGAAACACCATTAAGACAAAGTTGTTGCTGTTTTTCATTGTTTCATTGAAAACTACAAAAACGCTATGTGTGCAAGGGTACCTAAATAAAAACGTTTACCTACCTACCTGAAGAATTTAAAAGCATCGTCTTGTAAAAGTGCCTGTTGTACTAGAGACATATACTGTTTTACTTGAATCAAGTACAGTCGAAAATATTTATTCTGATAGAGCAACACGATCTGGTCTCTGTCATCAAGTCGTTGTCTTCTCGGCGTGTCTTCGACCAATTCTATAATTCGCACCTGACTTGTTTATCGACGTTTCGATGTACAAATGTCGCGCACCACAACACCGAATGTAATAGCATGCATGTATACATACATAGGTACTCCACATGCAGATCTAGAAAAGCACTTTCATAATAATTTGTGCATTATATAACGGGCGTACGATGTAAAATTATACCTACATAGTTTGGTGCAGATAGCATCGTTTCGATAACTCACCGATCGAGTGGGAGTTTGTAAAAATTTAAGCTGCTCTGTACAACAGGAAATTGTTGACATAGTGCTCATATTTGATAAGACGTTAGGATTCTATTTAAACACCACTGCAGTGGTGGTTTGTGGATAATTTAAGGCTGCACCATCGTTAGAGGGGTGGATTCGGAGACTTAAAAAAACTCTGACCATGGTGATTGAAACATTTATTTTATGAAATTTCAAGCCTATGATTCGACAAAATAAATGATGTAACGTGCGAAAATGTACACTTAAAAATTTAATAGATCCGAAGAATTATTTCTTTGTTCTTCAGGATGTTGATGAAAAATCATTACGTAAACTTATTGAATTTATATTTAATTTCGCAAAACAAGAAAATATTGATACATATAAAAATTACATTAACAAAACGTTAATTCTGTTTTAAAAATAAGTATTTAATTAAGGGAAAATGATATCTGATATCATATTTAACAACTAAACCGAACAATGGCAAATGAGTATGAAAACATTACATCGTATCCTATTCAAAGGCATTTATAAATTACAATGCGGTACTTGTAACAAAGCTTATATTGGTCTGCATGGCAGAGCCTTTAAGGAAAGAATCTCCGAACACAAAAGAGTTATATAAAAAAGTCACCCCATTCAACGTATACTCAACATTTGTTACTAGAGTCTTATAATTTTAATGATAATTTCCAAATTTTACACGTAGATAAGAAGAGTACAAAATTGAATTTACTAGAATGTTTAGAATGTTTAGAAGTTAAATAAACAAGGTTTAATTTTAAATGACTAGACTTTATGTTAACAATTCACCATTATTAAATTTATAACATTATTTTGTAATATAACTGTAACCTCCCCCCCCCCTTTGTTTAGTAATAGTTAGTATATAAGTGAATTTGTAATCAGCCTTAGTTTAGTATTGTGACAGATGTGTCATTCTAACGTTGACAAGCGCCGACTGCGAAAATTGTGTGGAAGTAACCTATGACGCATTCCAGAAAGTCCGAGAGTTGCTGGACGTTTCGAGAGTTGCCTAGAAACGTCCATAAGACTATATAAGGAACAGCGTTGGACAGTTTGACAGTATTTGATAGAAGAGAGCGACAGATATAAGCGAGAAGAGAAGATAAAGCGATTGACGAGCGAAATAGTTATAGAGTAGTTGTTGTTATAGAGTTAATTTAATAAAAAGTGTTGAGAGAAAAATACGTGATTTTGTAAATTACGTAACAGTATTTATTCCACATGAAGAAGCCACAGTGTGGCGAAATGATCATTGTGGTCAATAAATATAATTTGTAACTGAAACTGTTGTGTTTTATTTATATTGTGAACATGGAGTTACAACAATTAAAAGCTTCCTCAATTTAATATATAAGAGACGTTTTCATTCACAAAACGGATGGGAACTTTTTCGTCTTGTATTGACAATATGGTGATTCTTCTAAAAGAATTTAAAATAATTCTGGAAGAGATACCAACTGGGGTGAGACCAATGAAACGGTTCGATCAAATTTCTTAAACAACTGTTTGTTGGCATTATTGACAAAAGAGTGTGGACGAACAATTGTCAGGACGTTAGTTTGTTTTAAACAGCAGAAAACTTACAACTAAAATTCTATAAATTTAAATTTAGGGTTGCATCTACCCCATACAATTCAGAGTGTTGCACATAATAGTTAAAGAATGAGTTATATTTGTTGATTTATTAGGAAATGACCCCAATTTTTTAAATGGCAGAGTGGAGCAAGGATAAAAATCATATCAATACGCTTCTCTTTTGAATAAATTTACATTTTGAATAAGCAACACCTTAATAATAAATAATACCATCTAACAATAAACACCAAAGGTAACTAGATACATTGGAACTTTTATTTTAAAAACTCCAAATGGTGCATAAAACGATTATTTAGCGTTTCCTTAAAAAACGCGAAGACTTAGCTTAAGAACAACCTTATACCAATCGATAGGTAATTAAAAAATACATCTTCTGGTATGTTAAAAAATATGGTGTTTCTTTTAAATTAATCAAGTTACAACCCCTTAAAGTTCTCACCTAAGTAGTATTAATTTTTGAACACCCTGTATAAGATGACGAGTTTATTATAATTGGGATATAAAATATGGTCTATTGTTACACTTCATTGTAAATTTCGCTTACATAACTTAATTCTTCTTAAGTATTTGAAGCGTGAAAATTAGGTTAGATTTTGATAAAATTCAAATTATTTAAAAAACCCTAAGGTTTAGGTGTTATAAACCTTATCAAAACAAACACTTATTTTGATCGAAGAATCCAAAAATGCAATGATATACAGGGAGTTCCATTTAAAAAAAACATAAGTTTGTTATTTTAGGACATTTAGAACACCCTGTATAATATGAAAATAGTTTTGAAAGGTAACCATAATAGACCCCTATATAACCCAAAAGTTAAAGTTTTAGAAATTTTTATATTTTGGCCATAATATTTCGTGCCGTATAGCGTGAATAACTCTGTATATAATAGAGAGTGCTGGTGCTTTCAGAAAGGTATAAAGTTTAACAAAAATAATTAAATAATGATGAACTCTTCTCAATAGGTTTTACAACAATTAACCCAAACATGCATAAGAATTAGCCGCTTAGTTACTACTACTTTTTGCTCCGTCCATTTTTGACAAAAATAATGTACCTAGTGCCAGTTTAACATACAGCTGGCACGACAGTGGTCATGTTATTAATAAATCGTTTTAAAACTGGTACCGAAATTTGCCACAGTGTCGACAAATGTAGGGTCATAAAATCACTTCATGGGGTGCATTATTTGCATCTTGCAGTAAATAAATTGGTTCTGTTTCTATAATTTTTTATTAATAAAAATGGCAAATATACAGGTTATCCCAAAATTCTGTGGACAGAACAACCGCAGGCTCCTGGAACCAAAATAGGACGATCTAAATACCAAATTGCATCGTTTGTCTGTGGGAGAGCACTAAAGGCAACAAAATAAAATCATTTTTCTTCAGTTACTCAAAAAAAAAGCGCTTAGTACGATTTCAATAAAATTTGGTACACTGAAACATTTATAAAATTACTTATTTCTTTTGTGCATATCAAATTTCTTAAAGAACAACAAGGGTGAAAGCTACTTCTACCCTCAGACACAACTGTTCGGAACTTTTTGGATACTTCAACTTTTTTTAATTTCAGAATGGCACATACCGTAGCTTAGTTTTTTATCTCTTCTAAAAAAATAATACCTGCAACAATTTCGCAGAAAAATATATTTCCCCCAAGGAGGATTTCTAATAAAAATTCTTGAAATGTATAAATTTTTGAAAGTTTAGTACGATTTGAATAGAATTTGATACGTAGACTTTTCTAAGGAGGTAATGAATTTATATGCAATTATTTCTCAAATTAACGAGCAACCACAAGGTTTAAAAACTACCCCTACAATACTCTCATAAATTTATAGGAGCAATTTTTTTCCTGGAAATGTACTTGTATTACCTATATTTCTGATAATTTAATACAAATCCGCATATAAAAGAAAGGTGTTTAATCCATCAATATTGACAATTGATTACATTTATCAAATGTCCCCAGGATTTTAAGTCAGAACAACCCAAAACTGAGGGAGCAAATAAATTATTAGTGAAATAACTATCCTAAATGGTAACAAAAAAGCAACAAATTTCAGTACCTTCTTCAAAACGATTGATTAATTACTTTACGTTAACCTGGCATAACATTTTTTGTTAAAAATAGCAGGATAAACTAAATTGTTAATTAAGTAACTAACAGCAACTAAAATCGCCAATTTTCGGTACCAGTTTCAAAGCGTTTGAAAATATTTTGACAACTGCCGTACGAATTTAACATTAAGCTGGCACTACATTATCTTTTTTTTAAATGAACGGAGAAAAAAAATATAGTAGCTAACTAGTACATGTTTGGATTAATTGTGCTTATATGGTTGTGCCAGCTTTACGAACATCTTTGATTGTTTACATAAAAGATACCGCCGGTATCGATTACTGTTTTTAGCAACTTTAGTCATATATATACATAATGGAATGCAGTAGGCAAGTCACCCTGTACATGTTAAAATATTTGCGCCCGATTCCTGAGAAAGTGTTCCAAGCTTTATTATTAGGCACTTATTAAGAAACGCGGTATTTGGTTGATTTTTGCAGCAATGAATTTAGCCATTTATGCATGACCACTTATTATCATTACATGTTGGACAGTAGTTGTTGTAGTTAGTTTTATTATTTATTGTGTACGACCTCAATTAGCATGCGGATAATACGATTGCTGTTAAAGTAGGGTAACAATTTGTGTAACCGGCGGCTACACGTCTTTTGTTAATAATAATATAAAACAATTTGTCGGGCTCAAAAGTTGCCCCGATTCGTTTTAACGCTCCCGTGCCCGTACATTTCCTTCGGCTTGATTTCAATTCTGCAATCTCGCACTCCATAAATTACAACTGTAACTTCTAAATACGCGCACCATAAGAATTTACACTCTCTTAATTCTATACGCCGTATCAGAAATTGTACACTTATACATATCTGTATGTACCTACATTGTACAATGAATTTATGTATTTGCACAATTGAAACGCTGTAATTAATATTTTTTGTTTCTTTGTGGTAAACGTAATGCTACCGTCGGTATCGGGTCTATTTTTGTTTTGTTTTGTTATTTATAGTTATGATATATCGATTAATTTATTGTGGCCTCATTTATAATTGTTTGTTCCGATATTATAATTACTGGATGACATAACAAAATACTGGTGAATATACATATGTACAAATGTGCATAGGTGTATGTACAGTTAATAAAGTAATGCCAATAAAAGATTTTGCCAAAATAATAATTGCTTAAATGTTTGTATAATGTCATCAACTCAGACTTACTAATTAGTTTATTGATCTAGGGTAGAACTACACACGGTGTTCCAGACCACCCATGCCAGCCAGGTTTTTCCGATATCGGTTATGACAGGAAGTTGAAGTGAAAATTTGTTAGGTACGGTCGATCCGAATAAACGGATTTTGGGTAGGACTGGGCCGATACCGATACTCACTATCGGGTATCGGCCGATATTGGCAATTTTCCGATACTGGCCGATACCTAAAAGTTCAGATATAAATGTATCTGAAATCAGATACTCGTTCTTTTGCTTCGTCTCAGTTATACTCGTCATCGTCAACCTGCACTATTTGGAAAAATGAAGTTAAATATCCAAAACTAAAAACATTGGCAGTTCGTTACTTAGCAATACCAGCTCGATCAGTTTTATCAGAGTAAACTCTTTTCTGAAATGGAATATATAGTGAAGCCAACTCGAACTTCGCTTATATCGGAACACTTTCAAAAATTAATATTCGTCAAAAACACTTTTTATTTGATTAAATATATAAATTTAAATTGAATAATGAATGTTAAAAATAAAACATTATTTGTATCTTAATTTTCGATACCTTCAGATATTGTATCGGTATCGGCCAAGGAGGTATTGGAAATATTAGTATCGGTATCTGAAGGATGGTATCGGCCCAGCCCTAATTTTAGGTTTTCGGAAGTCGAATAGTCTAAACCTAAAAACAACTTTTGTTTGAATTAACAAGTTGAACACATGGGGAGAGCAAACATGAGTTTAATGTTTAATTTTGTATGAGTTATTCTCACAGCAGTGTATAGATAAGGAAGGATTGGCAGCGTTTTCAGCTCGCTCCCCACATTAGTGCCGTTTCGCCAACTACTCTGGTAGTTAGGTAGGTAGACTAGCTATGCCAGAAGTAGTTGTATGTATGACAGAAATATATACATAAGAATTGTTATATTCCTAAATACCGTATTAGTTATTTTTTGCTTAGTTTCAGAAAGCTCCGTTTTTATTTATTCATAAAAAAAAATATTGAAATAACAAGAGAAGAGACACACTTAATATGTGATTTCGACAAGTAAATATTAACATATAAATTGGCATATTTAATTTAAAATTCCGCTTTTATGTCCCAAATGTGTTTATGTATCCTTCTTCGCAATGTTTGTATCTGTTTTTGTTCTTAAATTAAAAAAATGTAATAAAATAGCTTCACCCAATAATATGGAGAGACCCAATCACTGTCAGAACTAAAAAAACACAAAGAAAGAAAGAAAAAATGAAAGAAAGAAAGAAAGAAAGAAAGAAAGAAAGAAAGAAAGAACTGGCGGGCCGAAACGCCTAAAATTTACACATATATATTTACATAAATATATATTGTTGTATAACTTACCCAGGCCATTTTGATCGTCTAAAACTTACCCTTTGCAGAATACACTAATTATTAAGGTAAATTTGAAAAAAATTGTGTTGTGGTTTTCAAAGAAATAAAAGACAAAAGCACCTAACTTTACTAAAATTGGTAATCAAGGCATGGCATAAAAACCCACGTTCTTAGCCCTACAAATCAGAGATGTGCAACACGGAAAAAGAAACAACAATCATTATGACCTAAAAGCAATGTTGAATGCAATTCACTTCGTACGAACCTTGCATATACAAAAAAAATACGTTAAACTGAATCTTTCGTTTTCTTACTGCACGGAAAAAAAAAATATTAGTAGATTCAACAATTGCCAAACTTTCTGAACGTTCTCGGTAGATCAACAAAGAACAAAGAAAATATTAAACTGTTATACATCAAAGATTTGTTAAAAAAACAAAAACTAAACTAAATTCAAATCAAACAAAATTTGACCAAATCATTTTTGTTATAACTTCCTGGTATTAACGAATTAGAAGAAAATCGGATGGTAGGGGTGGTCTCAAAAACCTTGTGCAATATCGTTTCTTGTTAATAATTAAGAACAGGCTGAATATTTGTGAGGAGGTTCGTTTTGACGAGATTGTTTAGCAGTTTAATCCTCTAGATAAATTGAAAACAAAAAATTTTAAAACATTTACTAAGTAGATGGTTTATACGAAACATTTCTCTCTCCTTTCCAAGATTTCGAAATGACGATATTATAAACAATTATTACTACCCGCCTGATTTTGCTTTTGTGTAACTTTAACTTCTAGTATATGGTGTTGGCACAGATCTATCAGAAAGTCTGACCTCCCCTGACATTCACATTCTGAATTTAACAAAGGTAAGCAATGTCCTAAAGGAAGACATAATTAATATTGCCTTTTCCTCCAGGGGTATTACAAAAAAGATTGGTAACTGAAAGTATCTGAAGAAGCATTGCTATTTAATCAAGCTCAGAAATATTTTGAGTAAAAAAATGAGCCTCTAGTAATAGGGTGCTTAGTAAATCCTCATGACTTGCAGAAGCTCGTGTCGGAATTAATCACTGCATCGAGAGTGTTTCCATCATGGAAGGATACAAGATACAGTTTGCTACAAATTGTCGATCAAATTAATGCGTACCAACAGTGTCATCAGTTTGGAGAGGCTTACCTAGATCGACAACAATATAATAGGCACGTCCTTATAATTGTAAAATTTCTATAAGGGATGCAAGTAAGTGCAAAGGTAGGGTTTACTTCTATCACTCTATTAGCAAAGATCAGGTAATCCAGACTAAATACTATTATCTCAAAGAATCTTCAGACCATGTATGCGTTATAAAGCTCCAATATGACACCTACACCATCACCAACGAATAGTTAGCTGGCTTTCTTAGATCAGGTGAGTTGAACCATCTTTATCTTAAGAGTCTGTTGTAGCTGTAAAGGAGCAGACACAGCCAGAGTAAATAGAACTATTTTAAAGAACCCTGAAAAAAATCTGGACACTGTAAAATCCTAATGTATTCCTATGTCATCATGGACGAGAAGATATTGGCCATCATGATATTCGGAGCACTTTGCTTGTTTCTTTAGACGAGGGAAGTTAGCCAATCTCTCTCTCTTGAGGATGGCTTCTACAAAATGACTGTCACGCAGCTTAAAGAACCCCTGCAGATAGCAATTAAGATTGTTACAACTGAA
Organism: Agrilus mali; assembly: GCA_029378335.1. NCBI lineage: Eukaryota > Metazoa > Arthropoda > Insecta > Coleoptera > Buprestidae > Agrilus > Agrilus mali. Next base: position 15,741,444 of record CM055659.1, read on the forward strand.
AAAATTGGGGGAGGGGGCATAAGATCCTCTGAACCTTGTAACTCACTGATGCCTGGCAGTATTTACTCGGCTATGTTACAAACACTAGAGAGTGTTACTGTTGGCCCCTTTACAAGATTAATGCGTTCGGGGCTAATCTGAAAGCCATAGCATATCAAGACAAAAGGGTGGTTTTCATCTCGAAGGCTGGCAGATGTGGCTAAAATTACGCCCAAAATTTCCGTACCACTAGCCTTGCCATTTTTTTCTGAAAACATTAGAAAGAGGGTTGAAATAAACCTCTGTCATTAATATTTTTCAAAATTGTACAATTGTATCAAGATTTAGTATATAACAAGTGCATCTTTACTAAAAAATAGCAGTGAGCGTGACTTCCTGTTCCTGTAACGCCACCGTCAGCATGTTACAGTACATACACACAACCAGCGTTTTCATTGTATGAATTTATGCGATTGCCTTTGCATTCTGGTGTGTCTCAGTTGTGTTCAATTGACCATGGTTGGATAGCAATAAATTTTTACAGGTCCTAATCACATATTATCGTAAACCTTACGTTTAAAGTTCGCTTTATTGAACGGGTTTAATTATTATTTACCGATCAAAATGCGGCGCGTAATAGTCCACTGTTCAAACGGAATGTATGAAATGAAATGACTTTAAGTACATTTTATGATCTCCATTTATTCGATAAACAGCTAAACTTTTTATATTACGATATAATATTGGCTCGAAGACCACAACATGGTAAATTAAATGAACTTAAATATTAGGATGAGATAGAAGGTACAAACATCTTATAATTACTTTTGTTAAATGTTGCTTTTCCTGTTTAAATTAAAACGTCATTAGACTGTGTTCAGGATTAAATGGGCTTAGAGGAGTCTCTATCATTACTATTATTAACAAAGAAGAATTAATTTATAATAAAATTAAAATCATTGCCATACAATTGTCTGCAAAAATACTATTTAAATTTTTTTTATTATTCAGAGTACGTTAACTCATTCTATACATAATAAAACCTAAAAATAGAGAGGATAAAATAATTCTACTATAGTAAATATACATATGACATGATATTTCATGTTATTATTTACAAGAAAAGGATAAGCCAACGCAGGAGATATTTTCCTAGATAATGTAACGAATTTTCTAGTTAAACTATTTATTTAAACAATTATTTATTTCACACTATTTATAACACTTAAACACTAACTTAGAACTACCATTTATATCACAACAATTCACTTATTTATATAACAATTTATTTATATCACTTTGTCTATTATCGGTTTTAATTCGCGCACTGATGCTTTCTTCAACTAACTGTTTCTTGGTCCAAAGATGATCACTATATATACACCTTTCGAACTTTCTAGACAGGATCTCGAAGAAATCCTGAGTATTCCCGAATGATGAGTAATAAAATAGTCCTCGATTATTCCAGAATTGAACTTGTTACTTGTCGCCGGAGAATGATTTACATCTTGTAAGTTGATAACACGAAAAGTACCGTGTGCGGTGTCTACGCCGTAAGCCTGTTAGCGATAACAAGTACATGCCACAAATTGTTATCGCACACACGTACTGTGTCACTGGTCGCTACAATAACTACTCGTATTAAAATAGGGATTTTCTTTAATGTTCTTTTATATTAATTTAAGCTATTAACTCTCAAAATGAATTGTCATCATCTTCATAAAGCCGTTGGTTCGAAAACTAGGTATACACACACTTTCACTTCACTTACAGAAAGTATTTTACTCCTTTCTCTACAATTAATCAATGAAATTTTTAGGAAAGTTTAAAGTCAAAACCCCACTTTACAAATAAATATTTAATTAATGGTCAAACCTCAAACTGAGTTATTATTTTCTCGTACTTTAACTGTTTTCATCCATATTCTTTACTTTACCTGATGATAGACTTAGTGGCCTACAAAAAAAAATTTCAAAGTGGAGGGTCGTAAAAAATATTTGGGGGATCAAAAATTGAAATGAAAACTTTAAGTACAAACTGAAATTCGAAAGGAATTTTTATCGGTTCTGTTTTAGGTCTGTTTGACCCGATCCTCAGACATTCTTTCATTTTTTTTTCCCTCTTTTATTACTTTTTTCTCATTTGATTCTTCTAAACGACCATTAGTTCATTTCCATGATTTCTAAAAGCAGCTTTAAATATTTGTTTATTTTAGTACTTATAGTACTTAATCTCTTGATAATAGCCCCATCCAAATGGAAATACATACTACGGAGGAGCAAACTAAATTCCTTTTGGAACATGTTTCATTTTTATTTTGTTTACCTAGTAATACCGCTGTAAAAAAAATAACTAGGCATCTAATTCCATTATTCTTTTACGTAAATAGTAGCAGCAATACCCGGCGTTGCTCGGGTAAGAATATATCACACGTTTGATGGAACATTTTAGAATATTCGCGAATTCAGAATTATCCAGAACTTCCCATAATGATTCAAAAATTCTCTAACTTTTAACACTGGAACATTCTTGAACATTGCAAAATCAATCTGAAATGTTATAATAAAACATTCTTTTACTTCTTAGAACATATTTGAACTCCCTGTAACATTCTAAAAAAATCTGCTTCATTCTCATCCCCACTACGTGCTGATTGCTGGGTGAGTAGTGACATCAGTAGACGCCTGGCGGGGATAACTAATCGATTGATAATAATTGATCAGTTATCAACCACTGACAGTTGAAGATTATTACAGTACTGATATCAGTATTAAAAAATGGGGGTTGGTGGTAGAAGGATGAAAATTAAGGGTTATATGTATTTTTTAATGCCAAATCATAAAAAAAAATTGTCCAAAAAATAACAAAGTTAGAGGTGGACAACCCTTATCACTTAGGGGTATGAAAAATAGATAGTATCCGATTCTCAGACCTACTAAATATGCATATAAAATTTCATAAAAATCGGTCCAGCCGTTTCGGAGGAGTATGGTAACTAACATTGTGACACGAGAATTTTATATCCTACCTATTAGATATGTTATTTCATTTACTTTTTATTTCGTTGTAGTATTATAAAAATTATGTGATATGTATCGTATCAAAATGCAAAAGTAATTAAGTATGTAGTCTTAGCACAGCATTTCAACTTCCTTTCACAAAGAAACGACGAATTACATTTAAAGATACATTATAAGAGTATTAATTATTCTTGTGACTTTCTAGTTTTGTAGAAAATTTCTAATGATCTAAATTCTAAAAAACATTTTTTTATTCAAAGGCTTAATAATCATCAGGTGGTTGCAAATAAAATGGATGTATTGTTGAGTACATATTGTAGTTTTAGTTTAATGGAGTACTTAGCTGGCGTGTTCTTTTCAAAGTGATAAATGGTTACAATCTTATAGAGCTGCAATACAATTGGCCCGTAGAAAAATAACCGCAGAAATAGGTAGGTCGTTTCTCAGTAATTTATACTAACTTGCACATGTTTTGTAGTCAATGCTCCACAAATAGGGAAATCCCGAAATATAATCTGCAATTAAATTTAGAAATAAGGGCAACATAAGTGGGTGGTACGCGCTGCAATTTATAAAAGAAATTATACAGAGGTATTAGAAAGAAAAATACTTAATTGTTTGTTTATTTTATAAACTGGAAATAAGAAGTTTCCAACTAGTAGAAAAACAAATGGAATGAAACTAAATATAAACTAAAAGAACAGGATAAGACACAACATGAACAAGGGCTTATTGGGATGGGGTGATTAAAAGAAAAAAAAAAGTGTTAAAGTGTTAAAAAGTGATAGGTGCATTTTTAATCACTATCTCTCCTCAGATTTTAATGTTAAAAGTTAAACATATAATTTTTAACAGGTTTATTTCGCTTGACAATTGTTTCGCCACAACTTTGGCTTCATCAGAAGTTTCATGTAAAACTTCTGATGAAGTCAAAGTTATTAATTGTTTTAATATGAATTTCAACCAAGTATCAGTAGACTCTATTAAGTTTATTAAAGAAGCTGCAACAAGTGTGTTATCTACATTATATTTTAAATTTAAAAGTTAAAGACGAGGTTGTGATAAAAAAGTGCTTCTTTTAATTTTAAATAAAGGAAAGCAATTCTAGCAACAAATCCTGAAATAGGCTTCTGCCCTTTCCATGTAACGTGTCAGTTATTACTCTTGCATCAAAGTATACCTAGGTTAGTGCAACAGCACAAATATTTTTTGCCTATTTTACTTTTCAATATGTTTCTCTGTTAAAACAAAAGCTTAAGAAGACTCTAAGGGCAATTTTTAATTAGCATTGGAAGAAACTTTGGCTTGTTTAATTTAATAATATGACATTTCTTAAAAATTCCTCAGTTAATATAGTAAATTAGGACAAATATTAGTTTTTAAAGTAAAAATTTCCTTCTTGGTGAAAAATCACTAAATCTGGGTCTTTCAGATACTATAGAAAGTACTGCAGTTAACTAATCACACATAAGCAAACAACCGAAAATTCTTTTCCTGCCGTTTTTATCATTTAAAAACACCTAATAATATTTAGGTATTCAAATAGATCACAATACGAAATAAAACAACGGTACCGCTTCACTATTTATTTTGTCTAGCTCGACAAATTTGTTTCGGTGCAATTCGGCCATTAGCATAAGAGAAACAGATGCTTACTAAGTTTAAACTAGTGCTGGGCACTATCGAATAAAAACTATCGAACTATTCGATAGTTTTTACTATCGATAGTAACTATCGAATAGTTTTTCTTAATGAATGAAAATCACTATCGATAGTAGTAACTTCTATACATCGAATGTAGTTACTGAATTACTAGTAACTAGTTGTTACTTTTTTTATTCGAATACTTTCCAACTATCGAACTGAACGTTGGAGTCGTGGTTGGAATGGGTAAATAATACGTTTGCGCATTGGCTACTACTTCGCTACTTCCTCGTAGCAGAGCCGAATAATATAAACAATTCTATAATTATTAGACGTTATCAATACATACATACATACTTTAAAAACATAATTTTCTATGGCGCCAATTTATACTAGTTAAATATGAGGAAAAATAAAATGCAAATTAATAATAAATAATTTTTAAATTAGTGTAGTTAGGATTTGAGTCATACATACTTACTATATGTTTGTACTGCGTACTTATAATTACCCAAAAAAAAAATTAAATAAGTGTTCAATAACAATACAAAAAGATCGCTTACCTAAGTAAATAAAAATTTTATCAAAGTAATAAGATTTAGAAACCATGTTTTAAGTCGACGTTATTTATTATTTTCAGCATAACCTGTTTTTTTTTCTTTCATAAATAAATCGTAGTTATAATCAATAGCATACAATTTGAAAATTGTTTCTGCCGTTTTTACTTTAAAAAACCTATATATTGGTATTCAAATAATCGCTAACAAAATAAAAAACTACCCGAATATTTATTCGATTTTTCTAGCTAAAAAATTTGTTACTAATTGGGTTTAGTAAAAAACGATGCCCCTACAAAGTTTAAACCTCCTACGTTATCACTATTTATGTATGAAGAGAAGGAGAGGGGAATTGTAAGTAGTTAATTCGATTGGTTATTTACTAAATTAATATTATTGAAAACGGCCTTCTTGATTTCCAAATTTTCTCACATAGAGAGTTTTCTAGATTTAGGAATATTACTATGTAAAAGTTTGAAATTATTAGTATCTAAAGAGTGATTGTGTGTGATTCAGTACTCGGCCATTCTACTCGAATTACGTTTTTTATTTTTTATCGCTGCGGGTGTTCGGTGATGCGCTTCAAAATTGCTCTTACTAATATCGCTATTAAAAAATGGGGCTTGGTGGTAGAAGGATGAAAATTAAGGGTTCTATGTATTTTTTAATGCTAAATCATAAAAAATAGAAAAAAAATTGTCCAAATAATAATAATAAATAAAAAAGGGGGTATGAAAAATAGATAGTAGCCGATTCTCAGACCTATTGAATATGCATATAAAATTTCATAAAAATCGGTCAAGCCATTTCGGAGGAGTATAGTAACTAACATTTGATAGGAGAATTTTATATATTAGATATAGTACAAAGCAAAATAAATGTTTAATATTAATTTAAAGAATACATACACTTAACACATTATTTTATACTTTTCTTTTCTTTTTCTTGTACAATGATAACTTTAAACAAAATTTATGTAGATTTAGAAAATATTCAGTAATTACACACGCTTATCTGATAGGCAATAAAATAGACATGTGTGCTACGTGTTGTAATTTTTCAATGCAAATTAATTGCGAATGCCAATTGCTATCGTGGGAGTTCCAGTACGTTAACGATTATAATCAGCTAAGTATAAAGTGATTATGTATATTGTAGATAGAAGGAATGGATGTAAAATACGCGAAAATGTACGTTTATTGAAGTGAAACAACTTTACTCGCAGATGACGCAATTTTTTTACAACAGAGATTGATAAACATACCTATGTATATGTATGAATGTATAATAGCATTTACCTATTTAGCATCAAATCCCAATTTACATGTTTCGTAGTAGTCAGTATTGAAAGTCAAACACAGTTTTAAACCCATTGTGATAACTACAAGATAAATGCCAAGAGCAAGGTTTCTGCAAGAGTCAAGAATTTGTCGATCTTGTTCTATCATGGAATGAAAATTAACACGATATTATTAACAAGATACCACACACACAATACAATATCAATAAAGACAAGTCGAAAAAGCTATGTTGTCAAAACTGCTTGTTCAATATCATGGGTAGGTATATCCCGTCTCGCGAAACATGATAACTTCAAAAAATATTTACCTTTTATCAATGGGTTGCTAAGAGGATCTTTTGAATTGATACCTTTGCTTTTACGTGAATAAATAAAGTAGGGAGAAATAGAAGGAGAAGGAGAAGGAGAAGGAGAAGGAGAAAGAAAGAAGGAGAAGGGAAGGGGAAAGGGGAAGGAGAAGGAGAAGGAGAAGGAGAAGGGAGGAGAAGAAGAAGAGTCTTACACTTTAACTTTCATGAGATAATAATAGTTTTCCCAAGTTACTCATAATTGACACCGCTTTCATAATTTCCAATAGTCCCATTTTTTATTTAATTTAATTAATCTACCGGAGAAACCACGTTAAAAGAACGCACCTCACTGTTGACGTGGAATCGTGTAGGTAGGTATTTATTATGGAAAACATAACTTTTTGAATCGTGTATCTCAGAAATATTTTGAAAATCTGTTTCTATGGTCTCGTCTTGCGGTTGCCCTTGTTTTAAGATAAATTATAAAGAATAGTGACGAATGTACTGCCTCTAAAACAGTTCTTTAACTTAAAAAATGCTGTAGTAAAAAATCAAACATAATTTTAAACTCTTTGAAACTAAATAATCAGTTCAATATGAACTTTGGATGTCTCTTGCCAAGGTTTCCTGCCACATGGTCGGTATAGGCGATAAAAGCAAGACGGTCAATAAGGACTAATCAACCAACTAAACTTTAATAATTTTGATATCCTGTCAGATATCGTCTTTAAAGGAAAATCAAAAGATGTCATTTCAGCGTCAATTTAACGATTCTAGCACTCCGCTCAATGAAACGGTACAGCGTCCAATTTGATATAAAGTACTCTCAAATTAGTTGGAAATATGCGTGTTTGTGAAGAAATAGAATAATTTGAAGTTTAACTGTTTTATTGATGTTTTACCAATGAATTGCAATTGAAAGTTGAATCCAAATACGAGCTCTTTGTCTAAACGAAAGGGCAACGAGTCCATCGAAAATCAGTAAAGAAAAAAAGACCCGGTTTACTCCATGAGAAAATGTTTTTTATTCACGATAATGCACCACCTTATTTAGCTTGCATTTTACAGGAAGAAAATAACAGATTTGTAAAACTTTAAATGGTAGGTATTTGACATCCCCCATAGTCACCTGATGTCGCTTAAAGTGACCCACCACTCTTTCAAAGGTTGAAGTAACATTTTTGATGTGTACAATACGATTCAATTCAACAGACGAAATTGAAGACGCCCTGATTAATTACTTCAAAAAAGTGGACGAATCGCTTTTCGACTCGGCATTGATTATTTGATTGCTAGCTAACAACGAAAAATGTTTCGAAAGATTTAGAGATTACGTATAATAATTCTAAAGGTGTCTGTAGAATTCAAAAGTTACCTTGTTTTTGTGTCTAATATCTTTTCAGTAGTGTAGTGGGAGCGTAAACAATCTACCTATAATTCTTAATGTTGCGTTAAGATAAAGCAAACTTTTTGTTGCTATCTATTTGTTCCACGTCTCTAATTTATTCTGTAATTAAGATATTGAATAATAGAATAGGCCATTAAATAATTTGAACATCGACAAAAACCTTACTACGTGTCATAGCGTGGTACAGCAAAGCGATAAAAGGTTGTGGTATCACTGGTTGTTCCGTTGCTGCATTGCTTTGAATTTTGAAATATAATTGTAAATCTTAAAACATCCTTAAAATTTAAATCCAAAATAGCTTTCTATAGACCAAAATTAAAAATGCCACCTAAATTTGATCCAAATGAGGTGAAATTCGTTTATTTGCGATGTGTTGGTGTTGAAGTCGGTGCTACATCGTCCTTGGCCCCAAAAATAGGTCCTTTGGGTATGTCGCCTAAAAAAATTGGCGATGAGATTGCTAAAGGGGCGGCAGATTGGAAGTTAATATAGTAAATTAGGACAAATATTAGTTTTTAAAGTAAAAATTTCCTTCTTGGTGAAAAATCACTAAATCTGGGTCTTTCAGATACTATAGAAAGTACTGCAGTTAACTAATCACACATAAGCAAACAACCGAAAATTCTTTTCCTGCCGTTTTTATCATTTAAAAACACCTAATAATATTTAGGTATTCAAATAGATCACAATACGAAATAAAACAACGGTACCGCTTCACTATTTATTTTGTCTAGCTCGACAAATTTGTTTCGGTGCAATTCGGCCATTAGCATAAGAGAAACAGATGCTTACTAAGTTTAAACTCCTACGTTATCACTATTTATGTATGAAGAGAAGGAGAGGGGAATTGTAAGTAGTTAATTCGATTGGTTATTTACTAAATTAATATTATTGAAAACGGCCTTCTTGATTTCCAAATTTTCTCACATAGAGAGTTTTCTAGATTTAGGAATATTACTATGTAAAAGTTTGAAATTATTAGTATCTAAAGAGTGATTGTGTGTGATTCAGTACTCGGCCATTCTACTCGAATTACGTTTTTTATTTTTTATCGCTGCAGTGTTCGATGATGCGCTTCAAAATTGCTCTTACTAATATCGCTATTAAAAAATGGGGCTTGGTGGTAGAAGGATGAAAATTAAGGGTTCTATGTATTTTTTAATGCTAAATCATAAAAAATAGAAAAAAAAATGTCCAAATAATAATAATAAATAAAAAAGGGGGTATGAAAAATAGATAGTAGCCGATTCTCAGACCTATTGAATATGCATATAAAATTTCATAAAAATCGGTCAAGCCATTTCGGAGGAGTATAGTAACTAACATTTGATAGGAGACTTTTATATATTAGATATAGTACAAAGCAAAATAAATGTTTAATATTAATTTAAAGAATACATACACTTAACACATTATTTTATACTTTTTTTTTCTTTTTCTTGTACAATGATAACTTTAAACAAAATTTATGTAGATTTAGAAAATATTCAGTAATTACACACGCTTATCTGATAGGCAATAAAATAGACATGTGTGCTACGTGTTGTAATATTCAATGCAAATTAATTGCGAATGCCAATTGCTATCGTGGGAGTTCCAGTACGTTAACGATTATAATCAGCTAAGTATAAAGTGATTATGTATATTGTAGATAGAAGGAATGGATGTAAAATACGCGGAAATGTACGTTTATTGAAGTGAAACAACTTTACTCGCAGATGACGCAATTTTTTTACAACAGAGATTGATAAACATACCTATGTATATGTATGAATGTATAATAGCATTTACCTATTTAGCATCAAATCCCAATTTACATGTTTCGTAGTAGTCAGTATTGAAAGTCAAACACAGTTTTAAACCCATTGTGATAACTACAAGATAAATGCCAAGAGCAAGGTTTCTGCAAGAGTCAAGAATTTGTCGATCTTGTTCTATCATGGAATGAAAATTAACACGATATTATTAACAAGATACCACACACACAATACAATATCAATAAAGACAAGTCGAAAAAGCTATGTTGTCAAAACTGCTTGTTCAATATCATGGGTAGGTATATCCCGTCTCGCGAAACATGATAACTTCAAAAAATATTTACCTTTTATCAATGGGTTGCTAAGAGGATCTTTTGAATTGATACCTTTGCTTTTACGTGAATAAATAAAGTAGGGAGAAATAGAAGGAGAAGGAGAAGGAGAAGGAGAAGGAGAAGGAGAAGGAGAAGGAGAAGGAGAAGGAGAAGGAGAAGGAGAAGGAGAAGGAGAAGGAGAAGGAGAAGGAGAAGGAGAAGGAGAAGGAGAAGGAGAAGGAGAAGGAGAAGGAGAAGGAGAAGGAGAAGGAGAAGGAGAAGGAGAAGGAGAAGGAGAAGGAGAAGAAGAAGAAGGTCTTACACTTTAACTTTCATGAGATAGTAATAGTTTTCCCAAGTTACTCATAATTGACACCGCTTTCATAATTTCCAATAGTCCCATTTTTTATTTAATTTAATTAATCTACCGGAGAAACCACGTTAAAAGAACGCACCTCACTGTTGACGTGGAATCGTGTAGGTAGGTATTTATTATGGAAAACATAACTTTTTGAATCGTGTATCTCAGAAATATTTTGAAAATCTGTTTCTATGGTCTCGTCTTGCGGTTGCCCTTGTTTTAAGATAAATTATAAAGAATAGTGACGAATGTACTGCCTCTAAAACAGTTCTTTAACTTAAAAAATGCTGTAGTAAAAAATCAAACATAATTTTAAACTCTTTGAAACTAAATAATCAGTTCAATATGAACTTTGGATGTCTCTTGCCAAGGTTTCCTGCCACATGGTCGGTATAGGCGATAAAAGCAAGACGGTCAATAATGACTAATCAACCAACTAAACTTTAATAATTTTGATATCCTGTCAGATATCGTCTTTAAAGGAAAATCAAAAGATGTCATTTCAGCGTCAATTTAACGATTCTAGCACTCCGCTCAATGAAACGGTACAGCGTCCAATTTGATATAAAGTACTCTCAAATTAGTTGGAAATATGCGTGTTTGTGAAGAAATAGAATAATTTGAAGTTTAACTGTTTTATTGATGTTTTACCAATGAATTGCAATTGAAAGTTGAATCCAAATACGAGCTCTTTGTCTAAACGAAAGGGCAACGAGTCCATCGAAAATCAGTAAAGAAAAAAAGACCCGGTTTACTCCATGAGAAAATGTTTTTTATTCACGATAATGCACCACCTTATTTAGCTTGCATTTTACAGGAAGAAAATAACAGATTTGTAAAACTTTAAATGGTAGGTATTTGACATCCCCCATAGTCACCTGATGTCGCTTAAAGTGACCCACCACTCTTTCAAAGGTTGAAGTAACATTTTTGATGTGTACAATACGATTCAATTCAACAGACGAAATTGAAGACGCCCTGATTAATTACTTCAAAAAAGTGGACGAATCGCTTTTCGACTCGGCATTGATTATTTGATTGCTAGCTAACAACGAAAAATGTTTCGAAAGATTTAGAGATTACGTATAATAATTCTAAAGGTGTCTGTAGAATTCAAAAGTTACCTTGTTTTTGTGTCTAATATCTTTTCAGTAGTGTAGTGGGAGCGTAAACAATCTACCTATAATTCTTAATGTTGCGTTAAGATAAAGCAAACTTTTTGTTGCTATCTATTTGTTCCACGTCTCTAATTTATTCTGTAATTAAGATATTGAATAATAGAATAGGCCATTAAATAATTTGAACATCGACAAAAACCTTACTACGTGTCATAGCGTGGTACAGCAAAGCGATAAAAGGTTGTGGTATCACTGGTTGTTCCGTTGCTGCATTGCTTTGAATTTTGAAATATAATTGTAAATCTTAAAACATCCTTAAAATTTAAATCCAAAATAGCTTTCTATAGACCAAAATTAAAAATGCCACCTAAATTTGATCCAAATGAGGTGAAATTCGTTTATTTGCGATGTGTTGGTGTTGAAGTCGGTGCTACATCGTCCTTGGCCCCAAAAATAGGTCCTTTGGGTATGTCGCCTAAAAAAATTGGCGATGAGATTGCTAAAGGGGCGGCAGATTGGAAGTCTTAAGATTACAGTCCAATTAAGAATTCAGAACCGCCAGGCAGTACCTTTAGCTGCTTCTTTAATAATTAAAGCTCTAAAGGAACCACAAAGAGATAGAAAAAATTAAAGAACATAAAATTTCCTGGAAATATAAGTTTTGACGATGTTCTTGCAATTGCCAGACAAATGAGACCAAGATCTGTGGTAAGGCAACTATCGGGAACTGTGAAAGAAGTTTTAGGAATTGCACAGTAGGCCGAACAGTTGATGGAAAGGTGCCACATGACTTAATAGATGAAATAAATGAAAGCAGTGTAGAAGTTCCCGAAATACATTACCTAATTGATTGGATGCTTAATGACCTAAGTAAAGAACTTCTTTCCATTACCTGCTAATTTAATGGGTGAATAATTTAGACAAAACAAAGAACTTACCTATTAGACCAGGGTCGACAATTTTTGAAACCAAAAAAAATTATAGTAGGATGAAACCCATTAGAAAAGGAAGAGAGTATAACAGAAATGAAAGGAAAAGTAATTTACGGGCGATCTGAGGTCGGGAAAAACGGTTTTCCTTGATTTCCGGAGTCTTATGAAAAAAAGTTAAATGACAAAGTTGTAGGTAATAAAAAGGTCTACAACTTTTGTATTTACACTTCTTTCACATAATCTCAAAATTTATGTGAAAAATTCAAATAACCAATTTTTTGGTTTTTTATTTTTATCTCACAAAAATTTTTTTTTTCACAAAATTTGGTGAAAACTTACCTATTTATGTCACAAACACGCTGTAACTTTTTTGATTTGAAATAATAATTTTTTCACCTTATTTTTACTTTATATCGAAAAAACACCCTAATTTTCAATCGAAAATTCTCACGTCAAAATATCTGCTTTTTTAAAAACGTTGGTAGGCTTTTTCTTCGTTGGAATCTCTACTTTCTGAGAGTGTGAAAAAAAAAATATACTTACATTACTATGGTAAGTTTTCTCAGGAAATGCAAAACAACGAAAAAAATATTATAATGAATAACGTAATCAGTATAAAGTATGTGAATTCAATAGTACGATTAATATGTATATTTATATATTATGAGATTGTCTCTGTCATAAATGTAATTAGAATTTTATAAATCGACTTTTATACTGAAAAAAATAGCAGCGGTCACATTTTTTAGATAAAATTTCCTTTTTGAAATCATATCTTTAATATTTAGAACAACTATTTTTTGCATTTCCTGAGAAAACTTACCATTATAATGTATTTTTTTTCACGCCATCAGAAAGTAGAGATTTCAACGAAGAGAAAGCCCACCAACGTTTTTAAAAAAGCAGATATTTTGACATGAGAATTTTCGATTTAAAACTAGGGTGCTTTTACGAAATTAAGTAACAATAAGTTGACAAAATAAATATTTCAAATCAAAAAAATTACAGCATGTTTGGGACGTAAATAGGTAAGTTTTCACCAAGTTTCGTGAAAAAAAAAATTTTTTTGTAAAAGATAAAAATAAGAAACCAAAAACTTGGTTATTTGAATTTTTCACATAAATTTTGAGGTTATGTGACAAAAGTGTAGGTACAAAAGTTGTGGATCTTTTTATTACCTAAAAAATTGCCATTTACCTTTTTTCCATAAGACTTGTAGTTTTTCCGGAAATCAAGGAAAAACGTTTTTTACCTTTACAGACTCACCCCCTTCCCCTTCCTGACCTCAGATCGCCCGTAAATTATTTTTCCTTTCATTTCTGTTATATTCTCTTCCTTTTCCAATGGGTTTCATCCTACTATATTTTTTTTTTCACTTTTTACTATTTTAAAAGGCTTCAGCACTGGTCTATATTGAAAACATTAAAATTTATTTCCTTTTTATCAATGTGTTATTGTCCAAACATACTAGTTGTTAAGATATTTTAACAACGTGTATGCAAACGCATATATATCCACTACCGTGACCATGCAAGGACGTTTAAGAACATACCACACCCTTCTCTGTCGGTCACTATATCTTACTCAATGTAAATTAAATTCCAATTGATTGTTTTCTGCAAGTTTCGTTCAACCATAAACAGTATGAACGTATGTATGTATTTAAGTACTAACAACTTGCGTGCGTTATAACTCAAGCTACACCTTCCGAATACCGAATACCTAACATTATTAACGACATGTTTTTTTTAAACTTGTTCGCCTATACACTACACTATAGAGACTCAGTAACGTGCTAATATCTTCTGTCATAATTATTAAAAAATGTGTTGTTGATAGCAAATAAAAAGTTAAAAATGTACCGATGAAATGAAATGAAGATTCTGAAAGTCTTTCTCTATTTTGAAAACTGGACTTTTTTTTAATCAAAATCACTAGGTGCGCAATCTTTATTATAAACAGAACTATTCAAAGATACTGCACCACAAAAGAAAAATATAAAGAAACAGTTCGTTAAGTGTTGCAGTTTACGGACGTAAAACGTGGACAATGACTCCACTGCAAGAGATTGGAAGCTTTTCGAATGCCATTACATGGACTGATAGGATCACCAACAAGGATCTCTTGAAACTAGTGAAGAAAAAAGGACGCCGGGTTATAGAAATCAAAAATAGCAAGATAGAAAGTGACAGACCATTTACTAAGACCTGATGATTTTGTAAAAGGGTAGATAATTGAAGGAAAGTTAAGTAGAAGATGGTCTAGAATTGAGTACAGTGCCCTATTTAAATACAAAGCAAGAAAACATCATACCAGTACCTACATTAAACAATTGATCTGTAAAGAGCGGACAAAAACGTTGTTTCTAACTAATGAATTAAACATCCTGTTGGGGTGTTTCAACACTGGTTAAAACCTGGGGTCATACGGGTGATATTTTTGCTTTTTCAAGGCCCAGTTGCTTCCGGTTTATTGCCACGTTGTCTACATAAAACGTTTGATGTTTCGGAATCATCTTGTCTCCTTCTTCCGAATATCTGAATATTTAATACATTTATGCATTAATTAATTGCAACCGATCTGTTATTTTCTTCTAATTGGCTATCATTGATTATTTGTTCTTCTTCTTGATGTTGCTAGTCGTGATGTACTAATAAGATTTGCTCGCATATGTGTCTGAAGACAGTGTACTTTTTCTTAAAATAAGTTATATCCTTTCAATAAGTATCTATAATTTCCAACAAAAATCATGTTTTCTACACCAAGACAGGACTTCTGATTGTATTTTCTAATTATGTAATAGGTATTGGTATCATATCTTAGTGCCCTTTGATTGATTCGATCCTCGTTTATACTAATGTTTGAATTCACCTAGAGATTTTAGGCTAAGAAAGAAAAGGGACTCGTAACTCCTATGCTGTGTTTGCGTCGTGTTTTGATGGCAACATTGAGATGGACGTCATTTTTCGGAGGCAGACAATATAATACGTTGCAACCAGTGAAGAAAAATGAAAACTGTGAGAAAAGTGTTGTTTAAATCATTTGTGTTTTTAAAATAACATATTTGTAAGTATATAACGCTTATGACTGCAAATGACGCAGTGTTCGAAGAAAAAGTAGGAGGTATAAAGAATTGTTCATAGTATATATATATTGTCCTGTAAAGAAATTCACGTTTAATTTCTTTGGGACTTATGCATAACTTAAAATATCCAAGTATTTTCTAAAGAGAATCATAATGCTTCATATTTTTTTTTTTGGAACAAGTTTATTAGTCAGTTATCTCAAGAAACATTATTTGACCAAAAAGTTTCATTGGCGGCGTCACTTAACATATAGGTAGAATATATTATAATTGGAAGCAAATGCTGCTGACATATTAGTATATTAAAGCTGTTTTCTGAAATACACTTTTTATTTTCATTTAAAATAATAAAATAATAATAATTTAATTATATATTATTAAAAACAACTTTACTTTCATAAAAAAATGAAAAAATTGTACATAAAACAATCAATGCAAGATACTGTTGGACAATCAATTTGGTTTTACTAAAAACAAAGGAACCAAGGCTGCACTACAACAAATAACTCAGCTTGTTTATGACTACCCAGATAATAGCAACCCTACGGTGTTTTCTTTTTTGGATAGCTTTTGACACTGTAAATTATAATAAAATCTTGCTTACTAAACTTTACAACTACGGTATCAGAGGAAATGCTCATAAGCTACTGACTGACTTTCTAAACAATAAGAAACAACGGGTTAAAATACAAAAACATTACAGTAATCCTCTTTTAATCAATACAGGCGTGTCCCAAGGCACTATCCTGGGCCCCCTTCTCTTCATTTTATATGTGAATGATATGCTAAAGGACAATATAATATCTTATGCGGACGATACAGTTTATTTATTGTTGTTTATTAGCATAAAAAAAGCTATACATAGTATATACATATGAATAAGAATCGCAATCATAACACAAGAGTATACATTTATCAAAGGAAATAAAATTTTTAAGGATCAGATCCTGTAACACAACCAATTGAAAGTTTATTATCCTTGATTTCTATCAATAATTGTCTCCGAAAAGAACTAAACACCGTAATGTCTCTGATCTCTTTGATTAACTTATTATACAATAAAAAAACCAACATATTCAATACATCTTTCTCCCCTTTTAGTCCTTTTATTATTTACAGCCAAAAAATCAGCTCTTCTGAGATCATACCTGTGGCTTTTGTACAACACCATATCACAAATATAATTTGGAAGCATATTATTAAGCATTTTATATATGAAAATACAAACATTATACTTTAATATTTGCTCAATTGATAAAAACCTAAAGTATTCAACATATCTTTAATTCTAGTATATATCTGTTAACATTTAATTTAAGTTGTAATAGTTACTGATGATACTTGGGCTGGAGTGAGAGGAAGATGAACATTGGACTCAATTTACAAATGGTTTTTGGCTAACAAAATATCACTAAATATAGATAAAACAACTTAGCAATGTAACTTTTGGCAACTACTATGATAGTGTACCAAAAAACATCAGTATAAAAGTAAATAGCATAGCTATTAAAACAGTGGAGCTACAAATACTTGGGTGTTTTCATAGATTATAGAATTAAGTGGGACACACATATAGAATATCTAGTCAACAAGAGCAAATATATACTTAGTCTATTTCTTCCGCAAACCCGCTAAGATCATGAATCCTGAAACCCTTAGAATGATCTACTATGCCCTTTTTAATAGTGTAGCAAGCTATGGTATTATTGCTTGGGGAGGAGCCTATCAGAATGCTTTGACTCTACTAAAAAACGTACAGAAAAGTTTAATAAAAATCTTGAATACAAATAATTTACCATCAGATAGAAACTGAACACTAAACGTTGATCAGATGTTTGCTTTAGAGTCTTTGAATTATCATTTTGACCATCTACAAGAACTTTACGTTGCTTCAACAAGTAAAACAAGAAATAGGAATCTTCCTTTACCAATCCATCACAAATCTGTAAACAGTAAGAGCAGTAATATCAAAGCAATTACTTTATTTAATCAATTACCTAATGACATTAAAATACTTAAAGGAAAGAGTAGAAGTAGGAAACTTCAAGTCTGGATCAGGAATAATTTTTGATTTTCTTTTCATCTCAGCCAGGAGTCCTGGATTACTTCTTCTTTCTTGATTTAATTTTTCTCTATTGGTTTAATTTTTCTGTAACGTAATAACTAGCACAGTATTTTCAGTTCTATTTAACTCTTGATTTAGTTATTTTGTAAGGATACATTTAAGTTTTACTAAGTTAAGTCAGTCCCACCAATAGGTGATTTTTCACCTCTGTGGATATTACTTTTCTAATATGTGTTATTTTTGTACGACTGAAATTTAATTAAAATTAAATTAAATTAAATTCAATTTAAAATTAAATTAAAATATAATTCTAAAACAAATTCTCTTTATTGCAACTAATAATTACATGTTAGGCTACTGAACTTAATGTTTTGGAGACAAAAAGCATCATCTTAGCGTTTAAAATTATGAACCTCTCTTTCGTAGTCTAAATTGGAGACACTGGCCACTTTGATATACGTCTGGAATTTTTTCAGATCACAAGGTGTCGATTAAGGTGAATTTTTCATTCTTTGATTAACCAACCTTCTGAATACTTGAAATGCAGCTCCTTTCTTCACCGTGCGCACTTATGAAGTAACCTTACAATTCTTAGTACGACTTTGAGCTTTAAAAAAAAGAAAGAAAGGTTACATAGCTAACTCTAAGCAAAAGTACATGATCACGGTAACATTCCGTAATTCATGTCTTCCTTGTCTACCGTTATCTTACGATCCTCAGCAATTAAATAAAGACATTCTTTGATTAAAGTCCCTTTGGATAGAACCATAACTTTACGATAAGCAAAGACCACCGCCATTGATGAACATATATGGTTATTTACAGTGCCATTGAATGCTTTCTGACATCATATGTAAACTGGATTTTTTTTTTTAATGTTACGTTGTCATGAATATTAAGTAGGTATATATTTAATGTTTTAAATAAAAAATTACAAGAAAATAATATATAAAAATAAATATTAATTATGTAGGTTAACTGTTAAAGAATGAGAATTTTTAAAAGACGCTTTAAAAGCCTGACCTGAACTGTACAAATCGATTTGCATAAGCTGATATCCGTGCGTCACGAGTAGCATGTAATAAATATTGGTTTAGTGTTAATAAACATGCAATTTAATTACCAAACAAATAACGTTCTTAGGGTAGAATATTAAATTTGATCTATCATTATGGAGTTTTATATCTTTGATTATGTACACTGTCGGTTACCTTGTTATGAACTACATACGAAAAAAATTGCATTATAAAACACCTACTTACTTAATTAATGATTAAAATACTGATGTTTTTTTTTAAATTTGTAATTTGATAATGTCCTACTAAGAAGTTAAAAAGAAAAGTTGAAAGTAAACACTGATCAAGTGGTTTCCCAATGACTCCGTACTATAAAAAACTAGTAAAAAGGAGGTACCTGTATAATAAGAAACTTTAGTCGTGATCAGAAATTGTTCCTTAAATTAGTAACCGACAACAACAATTGGTTAAATCTCAATTAAGTAATCATTTTAAAGGGGGGATATGAATCATCCAAAAAAAAAAGGAAATAATTTAAAGCTGTGTGTACTTATTTACTAATTGCAGGTAATGCAAGTTGCCAGGGCGAATGTTGCACAGCCTGTCTTTATATTTTTAACTCGTGCAACTTTTAGAAAATTTGGAAATGAGAATCTTCTGACAGATGCTAGGACGAATGGTGTTGGATTCTAGACACTTTAGATACAGAATACGAAGGAAAAGTGTTCAAACATTGTCGAAAATTATAAATGATTTTTAAATATAATCAGAAAAAATTACAAAAAATTGATATAATAAAAAATGTTGGGTTGGTTAGGAAGCTAACTTACCTGCATTTTAGGGTTATTTTTTTGTTCACATTCTCCATTAATGTCAAGAAATTGTCTATAGACATGGTATGCATTTCGAGTTTAATTAAGTAAATAGTGTGGTGTGGGTTTTTAGTTTTCTAAATTTACAACACATTACAATAACCTTTTATAGCAATCCAATGGATGGAGATCTTTGGATGTTGAATAAGCGAAGAAAGAGACAGGACTGATAAGAGCTGGGCAAAGTCCTCATCGAAAGGGCTCCGAGCCCTAATCCCAAAGCACTAACCTGAAGTGCTTTAGTTCTTGAAATACCAATTACAATTACAAATACAAGGACTTCGACTTACCAATTACAACGAAATGTAATGAACAAAGCCCTAAGCACTTGTAAAAAAAACTTTGAGCATGAATTACTTCAAAAGGGTTTCAATTACATTAAAAAACATGAAGTACTTACAAAAAGAGCTGACACACTATAAGGGCTTGGGTTAAACCAAAAGGGCTTTAAATAAACCAAAAAGTCCTTGTTGTATTAATGGTATTCAAAAGATGTGCGTCTTTTTTTACTGTAACAGGTCTAATCGACGCAAAAAATCAATATGTGAACTCACAAGAAATTACGAATAATCAGTACAAATGTAAACATAAACACCTGAGCCTTTTGATGATTTTGCCTTGCATTGAGCTTGTATTTCAAGCACTTTAAAGCGATCTCGACCTTTTGAAAGTGCGACCAAGCGGCATGATCTAGTCGTCTAGATCATTCCTTATTAGCATTCGGGAGGTCACCGGTTCGATTCCGGGGCCGGCTACTCTGGTCCAAGTTTTTCTGTGGTTTCCTTGGATCATTTAGGCAAGTGGTAGGTTAGTAATATTTCACAGATAGTCTTTCACTTCTCTTCTGTCTTCATTTCGTCCTTCTCATCTTCTCCCCCAAACCATCACCCACCCATTCCCACTATTCCAAAAGGAGGTTGAAGAGGGCCTTCTGCCCTATCCGTCGACTTTGCACCAGAGTGTAGGTCGAAGGGACAGCCCACCCACCAACATTAGTGGGAATGAAACACCCAAAAGATTTTTGAAAGTGCTTAATCCCTATTTTTAAATACAAATTGCAAAGCACTTTTATAAAAGTAATTCGATTACAGTGCTTCTAAGCCCTCAAAGCACATTTTCAAGCACAAAGCTCTGCCCATTTGTGACAAATAATTCTTCTAAATTAAGAGCTTTTTGAAATCTATACAAAATTACTAATTACATACTTGAACTATTTCGGTTACTCTCCTTTACTCTTTAATTTTATTAATAAATTAAATTAATTAATTCGTTATCTATATATTTAAAATAATTTAATTAAGACCTAATCACTTTCCTCAAGTACACAGCTTGGTCATAAATAAAGTCCTGTGATCTTGTTCGATTATCGTATTTGATTTATAATGATAACTTGTAGTGATCTTCAAATTCTAGGTGGGACGTATTTAATATAAATACAATTGGTGAAAGTTATTTCTATTGCTCGTAAATGGCGAATGCGCTAGACATTATGTCTACTTCCCTATTATAAATTTGTCACTAACTGATAACCCTTATATTAAGTATTACATATCAGTTTTACATCAACAAGTTCAATGAAACAAAGTGGGTATTACGTTTTTATGTTTATTCTTTTGTAAACATATTAAGTAGAAAATAATCCTACAACTTTTTTATATTTGTTTTTCAGAATTGTATTGGTAGTTGCCCTTTAAATATCAACACATAATTTTAGATTATTATTTTTCTTTTAAACAAGTTCTTATTTTTATGAAATTACTACTTTTTGAATTTTGTGGAAAACTTTAATATTCATAAATGTCATGTAAAAGATAGTCCCTTTACACCATTTTCTTCATTTCTGTGAGTTGTGCCGTTTTGGTAACTTTTTTGGCGTTTTAGTGATTTTGTCACCTTTGAATAAATATCCTATAACCTCTCCTCTCCTCTAAATCGTTCACGAGCTCTCAAGGTTTTCTGTCGCCATCTAAGGCCGGCAAGAGCTTTAAACTGTTGTCTCAAAATATTTTTTCGGTTTATTTCGGGCACCAAGTTTAAATGGTTAAATTTGTTGTAAATAAAGTTTACAAACAGAAGCATGTAAAACCTGTGCATGCTAATCAACAGGTTTTTCCAAAAAGTTCAAACTATCAGGTCTAGTACATATAATTAATAATGCAGAGAAGCACTAGATAATTCTATTTATCAGGTATATTGGTACATTAGTTGTATTGTATGTATTGGCCATATCGCTTGGATGCTGATCACTTATTTAGATAGGTACATATATGTCATGTAATATTTCAGATTGTTTCCGGAAATTTCCAGTAAGTTCTTTTTATCAAGCAAATCTTGTGTGTTGTATGAATTATGACCCGTGGTTTTCATCTTTTTGGTAAATCAAAGGTGCCTCCAGTATTGACCGCCTGCAGCAAGTTTGCTTTTTATTTCAATTAAACGTAGCTAAAAGCCACAAAATATTTTTCAGAGTGATGGTATATACTACGAATAGCTGATAATTGCCCGACAATATATTCTAACGAATGATCAGTTACCATCATTACTTTTTCGCGAGAATTCGTATTTCATACGTACTTACCCGGAATATAAAGAGAGATTACATTGCGTCCTTATTTTACGCGTGATAATCTGCCGGTTGAGGCAATAAATAGCCCATCACAATATTGAATATTAGTTACAGCCCTGCTCGGACATAAACATGGCTGTTCATGGGTGAAACAGTAACAGGTTATGCGCACGCTGTTCCAATTAAATTAAATATACGAGCGAGTGGCCGCGCTGGCCCCAACTTGCACGTAATAATCACATTCCTTTAAATATGGAGCTGCCTCTTCGCGACGACGCAACGTCTGTCGTTTTTCGAAAAAGACTCGTATTTATGAAAAGCCGATTACAACTGACCATGCAGAAGCCCTTTGCTACGTATAGTTGTAGTGGAGACCGACGTGGCCGGCACATTGCATTGGTAGATAAGTACAAGTAACTAGAAGATTTTGCTTACATAAAGATCTACAACATTGCACTGCTGCAAGTTTAAGAGGATTGGTATTAACAAACGGTAAGGTGTAGTAATCTTTGGATTTAAGAAAAGAAAAACACTACGTAAAATTTTTGTTTATAAGGCATTGAATTCAGCTTAGGCACCTGTAGATTTTTTAACAGCTTCATAAATATTGATTATTTGAAGTGGTTTGCTTGTATTGTAGTGTAGCAAATTAAGCTGCATTCGAATTTTCAATGATGAATTAATCATTAAGACAAAAAGACTTAGCCAAAATTAAGGGAGAACAATTGTTTAAAAAACTGCAGGGGGAATGTTCATTATCTACATGCGATGGTTTTCCTTAATTTCTTTTAATTGACCCCCTGTTTCGCCCCTTTAATTAGGTTTGGTATTAATGTGACGCCCTCCCCCCACATTACATTACTAGTGGTTTACCTTACAAAGAATTTTTAATTAACAGTTATATTATATAGCAGTTCTTTTAATTAATAGTTGACGTGAGATTTTGAGTGGTCCTCCCAGCCTTAAATAAAACGCCTCTCTTACTTATTGTAAACTCACGTAATTAATGAATGTTCCTAGAAAAGAAATGAAAGTTAGGATGTCAATTGGAAGGTAATAAGGTATTTAATTGTATTGGCAAACACAAGATAAAAAGTACTGAACTTACAATAGGTAAATTAAAGAAAGAGAGACTCATTCTAGTTACCATTAAAACTTTTTATTTATTTCGACAATTTCTTGTTATGTGCGTGAAAATTATCACGACGACACTTGAAATGCGTTGAAAATTGTCACACATGATCCAGCCAGAGCTTCTTATGACATTCAAAAGGAGGAGATGGATAAACCGGTGGATGAACTGGATCTAACACCTTTGATGGCGTAAATTGCAATCTTAGTAAGTGTTAAGAATTGTAAGATTAGAGAAACTTAAACTAAGTAGAATCTACTTGATCTTTCAGATCATAGAGGTAAGAGGAAAAATATAGATAGGATTTTGTCGAGGGAAGGCTTAATTTAAAAACAACATATGGTTTTTCTCAAAAAGAGTATTTTATTCAGAAGAAATGGAGAAATATTATAGAAAATAAAGTTATAATACCAATCTTCGAGGTTTTTGTGGCTACGCCAATGGATGAGAGTTATTTACCTTGAATGAATGATACATCTAGGGATTTTGGTATTTCGGAAAAAAAATAGGCAAATGTTGTGGTTGTTTTAAGAGCGATGTACATCACGTGATCAAGTCCAGTCTACCACACACTCACCCCGCTTCACGGAGCCGGCAAAGTAAGTTTTCGGCAACAATAATAGACGGACGTTTCTAATCTCGTCGCGTGGCTCTACACGGAAATGATTGCCAAAGCACATGCATTCTCGTCTTTGAATTGTTACTTTAGATAGTCTCCGCATACGCAGCAGCACTTCCTTTATAGTAAATTGCTTTTGCATATACTTATTTACTACAATTACACAGTTACAAACTATATACATATAAAATGCATAAGAATTGTCGTACAATCGTGGATATATTTGCAACTCAAAAACAATTAATTAATTATAGATTTTTTGGTATTTTTTCCATTTTTTTTTTAGTTTAACTTATCATCCACTCTGCAGGCATTTATATTCCATACACTGGAGCAATCTGTCATTGCTAACTTTCTTTCAACATAAGTTCTGTGCAAAATTGTATATTCAGGGGAGAAGAGCGCTCTAAAGGTTAACTATGTTGTTGCAAAAGCAAATGGAACGAGCAGAATATTTTATTTTCAAAAGAAGCCTTCACATTTTTATGATAGTTTTTCAAATCTAATTTATCTAAGAGAATATAGAAACTCCCCAAATATTCGAAACTTCATTATTTCAGAAAAATTTTTACACAAGAAATTATGCTTGTAAAGGGAAAATCGTGTGATTATCTTGAATATGACATTTAATTGATTTTCGAGATCTTTCGAAGTTAAGGTAATATTTTCATTTAATTGCATTGCATCTTTTTGAGACCAGCAATGGAAAAAGTTGGATATTTAATGACTTAACTATTTACAAGTAAAGTATTTTATTACCTACACACACACATTTTTTTGTTTTTTCATTGCTGAGATTAAATTTGAATTCGACTGTCGTATTTTCGTGATCATTTTTTCAATGGTTCTAAGGTAACAGTTGGTTAGTTGCATATTGCCAGGGAAATATAGTAGGTATTTCCCAAAATGTCCATAATGGGTAAAGGACCGCCATTGCTACCCATCACAGTTGAACAATAACCCCACATAAATGTTTTAAGCCCTGATAAGCCCAAAGTCCTAACCTAAAGTGCTTTAGGCTTTGAAATCTCAATAGCATTTTAAATCCAAAGATTTGTAATTACCAATTACATCGAAAATTAATTGAATACAAAACTTAGGGCTCTAAACCCCTATAAAAAGGCTGTAAACATACCATAATTGCTTGAATTTAACCAAAAAGGCTTCAAATACATCAAAAAGCCGAAAGCTCCTTTGGTGGTTTTAGTTTTAAAAGGTTTTAAGCATTTTAAATGGACTTTATGCCCTTTAAAATTTCTTGAAACCTCTTTGTCAAATACAAACTACGTTAAGTACTTTTAAAAAATAGTTACATTGATAAACATCAACTACTTCTTCATGAAAGGGATCCAAAAATAATGCTCCTAAGCTCTGAAGGGATTTGAAACACATTTTTAAGCCTAAAGCACTAAAGCTCTGAGTAACTCTGCTATCCATGTATAATTTTGATTACAGTATCCTTAAATCGATATGCCGTCATTAATAAATAATTAGTATTTAAAAGTATTTAATATTTTCCAAACAAACTGCTTATCATCAATCTTTAATTCCAATAATTAATAATCTGTCACCATCCACCACGTTATCATCGGTAATAGCTTCTAATCTCACTGTCAACTTTACCGACAAAGAAAAAGCATTAAGTAGGTAACTCAAGCAAGTATAAAGCATTAACTACTTACGAAAGAGTTCGCTTTCGATTATTGCACAAATCTTGTTCGTTGTTAGAGAAATTGCTCGCTCACAATTAATTTCTACTGGGTACCTATCAAATCTCCTTCCGCCCGTTACACGCATCAGGTGACGCAAACAGGTGCGGTTGCTTGTGGGTTTATTAACAAACTGAAATGAGAGAGAAAAAACAAACCATTTCCAGACCGTTAGCTTGAAAGCGACATTAATTAATTTTGTTTTGTTTATTAAAAGGAAATTGTTTGGACATGATTGTAATTAAATGTCTCATTGGTAATACCCAAATAAAATGAGCAAACGAATGGCGACGTTTTTGTGTCAAGCTAGAACAAACTATTGCACTGTGAAATTCTAACAATGAGATTTAATGAAAGGGGGCAGATTAAAACATTTTAGTTAATTATGCCATGCATACTTTTATTGGGTTTTAAGTGGACAGCAGACCGTTGTTGAAATACATTATTTTTAAAAAAATTCGGGATAGTAACAAGCTTTGCACATTATACATAGGCCAGTAAAGGTTACCTATAAAAATCTAAACCTAAAGAACACAGATTTGTCTCTAGTACTCTCAACAGTTGACCTCGAAATTTTTCACTGTATGTATCACTTTTCTAGGTCAAGTTAATAGCCCTGGAAAAGGCTCCAACTGACGAAGGCCACTTGCTTCGGTTTGTTTTGCACGTGTAATTATCTGTTCTATCAATTTATTATTATGTAAATTTAATTAATAAAGAAGCTGTGCATCAGACAGAGGAAAAGGTGGTAGTATAAATATGGAAAAAAAGTTTGCTAATATGAGACGTTTAATAACTAGAATAGCTGTTTCTGAAATTTAATTATCTAAAAAACAAGAAATGCCGATGAGGGAATGTAATAAAATGCTAATAAAATAATTTGACGTCATATATGACGTAAGTATTGATCGCAATAGAAACAAGCTGCTCGAGAATTATCTTTTAGAAAATACGGTAAATTCTAAAACCAGTTTTCTGATATAAGACTAAATGTAGGAACGCCTTGTAAAAAATACGAGTTAAAAATTTGCGGAACAATACCTTAGGGTGGAAATATACTTATAAATTTTATTAAACCAAAAGGTATAATTCTTACTGTAGACTAATATAATCCTTTTATTACCGTTACTAACAACTACACTATACTAAAAAAAACAACCCTTTTTCTTTCTTTTAAAATTCCCTCTAATTTACTAATATCACATCCACTATCATCTACCATCCACCTACATTGCTCCATACTCTTATTCTCAATACATCCTCCCAACACATGCATCAAAGTTTCATTCTGTCTTTCACAAAACCTATAGACTTTTTCTTCCTGTTCTATCAAATATTTACACTCCCTGCATTCATTACCCACTCTAAACTTAGCAATAATATCCATTCCTATTTTGTCTCCCCTAAATAATTCGATATCAGATCACCCTGGCACGAATTCCACATCAAAAGTCCTAGCCCCGCTGCATATGTGGAATCACCTATTTTCCTTAAGTCCTCGCCTCTGTCTAATTCCTTACATCTTATTCTAACAATTTCGCCTATATTCCTACCCATTCCTTTTCACTCGTCCAATTGCTCCTGCTCTATTTTTATTTCTCTTAATTTTCTGTCCCTTTCTTCAACGTATCTATTTCTCCTAAAAATCTTAAACACCATTTTCCTCCATATTTTCTTCCTTAAGTCCCCTTCTTCTAACCTTTCTAATTTTTCCTCATAATTTATCACCCTTTTTATAGCTTCTTCTAACATTATCCCACATTTTGCCTCTCTTCTCACTATATAGTCTGGGGTACCTAATATATATTTCCAAATTTAGCACCCACGTAACACTTTTTTATAGTTTTTCTACCTGTTTTTTTAGCCCTACCCCAAACTTCTACCCATACAATTATATATTTTTTAGTACCACAGTAAATTAGTCTTCTATCATTCTTGCATAGATTTTGTCCGAATCTCCACAATTCTCCCATATTAGCTTTTTCTTTTGCCACTCAATTGTTTATGTGAATTTCGTCTTTATTGTCTTCTCTCATCAGACTTCAGACATCCTAAATAAAAGTATTTTCACTTTTTAAATCACTCTTCCTTTCCACCGTATTTCTTTTCTCCCGGCCATTATTCCTTTTACCTCCTCAAATTCTATCACTTTTAGAAGAAATTGTGAAATCCAGGCTTGATGGCCGTGGTCTAGGATTGTTTGTCCTTCGGTGAGAACACCGAGGAAGTCTCTTATCCGACGTTTTGCCAACAACTGCGAATGGCATCCTCAGGGAACGTAGCGTGGGCGTAATGCCCTCCTGGGTGTTCTCACCGAAGGACAAACAATCCTAGACCACGGCCATCAAGCCCGGATTTCACAATTTATTCTAAAAACGTCGGCCGTGAAAGCCTAAGCCTATTCATCTATCACTTTACGCTATTCAATTCTAATCCTTCTTGCTATAAAAAAGACTTTTCCAGTGCCTTTACTTTATCTTGTAGCCTTTAATAATTTGTTGAAATCGAATCTATCATCTGCAAATGCTATTGTCCATATTTTTTTCTCCCTTCGGGTGGGAATAGTACACGTACTTAATTTAATTATTACTGAGTAATGGGGATAAGTTCTGAATGTAATCATTTAATATAATAAAGTATGCAGTTACTATTTTATCGATCTTTGTTTTTGAGTGTACTGTTAAGAGCGCTCTTCACAACTGAATATACAATTTTGCACAGAACTTATGTTGAAAAAAATGTTAGCAATGACAGATTGCTCCAGTGTATGGGATATAAATGCCTGCAGAGTGGATGATAAGTTAAACTAAAAAAAAAATGTAGAAAGTACCAAAAAATCTATAATTAATTAATTGTTTTTGAGTTGCAAATATATCCACGATTGTACGACAATTCTTATGCATTTTATATGTATATAGTTTGTAACTGTGTAATTGTAGTAAATAAGTATATGCAAAAGCAATTTACTATAAAGGAAGTGCTGCTGCGTATGCGGAGACTATCTAAAGTAACAATTCCAATACGAGAATGCATGTGCTTTGGCAATCATTTCCGTGTAGAGCCACGCGACGAGATTAGAAACGTCCGTCTATTATTGTTGCCGAAAACTTTTCTTTGCCGGCTACCCTGAAGCGGGGTGAGTGTGTGGTAGACTGGACTTGATCACGTGATGTATAAGGCTCTTAACCCCCACATCAAAAAAGGAAAAACGTCAATTCGAGAGAAAAATATCGTTTAGTTTATGCCCTCCAAACTTGGAGAGGTAAAATCTATGTGAAGGGATGGTTTGCGCGCTAAATCTTTATACGTGTATTTTTGTTCAGCACACCGAGTAGTACAAAATATTTGAGTTTTAAGGAAATCGAGTACCAAACAAACGCTTCACAAACCAAAACGAGCGATTGCCAACATTTATTTTGCAAGTGATACAATTTACCTACATGTTCTGAATAAAAAAACATAAAATATCTTCTATTTGTATCGTGGGTACATTCACTGTCATAATCATTGGCATTGTTGGACAAACTATTCGGGCAGTGAGCGATTTTCTCTATTGCGAATAACATATACACATTATTAATATCCTACGTAGATATGTATGGTTCTTTTTGGATCTTTTTTCTGTATGTAGTATGAACAAATGATTTCGATTATACTAGGGATGGCTCATGGTTATATGCTACAGAGCTGCAGAATTTCTCTGATCTAATCTAAAGGTCTAGTTATACTGAACACTATAAAAAATGTTTGCATTCAGAAATGGCCTGTTCCTAACTAATAACGTAACTTGAGAAAGTTAATTTGCTAATAAATTGTTTTGTTTTAGCCTCAGTCGGGCTTTTATGGAAAAATATTGAAAAAATTGCTTTGAAAATAGAGAAATTCGAGAGAGACTTAAATTGGTTTTTATAACTAACGTAAAACACCTTTTCCGCCTGATGCAATACCTTTTCTTTGTAATTTATTAATTTAATTTATGAGAATGTCGATGTATAATACTATGTGACGGACGTGGCGCTTTGAATGACGTTGACATGCACCGACTGCGAAAGTTGAATGAAACTTACTTATGACGAGTTCCAGAAGGTTCGAGAGTTGCTGGACGTTTCGAGAATTACCTAGAAACGTCCATACTCTAATATATATAAAATTCTCGTGTCACGGTGTTTGTAACTAAAATCTTCTGAAATGGCTCGACTGATTTTCGTGAAATTTTGTGTGCATATTGGTTAGGTCTGCGAATCGGACAACATCTATTTTTAATTCCCCTAAATGTTAAGGGTGATCCCCTAAATTTCTTTTTATTTTTTTATAAAATTTGTTGTTTTTATTTTTGTATGATACAGCATACAAAAATACATACAACCCTTAATTTTCACCCCTCTACGATCAACTTCCATTTTTTAATAGCGATTTTAGTGCTGTAATAATCTTCAACTCTCAGTGGTCGATAACTGATCCATTATTATCAATCGATTCTGCTCGTTCCATTTGCTTTTGCAACAACATAGTTAACCTTTAGAGCGCTCTTCTCCCCTGAATATACAATTTTGCACAGAACTTATGTTGAAAGAAAGTTAGCAATGACAGATTGCTCCAGTGTATGGAATATAAATGCCTGCAGAGTGGATGATAAGTTAAACTAAAAAAAAAATGGAAAAAATACCAAAAAATCTATAATTAATTAATTGTTTTTGAGTTGCAAATATATCCACGATTGTACGACAATTCTTATGCATTTTATATGTATATAGTTTGTAACTGTGTAATTGTAGTAAATAAGTATATGCAAAAGCAATTTACTATAAAGGAAGTGCTGCTGCGTATGCGGAGACTATCTAAAGTAACAATTCAAAGACGAGAATGCATGTGCTTTGGCAATCATTTCCGTGTAGAGCCACGCGACGAGATTAGAAACGTCCGTCTATTATTGTTGCCGAAAATTTACTTTGCCGGCTACGTGAAGCGGGGTGAGTGTGTGGTAGACTGGACTTGATCACGTGATGTATATGGCTCTTAAGTAGCGAATTGCAAAATCTCAACTCTACTTGCCTTGGTCTATTTTTAATAAATTGAAAATTTGATGATGCACCAGCACTGAGTTTTAAAAGAATATTCACATCTTTCAAACATCGTTGCTTTGTGAATGAATGTTCAATGATAGTTATAATTTCATAAATTTTACACAAATATACCTTGTGATTCCTTTTATCAATCTAGTCACAGTTTAGCTTCATTTATAATCGTCGCGCAGCACACATAAAGTAGACGTACAGGAACTGAATTTTTGGAACATCAGATTCCGTGATCCGCGAAGGACCTGGTCCTTTGTCTTTGGTGTGCCCACTCACGAGAAAAAAAATCCTTTAGTATATGGCAAAGAAATCCGTCGATTTTTGAAGGACGGACCTTCAGACGGTAAATCCGCAAACCCTTGAACAGGTTTAAAGGATTTGCGAATTTTTTAAAGTGTAAGTTATAATTATATGCGCTGTAATGGTGCAAATGCAACGGATTAGATCCACCAGTGGTTCATAAACAGTGAATCAGGTCTGTCGGATTCAGTACATCGGTTTGTTCGTACGAATCCGAAAACAGATCAGGTCCGTTGAGTTTACCTCCATGCATGATCGGACATTTTAGAGGAATTGTTGCGGAAAGAACAAAATCCTTCAAAAATTCCGTTCTTATATGCCTACCTATACAGGTTAAAGCATTTAACATTATCTACCTAAAAAATTAAAAGGTTTTTAACTTTCGGAAAACCCTGAAACAAGTCGATCTTGATTTTAACATTTCTAT
Organism: Agrilus mali; assembly: GCA_029378335.1. Taxonomy (NCBI): domain Eukaryota; kingdom Metazoa; phylum Arthropoda; class Insecta; order Coleoptera; family Buprestidae; genus Agrilus; species Agrilus mali. The sequence goes on from CM055659.1 coordinate 15,772,990, forward strand.
TTATTGTTTGTCATGTTATGATTACTAATTTTCACAATTTTTATATTATTGTTCTGTTTTTCTAGCATGTCCAAGTGTAGGAATGTGTTGTAAATTCTATCGCGCGTATTATGATATTGCCGGATCTTTTCTTAAAGGATAATGGTATATTCTCAAAAGTACTTGCCAATCGTAGTTTGCTTCTTCTCTATTTATATTGTTCCATTTGGTGTTTAACCTTTTTTTCTTTCGAAAATTCTTCAAATATATTTAGAAACATTTTAGCAACGAATTTATCTCGGTTACCAAGTATACTCGTCCACTTAACACTGCACCAAAGCATCAACTAAGTTTTTTTTTCTCACACTTACTAATTGTTACGCAAAAATGCGTAAATTTCTTCAGGTTGAGTATTTATTTTTAACACAATTGTTATGTGTAACGTGACAAAACTCCTAGTGTCGATATTGACCACTTTGGAAATTGATTTTAGACCAGTATCCCATTTCACTTACTGGGATAATAGTCTATTGTTCTGAAGACTTATACAGTAAATAAGTTTTAAATCGAAATCCATGTCCAACAGTTTTGACAAATTGCTGACAAAATACATTTTAATCAGTAAATTTCAAGCAACGTTAGTATTAGTGGAATGATGAGTCTTGGAAACTCCTAATAATGTAAAGTTCGCTTCGTGCCTTTCTGAAAAATAATTCTGTAAGTAACCTGTTATTTTCATAACACCATTTCTTTCTCATGTTTAAGTCGATTAGTAAACTTGATGGCGGATATACATATTCTCATTCAGTAAGTATCCACGATTATTTATATTTATGGATGTTTAATAATGTAACACCGCGTTCTTTTATCGTTTTAAACGCCACTTAGGAATCCATAATAATGGCATTTCACATTGTGAACGACTTTTCCCGGTTTATTTCTAATAAATAAATGTCAATCGAATTCACCTGTAGCTCGTTTATTAATAAAGTGAGCCGTAAAACTGAGACTCGAGAGCAAACCAACAGCTCTGTCACCTTTCTATTAGTCAGTGTAATTTTACTGTCCATTTTATTAACGTCATAAATTTCGTTAAGGATCGCGCGGTCCAAGCCTGATCTCTTCTTGCTACACTCTATCAATAAAACATTAATAAAAAAGTATATCTCTTAATTTTCAAACGCACACCAATGTCGATTATATTAATTCTGACGTGTCGTAGATTATACACAAATGTCACCATTTACAATTCATAAACGTGTTTATAAATCAACATGTAACAAGTAGACGTTTACTGTTAACGGGTTCTTTAAACACTGATTATTATTGATTACTATCTAACCATAAAATTATGTATGTTGCTTCCATTATAAAAACGCCCATAAACATATGTATATTTCACTTCACCTCAAGCACTGATTATGAGTAAATACACATATGTATCCAACGTGTCTGCTTAGGGCATGAAATGTTGAACATTTTTGAATGATCTTCTATTTGGGCTAATATTTACCTTTCAATTTTGTTCGTAAACTAGAAATATTTACTTAGGAATCTCCTGATGATGGGTAGATTTTTTGAAAAGCCAAATAAATTTGCCTAGGAGTTCAAGTTTTACGTATAAAGGGTGACGTTCAATTATTATTAGATATTTGATGTATTTTTCTTTCAATTTGGAGCCCTACCTCTTTCTTAATAAAGTTTTCATTTACCAATTTTATAAATTCACTAGATCCAAATATTACATTTACAGTAGAAGAAGAAACAAATAATACATTAAATTTCTTAGATTTAGAAATCAATCGTTCCAAAAATAAACTTCTATTTAACATATTCAGAAAACCTACACATACAGATACCATTATACCTTTTAGTTCCTCACACCCCATACAAACCAAACACGCCGCCTTTCATTCAATGATCAATAGACTCCTAAATATCCCTCTCTCAACACAAAATTACTTAAATGAAGTGAACACAATTAAAATAATAGCAAAAAACAACGGATACAGCCCATCTATTATTGACAAATTAATAAAGAAAAAATCTAAAAAGTTAATTTTGAAATCAATTTATAACGCAACAGTAAACAACACAGAACAAAACCCTTCCCCACAATATTGTTCTATTAGATTCATTAATAAGGTTAGTTGTAAGTTCAAAAATAAAATAAAAGATATAAAGTCACCGCAATAGAAACCAATAATATTAATTTAAAAACTTTACTAATTAAAAATAAACCAAAACGTCCTCCTGTAACAAAAAGTGGTGTATACCAATTATTTTGCAATGATTGTGATGCAACTTACATAGGAAGAAGTGGTAGAGCTATTGAGACACGTTTAAAAGAACACGTTTATAGCATAAATAGAAAACTTAATAAAACAGGTTTTGCAGAGCATTGCATTAATTCACAACATTCATTTTGTAGCAACAATGTAAAAATTCTTCATTCTGATATCAACAATAGAAAAAAGTTATGTATGTTAGAAAATTTGGAAATCAAAAGAGCCATTCAAAATAATTTAAATTTAGTAAATAGCCAAACAGAACTTGTCTCAACAAACTCCCCACTTCTTTTGAGTAACTTGTAATTTATGTATAAATATGTTGCCACTAGTGTTAAGCTTTAGTAGAACTTACTCTTGATAATGATCGCCATTCGATCGAAACAATATTGTAGAGTCATCGAAATAAATTATTTAGTAAAACTATTTTGTTTTATTTTTGAAAATAAGTTTCTAAAATGTGTTGGGGCCCCTTTTCCCCCTTCAAGCGAAATTTATCCTGCAACGAGTCTAATTCAATTCTTTGAATTAAAAAATTAAAGAGAGATTTTCAATAACTCTCCTACCCTTAACTGAGATTTTATGAAATTTGGTTACCGATTTTTAAACTCGTGTAGTTAATAATAAATTTTCCCTAAAAATAAGTGGAAGAAACACAGGCGATTGAAGAATAAGAACCGTTGAATCTAGGTCCCACCAGGGACTTTATTAAATAATATAAAAAACAAAATGTGTTAGATGGGGTATAGATTTCAGAATGTGTATTAAATGACATTGTTATACTCAGCATTAAATTTAACGCACCACTAGTAAAACTATAAAAATTCAAAGTTAATTTAAGTTTAGTTTTCTTTTTTCCAATGATCGTGACTAAGTCATGATGGGACAGACACGTATGAAGTGCTACACATGAAGGGTTAAAAGTCTTCAACAGCTAAAATCAGATTAGGGTGTTCTAAAAACAATAGTAAAGATAAAAAAAGTGTTCCTTGTTGTTCATGTTGATAATTGAATCCTGTTTGGGGATGATTAATATCAAAATAGAATACCCCTGAAGATTTGAAGGAAAATTTTGAAATACGTATCGAAAATGTGCAACTGAATGTATGGGACTAGAAATTAAAACATGGAAATGGTGAAAGTTTTGAAATATTCTATTCTTTGGTTTATTGCACTTCGCTTATCCATGGCTTGCTGTGACTCTTAAATTGGACATTTCTCTTTGGCATTACTTCATCAATTATTTCTATAAATGTATTACAAAAGATATCAGTCTTTTCATCTACATGATACAATCTATAATTAAATTTTATCCCACGTGTTAATTGTTTTATATTACTTAATTTTCTAGGTATAATTCTATTGATATTACAATAATTGGTATTTATGTATAGTTCTACAATAATTGGTAATATGAACTTAAATAATAACAACACGGCCCCGTCTTGTTTTCTACCTATATTATTGCGTGCATTTTTGGAATCATGTAATGCAGTTGATGCCCACTTGTGCACAGTGCAGGCCATGTAGTAGCGTGAACGTCCGTCAACCGGCTTAATTATGGAGTGCCGCAGGGATCAGGGACGGGCCGCGTCTAATTATCACGTAACAGAATTTCTTCTGCCTCAGCACTTGTTGGGAATGTGTGGGCGACGCAAAATTTCCTGGACTAAATTCAATCTTAAACGTTGGCAGTCACGAATAACGAAGTTGTGAGTAACGTTTGGCAATAACAGTCAATGAAATTACAAGTCTGTGGCAGCAAATAAGTGCAGAAAACAACTTACATATTATTGCCGAATATAACTACAACAGGGTTGGATTCTTTTTAATTATAGTCAGAAATATGGCCATTTTGGTAATAACTTTAAAATAAAATTGTTTTTAAATGTTTAAAGTCACGAAAATAATTTTAGGTTGTAGTTATCATCATTGAATGAAATTTATTGCAGTACTAAAAGTCACCAAAAATAATATTTCAACATTATTGAAATATAGGACAGAAAATTTCCAAACAAGCCTTTGAAATAAATGTGGCGGTAAACGCATAATTTTTTGTATGTTTATAAATATTACTTCAATGCACTTCTTATCTTGTGCATGCCTTTGTTTCCTTTATATTGTTCCGCTATCAATATTACTATCTTTACCTAGAATTTCATCTTCACCTATACGTGCATGCACCCCTTGCTAATTAATAGCTTAATTATTCTGTACTTTCCTATCAACTCAATTCTACGTATTTCTACTAGTCTCATTATCCTTAGCGTCAGTACTTTTCTTTCTATCACATCTATTTTACTAACAACCCTATTAAGTACCTGTTAAATGTTTTTATTTAGTAACCCCAGGTCTACTTTACCTATACTACAATAAAGAATATTATATATTTCTTTAATTATTTTTGTACGTCAATGGCATCAAGCCGGATAACAAAAATTGGCGGAGACAACCACTACTACCGTCTTCATTTGCTTCCCTTAAAAGCGACAGGCACTTTTTGAAATAGCGCCAGACTAATACTTACAGATCTTTAACACTTTTTGGGTTTCATTCCCACCAACTATAGTAGTGACTTTAACAACTGCAGTAAACCCCAATAACCCGTCACATTGTTTCTTCTTTTATCTTACAATACAAAGTATAGCGATAGTCGAGACAAACACTTCTGTAGAACACGACAAACGTCATTGAAAATGCAGTAAGTTTAGAAGAACAAGTAGCATTGAAATTGCAACAGACAGCTAACTTCTGATTGGTACTTTGTATGCTTCCTAATATTTGTTAACTTAGTAAGGGTGGTGGTAAGGGTGTGTTCAAAACGTAGCAAAGGCCCAAGTAAGAACGAGAAATAAAGATACATCACTTCTCATAGATGATTTATTGGAGACTTTACCAGTTCTGGTTGCTTTTACTATACTAATGTTGACTCTCCTTTAATTCAAAGTTAATGAAAATCTTTTTTGGTTTGCTTAAAGAAATTGTGAGAATGTGTCGGTGATGATTGCAGAGAATACGACGAGATGTACGAAATGAAGACAGAAGAGACGTCTGTCTGTGGAATATGACATTTGAGGAAAATATGTTTAGTATTGAGAAAAGTTACATTAATTTGATGTACTTATCTATACCTACACCAAAGTCAACTAATTATCTAATTAACCTTTATTCACAACACGTTCTCAATTAAATAAAGCCCCTTGATCCTTATCCCCTCAATTTTATCACTCCAAAAATTATCATAAATGTAACTTTTGATTTAACAGTAGAGAGAATAAGTCATGTTGATCTCTAAAAAGAACAATTAACTACAACTATGAATATTGTTGGTGGTGATCGGTAGATGAAACAAATTAACATAAAATTTTATTTTAAATTAACTAACAGGCAATATTTATTCAAAAAATATTCAAAAGTCAGAACTATTAAAAATCGGGTAACGAAGCGTCTTTATATACAACAAAAGTGTTTATAATATCTCATGAAGTCCTCTACTTTTTCCTACTTCTAGTCGAGATCACTTTCTGGTGCACCTTTTCATATAACGTAATTTCGAAAATATTTGCTTGACGTTCGAAAAAGAATACCTTAATCTATTGGATTTAAAACAGAATTTGCATTAAAAAAATAATTAATAATAATAATAAAGCGTTATTCAAACCCATCTTGCAATTTCCTCATTTTCTATTTTCATTATGATGTCAAATCTGGGAATTTCTTCACGACTTCTTGGCTTCTTCAGAAGTTATTTGTGTTATTAATTATGGATTGAAATACAATTTCATTAAATCATTTAAGTTCCTAAAAAGTGAGTTAAATTGAACACAAAATGTTAAGTAAAACATTAAATGACTAAATCTCAAAATTCGAAGGAAAGAAAATTTTGCTGTCTAACTTTGTTCCTATTAAGCATCATTGACATTATAACTTTTATCGTGGATTTCTTATTTGTTTGATGAAATGCTTGATTTTATTTTCCTTGAAGACAATACCCCTTCTTTAATTTAATCATTTACTTTTGCTCTACAAACCGTTGCAACATCGAATTGAATGTCAGATCTTTGACTCGATGATTTGATATTTTATTAGAAGAGTCTTATAGAAGTCAAAGAGTACTTCCATTATTAAAAATTTAGAAGACATGAGAAACGTAGAAACTTTAGATGTGAAAATTTGTCTTCTTTTTCTAAAGGTTTCCATGTGGAATATTGGGTTTTAGTGTTTCATTTAATTGAGGTTCCATAGAATTTTATTTGTTTCCTTTTTGTATAAACAAAGTATTGCATTTAGGTAAAAATAAATTATATTTGTATAAGAATAGGTAATATTACTTTAAGTTTAATTTATGCTAAATACAATTTACCGCAGGATTTTTAAACACACACTCAAGCTATATAAAGGTAGGTACTTAAGTTGTAACTCAAAACAAATATCACAGTTATTAATTTTTAACAAAATGTTGATGCACAGTTGTCAACAATAATAAACGTAATCGTTAAATAACTCAAAAAACGTACTAAACCAGATAGAGAGAAGGAGAGAGAAAGAACAGTTTTTGAAATTTAAATTCCTTTCGTGTAGGAGTCTCGTTGGACCGGTTGCTGTTATTACTGCTTGTAGAATCGGTCGAACAGTTTTACGTCTTGCTCTTCTTGTTTGCTGCTGATGATTATGAAAGAACTCGAACGATGCCGATGGACGGACGGTTACTTAACCTTAGCCTGATATTACATCGTCATTAGACAGGTGCCCATTGAAAGTAATAACTGACTCTCAAAGTAATCTGAATACTGAACGTTCATATGCAAATAAGTATACCAATATTAATGAAGAACGAGCTATCTGCCCACAACTTTGAGTTTATCATAATGATTACTATCATTCAAGGCTTAGGTACATGAGGGGATGTCCATGAAATACGTTAGGTAGTTTTCTTTTAGGTAATTCGAACCCCACTCCCGGCCTGAGCCACATTTGATAAGATATGGTCATTGGTGAAGTTCCCTAACCCCCTAAAGTGAAATTTACATTTTAGGGTAGCTTTTAATTAAAAGAGGAAATGAAGTCACAAGAACTCTTTGAATTTAAAAGTATTTTTACTTGTGAGATTTTTTTAAATAAAATTTGATGAGATTCTGCTGAACCTCTCTCCTATATTTTGAGCTCACGTAATTAAGAGACGTTCTCTTACCTCATCCCTTGTATGAAAGATTAGAAAATCATACTTCCGTACCGTTAAGGAGAAAAAACTGATCAGCTGGTATACCTCTTACCAAGTAATACAAAGGATTGTACTAAAAAAACTAGATGAGTTGACAATTTTCCCAGCGTTCACGGTCTAGAATAATGCACTTGTGATGTACGACACACTGTTCTATAAAATATCAGGCGTAGCAGCTGGTTAAAATTGGAGAGGACTAACTCCAGCAGGAACCAATCGTAAGTGGAAAAATAATCAGGAAGAAAATTTGGTCTAAGGAAAACCTTCTTTCAGTTAAACAAAATAAAATGAGAAATACCAGAAACAAGCAAACCAACATGCTGAAATAATTAATATAAGGAAATAAGTCATAAGAACTCGTTGAATTAAAATCTCATCTCAGATATGAAAGTAAAAAGTTCTGACCAAAATTGTTTATGGGGGGTTTAAATACATAAATTTGCATACCTAGTAAGAATATCTACTACAAAAACATGGCCTTAAATATATACGTAGGGAGCTGTTACGAGCATTAAAATCATGTTTCCGTTCCGTGGAAGAGATAAAACTCGTTTCCCTCTTAGTAAATCAACATTTGTGGATTACGAAGGGTTGTTTAAAAAAACTGGATGATGTGTCAAGTTAACAGTATATTTTTCTCAAGAAGAAAACACCTTATTGTTAAGGAACTAAAATGAAAAAATTTTAGAGAAGATTCAGAAAATCTTATAAAAGAGAAATTTGTTGTACGAAGTATTTTGAGAAAATGAGACCCTTACTCCTCTCTTGCTATATTCATGCTTTTTTGTACATACAAGAAAGAAGAACAAAGAGAGTTTGCAAAAATCTTTCAAATATGTAGTATAGGTAGTAGAAATACACAGGTTTTTCAATTTGAACTGACAAAAACTAAATATTTGCGATTTTTTATAACAGGTCACTGTTTTATTTTCCTGTAATTATAACCTTAGTAAAAGAGAATAAAGAAACGCGATGTCGTGGTAGTTTGGGGGGGGGGGGTAGAAGCCCAGAAGAGGAAAAGAAAATGAAAAATTATTAATGAAATTGTTCTCTTATAAAAATTATTTAGGTACATTAAGATTCATATTGATTCCAAAATGTAATCTTCCCTTAAGTTTTATATGGAATAGTAGCAAGTATTTTAGGAAACTTTTCCCTACCTTCTTTTTCAGCTTTCTATTACTTTAACAATATCCTTTTTGTGTGGCAATATCGGTAGCAACTCCTTCATTAACTGAATATAATAAAGCTGATCAACAGCGTTCGTTATGTTCGCTTCAACAACCCAAACCTGAATGCCCAGCAAGAGAATTACGGGACACTCCTTCACCTCTACTCCCTTATTAACCACATATAAACAAGTGCAATTTCAATTGCTAAACCTCTACTAAAAATTGAAGAGGTCACCAGTTTGACTCCTGGTCCGACTTCTCCTGTTTAAGTTTTTCTAAGACTTCATTATATCATTTAGGAAAAAATTCTGCTGATTTCGTTTCGTCCATCTCATCCCCAAATATAACACACTTATTTCCATGTTTCCTAATTTAACTGAACTAAGTTAGGTTTCTTCCCCCTTCTACCCTTAGTATAAATAAATACAATGTATTTACCCATTTCTTCCTTAAAACCTCTATTATTTAAGGTACCTATTAATATTCAAAAATGTCTTCCTCCTGGATGGTACCAAAACCAAATATCTGAAAGGCAAATTGTTATTTCAAAATTTCCAGTATACCTAATTCTGGAGAAAAACAGAAAATGGCATTTCCTCCAGCACATTTCAAACGTTCTGTTTAGTGATTATTTATTTTCTTAGACGATGAATGTATTACAAGCAATAAAAACTCTTATTTGGAATTCACCTCCCGATTTCATCGCGTGCCGTTAGTTAAAATGCACGTTACATGCGTAAATACACATAAATAAATCAGGCGTAGGTTCGTACGCGTGGATTGACGGAAATAATTATCGTCATCTTCTTCATTTGAATACTCGTCGACTTTGCCACAAGATGCAATTCGTCAGAATAAACATTCGACTTCTCATATGAAATCATTATTAATTATAAGATATTCCGACTACCTACTTTCTTGGTCTTGGCGGAATTCTAAATATTTTACCGATAATCTTATTTGCATTTTACTTTAACTGCCTATGAATACCTACATAGTACATAGATACAATTTGCAAATCATGTTTTTTATTAGGGTAGGTACATGATATTTAAGCGTGCACTGCTTTCAACAAAGTTGCTATTAAACCTACTGACTGTAATGTTGATAATAAAACTTCATTTGCCTATTACATAATATTACACAAATTTTGTCCATAAAGGAAATCAAAAACCTTGTATTCTTAGGCAAACATCCCAAGCGTATTGGTTTGCTTAGTTACTCTAGGAAGTGACGCTACGCATCGACATTATTTAATCGTCGGATATTTATGTTTATGTATTTATTTACATTTGCCCGTGACTTACAAAAAGACCTAACAACCCTAAAAAATCAGGGTTGAGTGATCGACCGTCACATCTGTCACTGAGCGATTTTTATTATTTCTATACTAAAATAATCGTTTATTTATTAATATGATAAAAAAAGAGTATATCAGAGTTGCTATTATAAATAAGTGAAATAATTATTATTTTATTTTGCGGGTTGTATTTTCCAATTTTCAGGCAGGGCAACTTTTCCAATTTTTCTTTCAATAAAAACTTGACTGTAAGGAACATTTAAATAGAATTGAGCAAAATAGATAGTATTGAACGTACTTCTTATCACTTTATTGAAGTTTTCTTTCACAGAGTACATTGTAATCAAGCGATATACTGCTAGACTGTGTATTATATTGGTAACCCGTTTCAGTCCTACGAAGGTTGAATTTTCAAAAACGTATTGGTGTCAATTTTGTTACAGCATAAAAAAGTAAAGAATTCTAAGTTTTAATTTTAGCTAATTAAAATTTGCAGTGATATTAAACTTTTAAACCCCGTTTCACCCCTTTCGGGTTGATATTGTTAATACTCATTTTATAGGAGATCACAACGATGTATAAGAAATGTGTGCGTAAAATTTCCTGACTAAGCGATTTGCGTTGTGCCATGGTTGGTGGTTCCAATATTGGGGCCCCTTTATCACCCTTTTAGGGATTGAATTAAAAAAAATCCTTTATTAGTACTCACCTACGTTGCATAAAAAATGTTAATTCAAAATTCAATATCGGGGTTTGGACTGTGCGTTGGTATATCAGTCAGTCAGTTTATCCTATTATATGCTGTAACGTTTTTATTCTATAGAAAAATCCCGTTACAAAACCTTAACTTCTTCCTGTTCAATTTGTGTTTGTTTTAGTTCACATTCATTGATTTATTCTTAATTTTGATCGACCTTCCGTCTTATCACCAAGGCTAACAACTGTTGCGCAGGACTACGCAATCGATGGAAGGATCGATGAATTTTTCCGGTCAGTGCTCGAGGCCTCTTCCTCTGTCCTTGGTGGTGTTTGTGTGGTTTTTTTTGTTCGTGTTTTGTGCTTGATGTTGCGTGAAAGTTATTGTGAACCACTTACCTGTTAATATTTTTCGTAAATTTCTCAAAATTAAGTATTTCTCTTTAATTTAGGTATCATAAGTTGTTGAAGCTCTCACATAATTTAATTTTTTTTTTATAATTTTAACTTTTTTTTCAAAATGCTTTTTGTTGCCACGAGGCATTTTTAATTCATAGTTTATCTTCGTAATCTTTTAGGCCTTTGTGGCAAATGGAAATCATTAAATAATTTTATTTATCACACCTTTTTTGGCAATTTTAATTTTTAATGTTTTCATTGGGTGTCTGTGTCGAGTAATTGTTGAATGTTTGAAGTTTGTTTTGACTACCATATTGACGACGGATATTTTCTTCCTCTCCCTTCCTTGCATCTTACTTTAATTTTTTGAATTAATGTCTTTTAAATTTTAGCTAAAATTTTGGTGTGTACTTGTTCTCGTTCTTTAGTCAGCCCATCCAGATTTTTAGTGTAGGTTCCGACTGGACTAAGAGATTACGGTTAAGGGTGAAGACACCCTGAAGCAACTCGACAAGGCTACGAGACTAATTTCCAACCTGTCTCATTAACTAATTAGGAGCCAATTAGTACCTGCAGGTGGCTCTCATAAATATCTAGATTGGTCCCTGAAGTTTCTTCCCCAGGATCATCTTGCCTCTTAATTTATAGAAAAATCCTCTAAAATATACTCTTCAAGTAATTTTTTTTATGAGAGCTTCGAGCCCTCAAAGACTTCAGGGTTTTCAGGAACCGCACTGCTCTGCCCGGAGCATCTTAAATATATTTCTTTGTTTGACAGTGTGGCGCCCGAGCTTTGGTTATTGAAATTCATTTTGCTTTAATTTGTTCATTATTTAATACTTAACTTATCCTTATTTTTTAACAATCAATATGTAATAACGTTAAAATGCATATGTTATTGTAGTAAGATTGTCAACGGCGTCCGTTTACAAAATAACGCGCGGAATTGTAAACAGTATGACATAGGTGTAGTTGAAGTACATAATAATTTTATACAACGGGCATTTGCGGTCATCCTTGTGAAAAATTGAAACAGCTTTTTGTTTCGGTTGCTGCCAAGTTTTGAAGTTGCGCTGTGCCCTAAATAGACTTATTATGATTATTAATTATTATTTGTTAAAAAAAAGCAATCCAAACTGTCTATAGCCTAACCTTTAATATTTCCTTTAATAAATGTAAAACATTTAAAACCAAAAAGAAATTACGTTTAAAAAAAAAGCAAGATTGAAAGTTGGGTTGTGTTGATTAGAAAAATAATAATTAATAAATAGGTAAAGAGTATAAAAACAGTTTTGGGTACAAGTTTCACTAATTTATTGGTCAATACTCAATAATATTATTTCGACATTCACGTCATTTTCAAGAGTAATATGAAATTATACTAAAGTTAAACAATATTGAGCTACATATATATACAAACATGACTATGCGAGAGATAAGAATTAGGAAATACCTCCAATTAGAAGGGGTGTGTTTATGGTGTGTAATTCTATTTGGTTGTTGACAATGTTTGAGTTTGTCTTAATAGCTAATCTTATTTCTAGACTTTCCATTAAATTTAATTTTCTACTTTTGCTAATACAATGTAGATTTTTTACGTTATTTACATCTATCGAATGTGAATTTCCAATACAATGTTCTGATATCCCAGTTGTGCATTTATTATTTTTAATAGCTTGTCAGGATATCAGAACATTGTATTGGAAATTCACATTCGATAGATGTAAATAACGTAAAAAATCTACATTGTGTTAGCAAAAGTAGAAAATTAAATTTAATGGAAAGTCTAGAAATAAGATTAGCTATTAAGACAAACTCAAACATTGTCAACAACCAAATAGAATTACACACCATAAACACACCCCTTCTAATTGGAGGTATTTCCTAATTCTTATCTCTCGCATAGTGATGTTTGTATATATATGTAGCTCAATATTGTTTAACTTTAGTATAATTTCATATTACTCTTGAAAATGACGTGAATGTCGAAATAATATTATTGAGTATTGACCAATAAATTAGTGAAACTTGTACCCAAAGTTGTTTTTATACTCTTTACCTATTTATTAAATATGGTGTTTCACAATAAATGCGATAAAAACAGTATTTCTATTAATAATAATTAATACTAATATAATACATTATAATAAAAAAGATAAAACAGTAAGTCAATTTAAGTCACACAACAATTTGGAAATTTGGAAACAGCTGAAAGCAAACAACTATTTCAGTTTTCCATGCGCATTTCCATACGGACGCCAATTTATCAACAGTTTACAATTTCTCGCATTTGTTTTTCAACTGACGGCGTTGACAATCTTACGGTAACATTATAAACATTGGACGTAGTACGATCCTGCTGAAATATGTATTTACTATTTAAATCTTTTTTTCTGTGTCGCAAATGTCTTCTTCCATGAATTTCCTAATAGAACTAACCATCTAATAATGTAAGCAAATCCAACTAAAAGAACCTACAAAAGTACAAATGAGCCCAGACATATCAATATTATTAAAATCCTGGAACGAATAGTGTATATTTACACTTAGTTGTAACTTAGGAAAAAATCTTGGAATTTTCGACCATGAGATCTGTTTTAAAACGATTCTATTTTTCATAAGGTTTTCAATTCTATAAAATACTTAATTGATCAAATCGGTGCAACATCATAAGATATTCCAAGACTCTCTTCCTGTGTTGATCTTTCACTTCCAACGAGATTTCCATAAATCAAAGTAAAGATTAGTTTTCCTTTAGAGCTACGATGTCAGATTTCTTTATTTTAATAACTATCCCAAAAGTATCTCCCTTCATGAGAAACAAATGGAGTCACTTTAGGAATATAAAGCGGTTAATGAGATCTCTTCGTACCCTTAAATTGGCTATGAAAGGAGTCATGAGCCATGATTTCAGCTTGCGATTTATCATATTGATGTTTTCCATCGTAAAGTATAAGGATTAATCACTTTATGTTAAAACAATGAATTCTTGATCAGTAGTCTACGTATGAAAAACTGCTAAAAGTGGACCTCGTTTTTGAATTGCTTGTTTTTCATCAAAATTATTCATTTTACATCTCTTGCCTTTGAATATGGATGGATAGTTTAAGAAGTTAAGATAAAAAAATTGTTTCAGAGCCTCTTAGATATTTTTTAATGTTTAGGTATAATTTTAGCTTTTGCCAATGTCAAAAGCTAAGCATTATTGTTCTCTTGTTCGAATACATTATTTTCCTGATAATTTTAAAATAAACAAAATAAAACATACAAAAGCATTTTAATACAAACATGTAAGTGTAATTCTTTAAGTGTTATCGTAAAAGCTGTTCTCGTGTTTCAGTTTAATGTGGCTCTTAAAGAGGCTCGTAATTTTTAGCGGACTGCTCTTTGCTTCGGCTCGTGGGAAACGTTTTGTAGGTATAAAACGAGTTTGCATATTTATGACAAATCTCGTAATAAACAACGGATTTCCAATTTTGTCCGTTATGTTTATGTTTTCGCTTCTTCTTTCACTTCGACATCAAACTTTGCTTAACGTTATGTAACAGTAATCTTTTTTTATACATGTATTCCACTAATGAGTAGTTGAAAAAAGAGAATGCCATGTTTTATGTTTATAAATCTAAATTAATTCGCATTATCAAATTTTTGATCAGATTGTTCTAAAACTTTTAGAATAATATTCAGAATGCTTCAAAGAGAACAGCTAAAAGTTTATATAGACATTCAATCCTTGATCGGCACATCTTGTAAGATTTTGAATTTGTTAGTTCTTCTCGGCACCCTAAGTTGTTTCGTAAGGGGTGGTTACTATGTAATATCATATAATAATGGGTATATCGCCATCTAGCGATATTATTTAGTAACTGTATTCCCTTAGTCTAAATTGGTACTGATTCATACATTCTGGAATATTTTCAAAATATTAGGAACATTTCAGATCATCCTGTAATGATTCAAAACGTTTTGTAACGTTTGGAATGTTATAAAACATTTTTATTTTCACTAGTCATTTTGATTTTATTTTTGACCACTGGAACATTCTCGAAAAATCTGAAACATTCCAGAAAATTCTAGAACATGCAGGAGCATTCCAGTAAATTTTAGAACATTTGAGAAAATTGTAATGCGTCACTATCATTCTTTGGTTTAGTATAAACCGCTTAGAGCATTTGTGACTTAATGGGTAACAAGAATAATGTGATAGACAAATATATCTATAATCGACTACAGTAATGTAAAATATTCTAAAACGATGAAGCAACGAAAGCCTGGCATAAGAGTATAAATTCCAGACTAGGGTTTCCCCAAGACAAAGGTCGCTAAAGTGATCTATATATACCCCCAGGGATCTATTTAACAAAAGCGGGGGTCGATCCGAATCGGAAGGGTCAATTTGGGGTCGAAGAAAAAACAGTTCTTCATACGCAAGTCACACATATCTAATTGTAGTATGTATAAATATAATGCAAAAATATGTAAAACTTTACGAAATAGCTCAGCCATTTATGCTAGCATTTCCAAGTTCCTACACAGTTGAAGCCGGTTTCAGTCACGTAAATTCAATCTTAACCAAGTACAGAAATAAATTAAAAGTGAAGTTTCAAGGGGATTTAATATTAAAATTGACCAATAATCGATGAAGATTTAGAAAAATTATATAGGAGTCGATGATCAAAAAAGTTTGGCGACCCATGCACCAAAACAAGAGTCTTAATTTCGGTATCCGACGTTTGTCTTAAATTGGAAAAAAGCAATTTTTCTTATCTTGTCTTAGTTGAGTTTCGGTGTTTTTCCACACAGAGGCACATATCTTTCATCGTTGTACATGTCTAGACTAGAGAGGAAATAATAAATGTTTTGGGCATTAATTAAAGGGATATGATTAACTGTATCTAAGTTTACTTGATGGAAATTCATGATTCACTTGATAACAAATAAAACACAAATTTAAATTTCCACAATTATATTGTCACATCAGGTATTTATCAAACTGGATAAAGAGTGCGAAACTGTTGTCAAAATTTACTTAATTTTGATCAAATCAAGCAAGACTTCTTGAATATCGAGAATCTTCTAGAACCTTGTAAAATCCTATTCTAAATATCACAATTAATTTTTGGCTTTAAAAATTATTTTATTTGTATTGTAGGTACTTTTTTAAAACTTTACGGCCTTGTTATCAAGTTTTAATTTTCACAATATTTTCTATTTTTCATAAATTACTTATTTAAAATTATTAATCAAAAAATGTATTAATTACTAAGTACATATAAGAGAACATAAATAAAAAGGAATGATAAACAATCTGTCAGAAATGTCATACTGGAATAATTTGATATTAATAAGATTTGTTACTTGTCATCAGTGTCTACCATTTCCTGTTTATTCCTCGTCTTCTATATCAAGTAGCGTCAGTGGTAGCGGTGATTGGAGCGAGTTTCTTCTTTCTACAGATCCGTTATAATAATATTTTATAAAATCAACAGAAAACACGTCAATTAAATACCTAAGTGAACTTGAAAAGTAGGAAATTACAATTACCTTGACTTTTTTATATCTATTAAGCGTTCAATTAACGGACTCGTCAAGGGCTGGTCTTAACCCAGTTAAACAGTTATAAGTTCTTTATTGAAATAAATTTTGCTAACGTTGCTTTTATCTGTCCTTTTCTAAGAAATCTTTTTGAACTAAGTTTACTCCAGGTACATTTTCGGTCCTTCCAAATCGCCAAAAGCAAACTATTTGTGTTTTGAAAAAATGACCTTTGCCAAAGTAATATGTTTTATGTTAGAAAATCAAAACCACCATGCGTGGTTTGCAACGTAACGGTTTTCTACATATCCTTTAGTTGCATGGAGCAACTACGATTTTGTCAATAAAATAATCAGGTTGAGGAGAAATGGGCTATTACGAAGTATTCATCGGAAAAAACCATTCGTTTTAAGAAAGAATTCTGAATAGCACGATCCACTGGACAGGAATTATCCCGACACCACAGGACGTCTTTGGACGCCTTAAAGATTAAATCGGCATTAAATATGATGAGATTACAATTTTGAGAATGTGGTAAAAATGCAACCCTTTTAGTTTTTTAAGCACCTTTTAACAACAAAGAGAAGCATAATGCAGAATAACTCACTAAGAATGTTAAATTTATCATGGGAATGGCCTTTTTAAGATTTTTATCAAAATTTCTCTTAGTCCTGTCGCATATCTTGATTCTTCAATTCTTTTTAAATTATCCCCTATTATCTTCTTGTTACATCTTTTTCTCACCATTTCCCAAATATTTTACCCTCGCTTCTCCGCCTGTTTTTTTCCTATTTTTAATATCCTGCTCCTCCATATTTCTTTCCTACTATCCCCTTCTTCTAATTTTCCGAGCCTTTCTTCATATTTTACTAGCCTTTTCATTTATTCCTCCCACATCTTCCCACATTCAGTTTCCCTCCTTATTACGCAATCTGGCGTGCTTCCTTCAAATTATAAAATCCACTTTTTTTTTCTTTATATATTTTCCACCTGTATTTTTTCTTCCCATCCCCAAATCCCCACCTTATATGCTCCTCATTTCTACATTAAACAGCATTATTCTCCTTCTCCTATCTTCCTTACGCAGTTTCTGTACTGTTCCCCACACCCTTATCGTAATAGCTGTACCCTTCGCTATTGATTAGGAACATGTCCATAATCTTTATTATTATCCTTTACCAGATATCTCTAACTCTTTCTATCTCTACCCCCTTTCATACTATCTCTTTCTTTTCTCTACTTGTTCTACCTCCTTTTTCACCAAATTCTACAATTTTTGATTTCTCGCTATTTAATTGTAGTCCCTTCCTCAATAATAACTTTCCCAGTTTTCTTACTTTTTCTATTATACCGTCAAAACTTGTTGCCATTAATTCTATATCATCCGCGTTTATGAGCACTCAGCTTACATCCTTGTCTAACCTTCTTGGTTATTCATAATTTCCCTATCTGCTCGCTGTTGGCCCTAACTATACCCGCTGTTTCCCTATAAATTGCCCATATTTTTTTAATTACCCTTCCTTATATTCCTACCTTTGCAAGCATATTTAACATCTCTCCTCTGTCCACATTATCATTCGCCATTTTTAGATCTACAAACATTACAAAAACTTTCTTTTTACTTTCTATATGTGTTTGTATTGCATTCCCTTTCCCTTTCTGTACCCAAATTGTGTTTCATTTTGTACTCTTTTGTGTCATTTGTTCTTATAACGTTTCTCTTATTATTTCTGAAAAATATTTTGTACCCCGTATCAATCATTACTATTCCCCTATAATTTGTAACATTGTCCCTTGCCCCCTTTTTAAAGACCGGCCTAATCGCTCCACACCTCCATCCTTGTATTTATAAAAATTAAAGCAAAATAAGTGCAGAAAAGCAAAAGATCATTTTTTTGCTACTATTTTAGTTTTCTGCGTATAATTGTTGTATGAACAGAAATGGGCAATATTACTTTATAGACAAATGCTTTCAA
The DNA here is from genome assembly GCA_029378335.1 of Agrilus mali. Classification (NCBI taxonomy): domain Eukaryota; kingdom Metazoa; phylum Arthropoda; class Insecta; order Coleoptera; family Buprestidae; genus Agrilus; species Agrilus mali. The sequence goes on from CM055659.1 coordinate 15,791,556, forward strand.
ATTGCTAGAAAAGTTATTTAGGACAAAAAGCGATTGAAAAACGTCCATTAGAATTAGTTATCCTTTACAACTTTTATCGTATTCACTTTGATATATTTTTTTCAAATGGAATATCATGCCTTTTATACGAACAAACTTTTAATGACACCTACAGCAAATTCATAACAAACAGTAGAATAATTCATTGATGAATTCATATTAAACTTGCACATTATACTATGCCAACTTTGTTGTGCAAATGTTGGGGAAACTCATAACTTTCTATATAAAGCTCTTTATTACGTTTATACTATAATACAAAATGAAACATGTAAAAATTTACATTTGCTTACTTCCAGTTATACACATATATACTTATTTATGAAGAACTACATTACAAAGGTAGTCGATATTAACCTGTTTAATATTTCTGTTTTCATCTAGGATCAGAATCCGTTTAACACCCTTAGACGCGGGACAAAACGCACTCATATTTTTTTTATTTGACATACCGCTGTTCAATTGAAAGTATCACGTGTTTAGAAGCATAGAGAGTCCTTTAAATATTTTGTTGATACTTATACTGGCGTAGCGCTGCGACGAACGCCTCTGAAGCGTCACGCCAGCACCTTTCCAAAGACGTCCTGTTGCGTTGTCGGGATTATCCTTGTCCAGTGGATCCTGTTATTCATTCAGAATTTTTTCGTTTCGTTCAAAACCACTTGCGTTCCCACGAAATTATTCTGTTCAAAACGGGTCTCCCCTACTTATGCAATTGTGTGTTCATCGGGACCCCTCGTTGTAATTATTTTACGCTTTTCACCTCACTCCCAGAGCCTTGGGGTAAAGGTATTTAACCTATACATTACACAACTAGGCTAGGGTTAAAGTTTTCTCCACGTTCCTTGGCCAAAATTTATTTATTAAAACTCACAATTAGCCTTAGATGTTGTTGGGCAAATAAAAATATGCTTAAATTATTTCTTGCGAAATTGTAAAATAGCTAATTTTGATTTATAAAGAACACCTAAATTTTATACAAAATAGTTGTAGTAACTATTTTATAATAAATATAAATACAAATATAATGTTCTACTAGCAACAATACCCGGCGTTGCCCGGGTAAGAATATATTACACGTTTGATGGAACATTCTAGAATATTCGCGAATTTATAACTATCCAGAACATCCCATAATGATTCAAAACATTTTCTAACTTTTTTTAACATTCTGAAACATTCTTGAATGATCTTCAAGATTCTGGAACATTCTTGACCATTGCCAAATCATTCTGAAATGTTATAATGAAACATTCTTTTACTTCTTAGAACATATTTGAACTCCCTGTAACATTCTAAAAAAATCTGCTTCATTCTCATCCCCACTCCGTGCTGTTTGCTGGGTGAGTAGTGACATCAGTAGATGCCTGGCGGGGATGACTAATCGATTGATAATAATTGATCAGTTATCGACCACTGAGAGTTGAAGATTATTACAGTACTAATATCGCTATTAAAAAATGGGGGTTGGTGGTAGAAGGATGAAAATTAAGGGTTATATGTATTTTTAATGCCAAATCATAAAAAAATAAAAATAAAAAATTTTGTCCAAAAAAATAAAAAGTTAGGGGTGGACAACCCTTACCACTTAGGGGTATGATTCTCAGACCTACTGAATATGCATATAAAATTTCCTAAAAAATGGGTCAAGCAGTTTCGAAGGAGTTTGGTAACTAACATTGTAACACGAGAATTTTATAGATATATTAGATAACACCGAAAGAATCATGCTTCAAAAAAAATTATCTAAAAATTATCCTGAAATTTAGAAATTGTGGGAGTGGATGGACAGTAGTTGGAAGGGGGCGAAATAAAACACAAATATGAAATTTAAAAGTATCTATAAAATATTAGTAATCAAACGTTCGTCTAAACGGTCTATAGAAATTGCAAAGAAGCTAAGATCAGTATAATTGGACTTCGAATCAAATCGATAGATAGTAAACATATGTTCCTGTTTGACAACAAATAGCATAGATCAGAAGATCAGAGGGTAAGTAGCAGACTAGCAAACTTTCAAGTCCATTTCTGGCCTCAGAACTGACTCAGCACCTACGTCAGGATTTTAATTTATCTAACCTCACACTTCAATAAATACAATTTTATGACTTTATCGGAGTTTTACTAATAGATACTGTTTCATGGGTTAGAATCTGGTCGCAGAATTAACCTTGCACTAGTTTAGTGATGTTTTTGGCTTTTTCAAAATTTTAATGTTCAGACTTTAGAATTTATTTTGGAGTAATATTCAAGTTTACTTTCGAAAAATGTCATGTATGTACATCTTTCTTCATTTTAACAATGCGCTTTATATTTTTTGTCAAGTTTCGAGCTGTCATACCGAAATAATTGCAAAGTAGACAGAAAAAGAAACAAATTAAAAAAAAAAGTTATTCCGTGATAAGGATAAAACTTTATCACTAATATGTTTTTAAAATAGGTATGACAGACTTTTTTGCCGCAATAGCAGCTGTCATACCATTTTTTCTAAAAGTACATAAAATTTAGAATAAAATGCGCTGGTTTAAATTAATTTTCGGGATAAGTGCAAATTATAAATGTTTATTAATAATACAAAAGTTTGTAAATAATACTGGTGCCAGGATAAATCTCGTCATACCGGGCTTATTTTATTCGTATTTCTATTAACTATCTCTTAATATAAATAATTTTGAAATCCGTGTAAGTGCACTTTCAGGATTAGGGGCTCCCCGCCTATTAGTAAAATTCTCTACTTATTCTGACCCTTCGTGTTTAAGAGATATTTTAAACAATGTTGAATAAATCGAGAAATGGTACCTAATCATTTTCAATGAACTTATTCTTTGACGCTAAACTCGAATTTGTCCAAAAAGACTCTTTAAAGCACATTGAAATTCTCAGATATCAAAATTATAAAACTAACAAGCCAATAAACGTTTTGTATAAGGAATTTGATGTTTATATAAATATTTCAAAATGTTTATGTACAGGTTCAATTCTAATGGGAATTTGAAATGGCGATTCCTTAAGTTGTCTTGGTCTTTTAAAGGTACCTATCAGCCGTTATCACTTGCTGAAACATAATTATCAGTAAAATAATAAAACAAACTTCTAAAATTTTATTAAAAGTTCAGTTTGTTTTATTATACTATTGATCTTTTAAATTACGTGGTAATAGTTACAGTAAGACCAAAAATTGCATTTTGTACTCTTGGAATTAGGACACTTCAAAATCACTTGTTGGATCAATTAATTCTGAGACGTCCCGGAAATACTTTGGAAATATCATCACTGCTACTAGTTTACTCATATATGTCAATCAGTATAATTGATCCAGGAAAAATCTGTCAATAGCATTAGGTATCATTGATAATTGGTTAATTTCTTGTAGCAGTTCTTCATAAGTGTATTTGGTAGTCCTTGATTTTTTTTTTTATTTTGCTTGAAAGTTTTATTTTTGCGACGAGTATTTTCCAAATACTCAGTACTTCTACTTCTTAATTGCTTTAATGTATGATCTAAGCTTTCCCTTTTATTTATTGCTTTAATTTTTAAGAAGGAGGGCGCCTTTAGCTCTTGATGAAACATATTATTTTAAATTAAAATAAAACTCTTGCAGATGTTTCACAATTTATTATACTTATACTCAAAGTATATTTCGCCTGATTAAGGCATCATCAGGAGTAACAATGAGTAATATGGTATATATACATCTCCAAGAGTTTTATTTTAACTTTAATTTTTATCAATGTTCTGTGTTGGGAATGTGTTACTACTTACTTCTACCATCCATTGAGTATGCATGAAGTGGAGAGTTTTTTCAATCTAGTGTTGATGTGTCGTCCTATTTATTATATTACTTTTATGTTTTTACACTTAAACGGATTTCCGAGTGACTAATTTACCTACGTGCAGCCTTTATTCTCTCCAAATCCTTCAGATAAGAAAATACCCTCACCATTGTTTGCTAATAAACTCGACGACTTCAAAATAGTTCCTCGTTAGTTAAGGAGTTCAGGTACCTAATATATATTTAAGTTCCCCCATTTCAAGCGCGTTTTCAATCTCACAGCGTGAGACCATCGGAACATCACACAAAAGGTATGTAAGTAAATTCGTACTACGCACTTACGACGTACCAAATAGCCACCCCCTTTTGTTCCGAGTCGATTTGCACGTAACAGCCGTCCCCCTTTTTCTCGTTGAAAAGTCTGTTTCAAGGCAAGCACCTCTTAAATTACGGCGACAGCTCGGGGAGTTCACTTTTGTAAGGTACCCATTTTACCTTCGTACGTAGGTACATTGCACTGTACCATACACACAAGCAATCGAAGACGTCACGGGCTTTGTTATGTAAATATGACTTTGACGATTGCGGACAGGGTGGCGGGGTTAGATGGCGAGGGGGAGGAAGGTAAAAAGAAAAGGGTAGATCGTAACAAAACACTCATGGCTTGTATGTGAACTGACCATGTGTGGGGTACCTAAACTTATACAGATATATGTATGTGAATGTTGTTTTTACGATACCGGTAGGGTTTCTTTGATAAAAAATATGCTGAGTCACTCCTGTGGCATATTTTCTAGGATTCATTTTAAAGAATATGTATTGTAGTAGGCACAAAAAGAAAAAAGGGATGTTACATTAGAGGCATTTTCTTTATATCAACCATTATTTTCCACACTTTCAATTGAATAACAATTTTAAAATTTGATGTATATAGATATGGATGATTATAATAGGTACTTACCATGGATAGGAAAGAAGAAGTATCTATTAGAAAAATAAGAGAGCAGTAGAAGTATGAGAAAGTGAACAAAGTAATACATCTTCTATGATATGTCCATTAAAAATATCGCAAAAGCAGCAACGGGGAGGAGATTCAATACATGCAAAGATTGATGTAGGATATGAAGCAGTCCGTCTAATCACCCGCTGGATTGACAACTTGACAATCCTTCCATAATGACGAGGTTAGGAAATCCTGACGTACTGCGGAAATTATGCGCAGTGTCAGAAACTATATATTTTAGAAATTTTTCGATTCCAAGCAGTAAATATTTATTACGAAAACCGCTCATCCGGAAATTTATTTAATGGCTAAATTCAAGTATGACCCTAGTGATATTGAGATCGATCTTGATATCCATACACATGCTGTATGATTTTATCCTCCTTTTCATGGTCGTTATTCTTAAACGGGACGTTTTGTTCTTCATCCCCTTAAATCAAGTAAGTACACAGAGGGTCTAATTTTCATTCTGGTTCCCCTCTCAGCTGGCAATCTTCGCAAAAAGAATCTTCCCTGTCTTGTCCTTTTAATGGGGGACAGGTGTTCAAACATTATTTCTTGCGCAAAAGAGATTTCCAAGGTTAGAACGGTACCTTGGAAAATTACAATCAAACAAAATGGATAATTTCGTTGAGGTGTATATGAACTGTTTTTTAAAATACTATATTCTGTAAAATGTAGACTGTAGATTAAATAAAATATGAAATAAAGTGTAAAATATTAATAACTCAATGATGTAACGAATAAGCGACATTTTTATGGTTGATTTTAAAGATTTAATGAATTAAATGAACAAATAATACTTGTAAACTAATTAATACCCTTAATAAGGCATTAGGGTGAGTGACAGCGGTAACCCGCTACACCTCCCTAACCCTTCTCACTCGCTTGCTTGATCTTCTTTTTACTTTAATATATTACTCACTTACTCTCAAAACTAATTCTTTTATACTGACCCACATAGTGCTCTTTTACCCCTAAACGGAACTTTGCAAATTGGTCACGGCCCACTTTTACCGTGCAATCATGTCGCATTTCCGTGTTGCGGTTTCTTGTTTCGTAAAATCGACACGTTTCATATTTAAAACAAATGTAATTAATGAAATAAAAAACAAAAGAAAATATTATTTTGGAAAAATATGACAATGGGTAAGTGTATTAGAAACCCAGCCGAAAAAGTTTCCAGAGAGATAAGATAATGTGGAAAAGTGTATGAAAAGTTGTAAGTTGAAATGAAGTTTGAATTAGGTGATAATAAAAAAATAAATGAATTCACAACTCAATGACAAACTTCAAGATTAAGTCTTACTCTACAAGGCTCTTAAAGTTTAGGCTTTCGTCTTCGTATTGTATCGAGGAACCTCTTAATTATTGTAACTCCATATTTTAAATTCAAAATTAAACTCACGTTCTACCTAGTTGCAAATAATTTATTAAGCCACAATGATCATTTCATCACACTAATTTCTTCAGAATTACTAATCAAACTAACAACAAATTACCTTATCTAATAATTTAAGATAAAAAGGTGGGATTGAAATATCACAAATTTCCATAACAATATAAAAATACTAACAGCAATACCCGGCGTTGCCCGGGTAACAATATATTACACGTTTGATGGAACATTCTAGAATATTCGCGAATTTAGAACTATCCAGAACATCCCATAATGATTCAAGACATTTTATAACTTTTTTTAACATTCTGAAACATTCTTGAACATTGCCATATCATTCTGAAATGTTATAATAAAACATTTTTTTACTTCTTAGAATATATTTTAACTGCCTGTAACATTCTAAAAAGGTCTGCTTCATTCTCATCCCCACTCCGTGCTGTTTGCTGGGTGAGTAGTGACATCAGTAGACGCCTGGCGGGGATGACTAATCGATTAATAATAATTGATCAGTTATCGACCATTGAGAGTTGAAGATTATTACAGTACTAAAATCGCTACTAAAAATTGGGGGTTGGTGGTAGAAGGGTACAAAATTAAGAGTTATATGTATTTTTAAATGCCAAATCATAAAAAAAAATAAAAAAATTTTCCAAAAAATAAAAAAGTTAGGGGTGGACAACCCTTATCACTTAGGGGTATGAAAAGCAGATAGTTCCCGATTCTTAGACCTATTGAATATGCATATAAAATTTCATAAAAATCGGTCAAGCTGTTTAACATTGTGATACGAGAATTTTATGTATTAGATGTAATAACTTCAAACCAATCCAACCATTTAAAAGAATCTTCATAACATTAGCAAAAAAGGTTACTCAAACATAACCTAAATTAATATTTAAAGGAGGAGCAGAGGGTCTAGAAATAAAAGATTGATTAAATTATACCTTATTATTGAGAATCAACATGATGATAACAATATTCCTTTTACAACTTAGCCCATGTTTATCTTAAGTTAGTGTACAAGTGATTTTAATTTTGGTTTATAATTAGTAATCTTCCACCAGGGTGTGGTGAAATGACTATGGAATGAATGAACCAATGGACTATTTGTAACTAAAATTGTGAGTTGAAATTGTGGGTTAATCTTTCTTAGGTGCTTTCAATTTCGAAGCTACTTTGAGACTCTCATTCTTCGCAAATACATAACTCACATTGGTATCTATTATTATAATATAACCTTTTCTTCTATTAAAATACTGAATTCCCCTTCGAGATACATTACATGTTTTAATTTTTTTTTGTGAGTTTTCTTAACTAGTTCTTCCTCTCCTTATCCTGCCATAATCTTTCCATACTCCTCTCTATCTTTGATGCCTCAAAAACTGTCTATCGATTCCATCTTCCATTCAGAATTTGCTTCTTATCTAATTCGTTTCTTTACCTTCCTTTTTAGATATGCCGATATTTCTTTATTCTTCATTGTTTGTAATTTTTGTCGTATTTTTAATATACCGTACTTTCTAGTATTCGACGTTTCGTCTCTTATCGCAACAGTCATATTCAGAAACTTTACGTTGTCAATGCAGGATCTCCAACGCTGTTGTGGCACGAAACGTTGAACACTTTTGACGCCCCCATGATCCACCAGGGGGTTTCATCAACAATAGTTGGTAAGAATCCAAAAGTACATTTCCTTCAAACGACAGCCGTAAAAACCACAATCAAATTCTTTCTAATCTTTCTTTTTGCATCTACTCCGTTTTTTTATATCCCCTCACTTTTATTGTATTTTCTGTTATTCGTAGTCCTATTTTTGCATGTATATCCTTCTCCTTTTTTCCCTATTTTGTTCTTTTCCAATCATCTCTTTCTGTAAGTTTTCTGCATAATTTCAGAATAACTGTGTCTTTTATTTTCCTATCTTTTCCACGTACTACTTATACCAGCACTAATACATCTAAATATATGCACGAATTTTTTAAATGCAAGATCTATAGGTACGTTTTCATTCAGATAAATTTACGATCGCGATTATCGGCTGTTACAGGTTTCGAGATCGGCTGGGAAAAACTGGAGAAACTGAAAAAGACATGTCGCCGTCTCCTGACTCCCTACCTTGTTAATTAATTTAATTAAGTCTGAACGGATTAGCGGAGGCACACATTCAGTCGACCAGTCTATGTTCCCTGTCGAACGACAAAATTAATAATTTTCCGCCTTAATTAACACGTTCGCGCAATACCAGAACATTTATAACCCCGCGACAAGATACTACACCTGAAACGTGGTGGTGGCGGTGGGTTTAGGATACTAAATAACATACGTACCACGCGTCTTTTCCTTCGAGTCGTATTTTACGTCTAGTTACGCATGTATATCGAGTATTATCGTTCTATCTGACAACGCGAACGTTCCTGGTCCATTCCTAGGAAGTTTACCACTGACGTGACTCTCGTATGTGCGAGCGTAATGCGTGATGTTAAGACCTTCCCTATCAGCTTGTGGGAAAGAAAAACAGAGGTGGGTTAGACTCGCAACAAACAACGTTATGTTCAATTGAGTTTTCCGTGAAACTTTAAAATCAATAAAGATTGAACTTAGTACCTGTTGATAGTCGTGTTACGTCCTAACAAACCGTCTACTACGTATTACTACAAGAAAATACTAAGTTCAATTTACCCCATCATTAAAGAAAACAGAAAATATTAAACGAGGTATAACTATAACTGTTGGGGTGGTAAATACCCCTTAGTCTCCGGTGGGAGTAAGGGAGTTTGGTCGCGGTGGGTGAAAGTCGGTGGTTGTAGGTGGCAGAAGGGTGAAAAAAAATATTTCTGTCCTTTTTTAAGTCATAAGGACTTCCGGAAAGATCTCAAAATTTCTGAAATGATCTAAAATATTTTAAAATGAGCGCAAACTGTTATTATCGACTTAGAATATTCGAGAAAGTTCTAAAAAATTCTTGAATGATCTAGAAAGTTTAAAAAAGTGTACATCTACGTTTGACCGATTTTTATGAAATTTTATATGCATATTCACATCCCCCAATTTTTTTAAAAGCGATATTAGTACTGTAATAATCTTCAACTCTCAGTGGGTATTGCTGCTAGTATGTTTTATATTGGAAAAACTAGTAGAAATTTTGGCATAAAAATTAAAGAACATAAAAGATCATTCTTGAATAATAAAACGGACTCAAATTATGCTAACCATTTAATAACAAATAGTCATGATTTTAATGAAGAATTTAACGTACTGCACAATAAAAATAATTGGTATAATATGTCGGCTTTAGAAATTTTAGAAATAAACAAATTTAAAAATACTAGTCTATTAATTAACGAACAAACTGAATTAAGCCAATCTCCATTACTGAATATGTTCCCTGCTCCCCCTCGCTTAACAAAAAAGTATATAAGGAAATATGTTATCACTTTAAGTTAAAGTTAATAATAAACCAAAGTATGGCGAAACAATTGTAAAGTTGATTAATTAAATCTGTTGAAATTATTAAACTTGTGTATTTTTATTCGTCAAAATTAAGAAATTATTTCCGGAACTACTGAACCTATTCTAATGGTTCTTGGATTGATAGAAAGCTACGCTATTCCACAATAAAACAATAACAAAAACGTTATTTAGACTCTCAAACTTGTGTTTCTTGTCCATAAATGTAAGGGTGTATCGGCTGAAGTTTTTGTTTAATCTATTCATTTAGTTAAAGATAAGTTAACAATGGTCCCTTAACATTCAACGATCTATAGGCCCCAAGTTAATAAACTCTCATCTAGTGATATCTTTCGCATGCTCTTATGACTTCAACCTTGTCTTGTGTAAGTAAACGCCCGACGGAAACCTCGCATCGTATTGTTGCATATGTGCGACGTCCAATTCCTTCAATATAGATTCGTTGGTCTAACATTCAGTTCACAATATTTTCAAAATCTTTCTCCAGTTACACCTTTTTAATGGATGATATTTTTCCTTCTACTCTCCCTCATGGTTCGCATTTCTTTGGTTTAAAGAAATATGCAAAAATTCAAAATTGTGACAAGCCAAATCCTTCTGGCTCCAGTAATGTTGGAATTCTTTGTTCTCCAAAATCTCACGTTAACTTTCTATTCAAAGAATTGTTGCCATTTAATTTCGTCTTATGATTTTTTACTTATTATAGAGCAAATCTCACGCAAGGGTTTCCACCTAATCTTGCTAAATTTTGCAAATACCTCACTTAATGAATAATTTTTTTCTATGCATCGTTTTATGTTTTAAACACATTTTGAGTAACTACAGATCTTCAAGTCTCCAATACAGATGTTCACAGTTTTTGGGTGAATTATTATGTTATTATTGGCTTTTACTATTGTATTACAATTTATGAGACACTCGATGTTAGACGATAATAATTGAGACTTAATAAAATTCTATTTCTTCACCCTTCTTCTTCATAACTGTTTTTGATAAAGCTACAAGCAAAACGTAAAAAAATCAAGAACTGCATTACTTTATAACGATGTCGCAGCTTTTGTGACACTTAAAATTAATAAACATGACCTTAAAAATCAATAACAAACTTCGTAGATTAAGCATTATTCTTTAAAACTCCTAAAGTTTAGGCCTTAATCTTCGTATTGTATCGAAGAAGCTCATAATTTTTGTTACTCCATATTTAAATTCAAAATTAAAGTGACGCTTCTACCTAGTTAGAAATAATTTAATAGGCCAGTAAGTTGAAATATTACAAATTATTAAAAGGAGAAAATTGAGTGTAAGTTTAACTCTTTGTTTTTCAAATTTGAAATTAGCCAAAAGATCTATAAATAAAAGATTAAATAAATTAGATCTAATTTCTAAGGATCTACATGATGTTAACAATCCTCCTTTTTCAGCCCCGCTTCCGTTTATCTTAGTGGTTAGTATACAAGTGATTTTATTATTCGTTTAATATTAGTAGTCTTCCACCTGAAAAAGCCACAATGTGATGAAAAGGCTATGGTGGCGTAATGAATTATTTGTAACCAGAATTGTGACTACTTTAAAATGATGCTGCAGCTGTTGGGATACTTAGAATTATTAAACATTAGCAATATATTTTGAAAATTTTCTCCAGTGCGTAAGAATTTCGAAGCATATGAACAACAACATAAATGTCTAATGACTTTGATAAATAATTGACTAAGACCATAAGATTAACCATTGGGAGTATTATACACTTTTTATTCTCAACAAAAAAAGGAATGGTAGTTTCTTTAAACTGATTCAAGCTTTCGCGGTTGATTTTCGGGCATCCTGGCTGTGTTTAGACAAGGTTTTTTTCAACAATTTCGACCTACCACCCTATATGAAGATGTTGTCCATGCAAGTTAACAAAACGTTGAGGGAAGCCCGAAAGCCAACTATTAATTATCAGCTCCAATTAAATGTATGTAGGGTAGAACTTCAGGTCAAACAAAAGGTGGCCGTTCAAGAAACGTTAATAATTAATTTTAATAAAAATGAACAAAAAAACAAAATAATGATTTAATATGCCGTAATATTCTAATCATACAGTTTAATGCCCCTTAAGAATTGATCAGTTGCGCATATTACAAACTTGCAACACAAGAATCATTTAGTGGAGATGTATAGTTCGTGTCATGAAATATGGCAGGAACATTCAAACCAGGAAAACTCCCTTTCGAAGTCTATTATTATCTCCATTAAATGTTTCCTAACTTATGATCAAATGTACAGAAGAATTTTAATTTTGATTTTCCTCTGTAATTAGTTCCTGTAGTAGCCAGTACGAATTAAAAAATGTAAACAAATAATGGAGGTGAACATAAAATTTATAATTATATAAGGTGAAAACTATAAAATTATTCATAGATGTAGATGACATTAGTATTTTATCAGGACTATCTCTTTTAATGATGATGAAACACGGAAACAGTTTCAGTAATCTATGCGCCCAGAGTCTCACTTCTAATTGTTATGGTAAGTAATTACCTACCGTTAATCAATTCAGAGAAATGATACTATATTTTGGGACTGGATGTCCTAATTGTGGTCTAAAGGCAGTCGTCGGTTGGAATTGCTTTCTAAGGTTTTGCTAGAACGAGTGGCGTGCTTCTTGAGAGGTCTTTCCACCTCCGATGTTGGATGTAGACCGTAGTCTGACCTCTGAAAAAGCTCGCCACTCGTGCTACGGAAACGTTAGGAAGCACTTCTAACCAACGATGGTCTTTAGACCTGAATCAGAACAGCAGCGGCCCAACTGACAGTGAAAGCCTTTGCCAATTTGTGAATATTTTTTTGATCTTGAATTAAATTCAATCGTTAGTTAATTAATTTTTATTAACAAAATTTTATCATTATGGGAAGGGAGATGTCTACGACCAATCATTTTGTTATGTTTTCTTTAGTCCCAAAATCTGTAAAATTCTGTTCACTTAAACAATCTTTAATTACGTGAGTTAAAATAGGAGGACGAGTTCATCAAAATCTGTTTTGAAGAGAAGAAGAAGGACGATCTGTGAAAATCTCATGCCAACTTTCTTATATAAAGAGTTATCTCACTAGAAGGAGGTTGAAGTCTAAATTAACAAAAGATGTCCTCAATTTTGGTTTAAAGCAAACTCAGGAAAATTCTGCTTACGTCACACTTGCACATTCCTCAATTACGTGAGTTTAAAATGAGAAACGCGTTGATTAAAATCTCTAAAAGGAGAGGATCGTTAAAGATCTTATCTTAACAAGAGACTTTCAATGACCTCTTCCCTTCAGAAAAGATTTTGATTCCCGGTAACTTTCTAACTCAAAGAATTGTATTACTAAGGAGAAGTGACTTCAGTAATATGAACTTATATTCGATGTTGCCTCTGACAGCATTACTGTGATAATTGGTCGAGGATAACTGAAGTATGTTACTAAAGTATTGGACATAACATTATCAAGACATCTAATAAATACAGCATCTATTGTTGTTGCATATCTGGTAGTAGGTTCTCTTGGATTGTTGTTAATTTGCAATTGAAATTATTTTTGGAAGAACGTAATTAATAGTAATGATTCATCTTTTGCAAATTGACATTGAAATCTCCAGCTAAAATCAATGGTAGTTTATCTTTATTGGTTTTAAAAATTATTGAACCTCTGTGACTGTACGGAAATAATTTTTTATGTAAAAATGAAATATCATTCATTTTTTTATTAGGTAAAATGTACACGACGATCATAATTAACTCACTTCCATCTTCTAGTTTACCATTGTAAACAACACCGTCGAACCGAATGGGAAGAGAATCGCAGAGCCGCTTGCGCATTGCGAACGTTGCCACGCCATGCAATCGCCACGATCGCCACGCCAATCCGGTTTACCCGCGCCTTTAGATGTTTCACATCAAAATTTTTTATTTTGGTTCAAAGCAAAATCAGGAAATTTCTGTTTACACTTGAACATATCTTAATTAAGTGGGTTTCAAATGAGGAACAAGTTGACCAAAATCTCTGAATGGATTTTCAATGATCTTTTCCTTTTAGAAGATATTTTGATGAACTCATTCCCGTTAACTTTCTAACTCAAAGAATTATATCACTATGGAGTAAAGAGGAATCTAAATTAAAAGAAGAAAATCTTTAATTTAGTCAGTCCACTAAATTATCTACAAAATAACCAATGGTGAAAAGTTAAAACTGATTTTGCTACAAGACTATCAGTGAGTTTTTCTCATGTTAATATAAATCGCCAACTGATATTGTGCGAACTATACAATCCATGCGTTTTCTGGTTGCGATGCATCGGTCTCTCAGTTGAATTTATAGCGTCTGAATTAATGATTGGTAGTAAATCCGCAATTTACGAGCGGCGCGGCTTCTAAAGAAAGCGAGACGGTGATTTGTCATCGCACCGTTGCTTTCGATTCAAAAAGACCTCGCAAAACGCACTTGTTCTCCTGTATGAAATAGTTTTATATGCCTTATCGTAAAGAAACAACTAACTTAAATCTTCAAAGTTTGATTTGGACGGATAGAAAAGTAATAAAAAAATAACGATGAAATGAAAAAGTAGGTGTCAATGGTAGCTGTAAATCAAAACTGAAATATGAATTAAACGCGCCGATGATTTGGTTGTAGAATAGATACTATGAATGTTTGTAACAGGTTTTGTAGTTTTATGATTAAGTACTTCTTAAATAAGCTCTTTATGTTAATGTATCAGCTAACACAACCAGGGGATTAGATAAGCTTAGATTAATCAATGCTTGGTGTAATCTTTACAATATTGTAGGTTTATGATAACCATTTCATATATTACTAAGATGAATGCTTTAAATTATTTATTTGGCAATTTTAAGTATACAAGAAGCCTATAAGCATAAAGCAAAGGTTTTTCTCACGAAAGGTTAAGAACTCAAATTTAATATTAAGCGGTATTGTGACGTGTTCAGTCACGGAAAACACAACTAGCAAAACAAAACAACGAATTTATTTAATTACTAAAGTTAATTTGACTACACTACAGTTATAAACAAGTCTACACAATTTATTTCACTAAAAAGTCTCTTTTCCCGCTCGCCTCTGTGTGAACACTTTCTATCGCTCTCTATAATTTAGACACTATCTATCTATCGCCTGTTGTTCGCCTATCGATCGCTTCGCTTCCAAACATCAGCTGTTCACTGTCAACTAACTCGGTGTGTGCCGCGTCCGCCTTTTATAGTCTTTTCAGCCTTTTTCTAGGGAATTCTACAGCCGTCTAGTAATCCAATTGTTTTCCCATTGATCTTTGCTGGTGTTTTCTAGATGTTTCAGGAAAGCCGAGAATATTCCTTATGTATTCAGGGAAGATGTTCGTTAATTATGCTCACACCAACTTAATTGGCAAGTACTCGTAACAGTATTTTAGATATCACAGCTCGAAACATTTAATTAGATTCACCTAATATATACGTTCAAATCACCCACAAATTTAGGAAAAAGTTTGAGATAAATAGAG
Source organism: Agrilus mali (assembly GCA_029378335.1). Classification (NCBI taxonomy): domain Eukaryota; kingdom Metazoa; phylum Arthropoda; class Insecta; order Coleoptera; family Buprestidae; genus Agrilus; species Agrilus mali. Next base: position 15,806,749 of record CM055659.1, read on the forward strand.
CGTCTGAAGATATGCATTTTTAGATCTCCGAATTGTGTCGTTTTGGATCGGATTAGCAAATGTCAATTATAATTAAAATACCACGGAAATAAAATGTTACAAATGAGGGAATATGAGAAAATGTAGAAGAACAAGGGACGCTATAGAAGTCAAGAAGAAGGGTAAGAGAGGCGGATGGTAGAAACATATCAAAAACAGAAATAGGAGTATAAAAACTAGAAGAATCCTGAATTAGATTACTACTCCTTAACAGTTAGATACGTAGGATATTTTAATTTTTACAACATAAGAAAATTTTCTAAGATTGGATGTTGGTGTGAGTCCAACTAATTTTATATAAAATTTTATATATAAATATATACGTAAAAATTTAGAAAATAAAACAGATAGAAAGTTTCACCAATTTAATAAAAACCTGACATATTTCGGTCAAATGACCATTATCAAAGATAAGAGTAAGATCTATATTAAAGGCTTAAAACTAATACACATAATTTATACCTTACTACATAAAATGAGAGGGGAGTCTACGAAACTTAATTCTAGTTGATTGTTGACCAAATCCATATTTTGTGCTAAAGCTTTCTTTATTTCATACGTTTCGAGGAGGGACAATTTCTTGCTTTTACTGACACCACTCTGGAGAACAATAACATTATCTACATCAAAGTGATGATTTAAAGAGACAAAATGATAGGAAAAACCAGTTTTTTTGTCTTTTTTATCTAAATTATTTAGATGTTCTTTTATTCTAATATTGATAGCTCTACCAGTTTGTCCTATATAACAGGCACTACAACTCTTACAACGTATTTTATATAGGAATATCACTTTTTTTTTTTAAATATCTGTTTTTGGTTCAAATTTTTAAAAAATTGAACTTATTATTGTTTTCTACAAGGTTACATTAAATTTGTTAGAAATATGTTTAAATTTAAAGCTCAAATTATTTATGAATCTAACAGATGCAAACATTTTATTTTTTGTAGGAGAGATTAAACTATTGTTATATAGAAGTAAGTTGTTTTTTTGTTGAGAAGTTTTTCTATGATCTCAGGGTTGAAGCCGTTATTCAATCGTAGACTCCCCTCTCAATTTATGTTGTAAGGTAAAAATTGTGTGTATTAGTTTTTAGCCTTTAGTATTGATCTTACTCTTACCTTTGATAATGGTCATGTGACTGAAGCATGTCAGGTTTTTATTAAATTGGTGAAACTTTCTACTTGTTTTATTTTTTAAATTTTTACATTCAGTACCTATGTTTCACAACAGTTGCACCTCCCAAAGTGTTAAGTTTACTATAACTAGATACGATTTTGCGATGATGACGAGTTACAGATTTTGGATTTTGTTAACCCTATTGATGAAAATTAGCTATTTGCGAGTATACGAGCATCATTTTGGTTAAAGAATGTTTATGCTTTTTGTGGTCTGTTTTATGTTAAAACTGGAAAGTGCAAGTAAAACAGAGCTTCTTTTATCATTTGCCCTAAAACCTTCTTAAATTCTACTAAAACAACAATAAAATTGAATGAATCAGTAATTCTTTATTATAACTCATTCAATATTCATTACAATATTACACAAATTAAAACGAAAGATTTATTTACCATAAAACCTTTAAAATTTTAATGAAATAACAATTTAATTAATATTCCTTTTTAATTATATAATTTATAACTTACTAACTACAATTGCAAAAAAAGGTCAAATTTAAAAAGCCTGATAAAAGCTTGACAGGTCGGACATCATCTAATTAGCCACACACACAACCAGAAAGCTTGACTTTATCGGGACGTCTGGCAACGCTGTTCATAATTAGGGTTGCCATTAGTTACTGGGACACATGGTAGAAGTGAAACTTCAACGGACAAGTGGAAAAACGAAAGGCAACAGACAAGTGGAAAAACGAATCGCAACGGAGAAGTGGAAAAATGAATCGCAACGGACGTGTGGAAAAACGAATCGCAACGGCAAGTGGAAAAACATATCGCAACAAAATTTTCACTTGAAGTTTTACGGGCAGATTGTTAATGTACTTGTCCAATTTGAAAACCTGCCCGTAAAACTTCAAGTACAAATTTTGGTACGATTCCTTTTTCCACTTGTCCGTTAAAGTTTCACTTCTACTATGTGTCCCAGCACACATTCTTTTTTTACTAAGTATTGTGACGTGTTCGGTCACAGAAAATACAATTAACAAAACAAAACAACGAGTTTATTTAATTACTAAAATTAATTTGATTACACTACAGTTATGAACAAGTCCGCACAATTTATTTCACTAAAAGTCACTTTTTAATCGCCGTTCCGGTAGACACTATTTATCGCTCTCTATGAACACTATCGCCTCTATGGTTCGCCTGTATCGCCTATCGATCGCTTTGCATCAGCTGTTACTGTAAACTGTCAACTAACTCGGTGTGAGTGTCTCGTCCGCTTTTATAGTCTTCTCAGCCTTTTTCTAGGGTATTCTACAGCCGTCTAGTAATTCAATTGTTTTCCCATTGATCGTTGCTGGTGTTTTCTAGATGTATCAGGAAAGCCGAGAATATTCCTTATGTAATCAGGGAAGATGTTCATTAATTATGCTCACACCAACTTAATTGGCAAGTACTCGTAACACTGCCCCCTTCTTAGAATTGATCGTCCCGATCAATGTCTTGACCTTTGTAAGGCGCCAAGCGGTCCAAGTGTACAACTTTCATCTTGGCCTTTGGTCCTCTCTGAATACGGTAGACCACGTCATTCAGTCTTCTGACCACGGTGTAAGATCCTTCCCAGGCTCGCTGTAGCTTCGGTGAGCGTCCTTTCCTACGGACAGGATTGTAGAGCCACACCTGGTCCCCTTCTCTGAATCCTGTGCTGTTGGCTCTCCGGTCGTACCTGGTCTTCATGCGGTCACTCCCTACTTGGATTTTGTTACGAACGGCTCTATGGATGGTATCGAGTCGTTCCTCTAGCTGCTGTGCGTAGTCGGTAGCTGAAGGTCGCCGATCTTCTGGGTGTCCAAACCGGATGTCCATCGGTAACTTCAGCTCTCTTCCAAATAAAATGCTGGCTGGTGTTCTGCCGGTGGTCTCGTGAACCGCACTTCGATAGGCCAACAGGAACAAAGGTATATGCTGGTCCCAGTCTGTCTGATGATCGTTAACAACCATTTTCAAATTGGTTTCTAGCGTCGCGTTAAACCGTTCGACCATTCCGTCAGATTGTGGATGTAATGGAGTGGTCCTAGTTTTCTGTACTCCTAGCAGCTCACAGACTTCCCGGAATACTGCGGATTCAAAGTTCCGTCCCTGGTCAGAGTGGATCTCCATCGGAACTCCATACCGGCTGATCCATTGGTTGACCAACATTCCAGCGACCGTAGTAGCTTCTTGATTTGGGATTGCGTACACTTCGGGCCATTTGCTAAAATAGTCCATCACTACCAAGATGTACTTATTGCCAGCAGCTGTTGTTGGGAATGGTCCTGCTACGTCCAGAGCTATTCTCTCAAATGGGGCACCAACATTGTACTGTTTCATTCGCCCTCGGCTTCGAGTCTGAGGTCCCTTGGCTGACGCACACGTTGGGCACTTCTTACACCAATTTTCGACGTCTCTTCTACACTTTAGCCAATAGAATCGCTCTCGCACCTTCTCCAACGTCTTTGTTACTCCGAAGTGTCCTCCACCAACACCTCCATGGACTTCTGTCAGCACCTCGTTGACTCTGTTCTTCGGGAGAACTACTTGATGTCGAATTTTAGTTCCGTCAGGGCTTTCCCACACTCTTTTTAGTACCCCATTCTCGACGATGAGCGAATCCCATAAGGCCCAATAGCTCTTCGTGATGGTACTCGTACTACTAACATCTGCCCAGGTAGGTCGTGCTGTTCCTGCCTTTTTCCACCGCAGTATCGGTTTAATGTCTTCGTCGTTTTCTTGATCTTTCGCCAGGTCTTCGTTCTGCCAGTGTTCTTCCGGTTCCACCATCGTTTGACAGATCCTTGCCAAGTTGACTGGTTCCTTCTTTTCGGCGGCCATGCAATGTTTGCAGTTCTTCGAGCATGGTCTTCGCGAGAGGGCATCAGCGTTACCATGTTGTTTTCCAGCACGATGCTCGATGCTGAAGTCGTATACTTGTAGCCGCTGTAGCCATCGAGCCAGTTGTCCTTCTGGGTTTTTAAATTGCAGCAGCCATTTCAGGGACGCATGGTCTGTCCTTAACAGGAATTTTCGTCCGTAGAGATACTTATGGAAATGTTCGAGAGTTTTGACGACTGCCAGCAATTCTCTACGGGTCACGCAATAGTTTCGCTCCGGCTTTGACAGTGCCTTACTGAAGTAGCCAATGACTTTTTCTTTTCCTTCCTGCATCTGCGACAGTACACCACCAATTCCTACATTGCTGGCATCCATATCGACAATGAAGTCTGTGTCGAACTGTGGGTACGTCAGTATTGGGGCTTGAGAAAGGGTAGACTTCAGTGTTTCAAAAGCTTGCTGACATCGTTCTGACCATTGGAAAGGGACACCATCCTCTGTTAACTTGTGGAGCGGTCGAGCTATATCTGCAAATCCCTTTACGAATCGTCGGTAATAGGAACACAGCCCCAAAAAGCTTCTCAAGTCGTGTTGGTTCTTCGGGACAGGCCAACTTCTCACAGCTTCAGTCTTGTCAGGATCAGTTCTTATTCCTTCTGAGGTGATAACGTGGCCAAGATATTTCACCTCCTTACAAAACAGATGGCATTTCTTGGGACTGAGTTTCAACTTGGCTGCTGAAAGCTTCTTGATCACTTCTTCGACATTCTGGAGGTGGTCTTCGAATGTCTTTCCCAGTACTATCACGTCGTCTAGGTACACCAGACAAACCTTCCAATTGAGTCCTTGTAGCACATTTTCCATAAGTCGCTCGAAGGTGGCGGGAGCGTTACATAGTCCAAATGGCATAACGTTAAAGTGCCACAGCCCGTAACCAGTCGTGAATGCGGTCTTCTGCTTGTCTTGTGGATCCAGTTCAACTTGCCAGTATCCACTCTTCAAATCCAACGTTGAAAACCATTTGGCACCAACCAAACTGTCAAGGGTGTCGTCGATTCTGGGTAAGGGATAGCTGTCCTTTAAGGTTACGTCGTTGAGCTTCCTGTAGTCAACGCAAAACCTGGTCGATCCATCCTTCTTCCTAACCAACACTATCGGAGAAGCCCAAGCACTTTGTGATGGTTCGATTACCCCCTGTTCTTCCATGTTCTTCACCAGGTTGTTGACTTCTTCTTGCTTAGCCCATGGAACTCTTCTAGATGGTTGTTTAATAGGACGAGCTGATCCCGTGTCTATACGGTGGTATGTCAGATTCGTTCTCCCAAAGTCGTTGTCAGAGAGGGCGAAGACGTTTCGATACTTGTTGAGCAGTTCTTCGAACTTTCTAATTTGTTCGCTGTTAAGGTTTGTGGCCGAACGCTGCACTAAGTCTCGAAGAACGGTTGGAAGCGGTTCGCTCTCTGCCCTTGTGGATTCAGCTTCGACTTCGCATTGGAGGATGGACACCACGGGTTCAAGGACTCCTACTTCCATTCCTTTACACACTTTCTGTTCGAAGTCCTTCAAATTGACCACTCTGACAGATGCGTTCGGCGTCCCAGTTCGAATCAGTGTTCGTCCTATCAGTATGGCTTTCTGTGTCAAATCCGGGTTTTTGGCTTCTACTATCCCCACCAAACCATCCGCACCTTCGCCGTCGATGTTTATTTTGAGAACTACCTCGGATCTAGCAGGTAGTAATCGGTCTTCTGCTACGATGACCTTTCGAAGACCGTACTCTTTGGTGGGGTTTGTCATCACCAACTCTTCCTTGCCGATGCGTAAAATGCCGGAGCCCAAATCCAGATTAATCTTGTTTTGTTCCAGAAGGTCTAGTCCGATGATCACGTCGTCGGCGACATCGGCTACCAGTGCCCTGTGTCGAAGGCATACTTCTCCCAATCTCAATTCGATGTCGCATTCTCCTCTAATCGGCGCTGTTTCTCCGGTAACCGTGGTCAAACGTAGCTTCCTCTGCAGGGGACGGATTCTCCACTCGTTAACGATGTTCGGCCGGATTATGGTCTTAGAAGCTCCCGTATCGACCACCATTCTAACCTTCTTGTTGTTGATGTGACCTTCGACGAATAAGGACTTGCTTCCGTTTAGTTGGGAAACGACGATTTCGGCTGGGGCTTGGTGGGGAGAAGCCAACTTGCGCCCCTCAAAGTTGGCTGATCTTAGTTTCCCGACTGCTGTCGGTCCGCACGGCGTTCTTCGGCCGGGCAGTCTCGCCGTAAATGTCCGTGCCTTCCACATTCCCAGCACCTTGGTCTTCCTTTGTTTTGGCCACAGTCTCGGGAAAAGTGACCGACCTTCCCGCATTCCCAACATTTGGCCGATTCTCTCTTGTCGTTGATGGAAGTCTTCTTGACAGTTTCGACGCATTCTTTAATCAGCCTCGTAACTTCATTCTTGTATTCGTCGTCTTCAACAGCTGTTTGGCGTACACACACGTGGCCCTTGGAAGCTTGTTTTGCAGCTTCAAATTCTAAGGCGTGCGCCAGTGCGTCACTCGCAGTCTTATGGCGGGCCAAACGAAGAACTTGCTGTAAGTCTGTGTCCCTCACGCCATCGACGAATGTTTGGACTGCTAGCTGGTCTGCGAAGTCCTGCGGAGCGGTAGGATAGGCCAATCTAACTAGACGTTCCACATCGGCCTCGAACTCCTGTAGATTTTCTGATGTCTTCTGATTGCTACACTTCAGTTGAGTCTGGTACACTTGTTGTAAATGTTTGTCGCCATATCTCATTTCAAGTCGCTCTAGTAGCGCAGAGAAGTCCCGTTGTTGGCGCTCTGGAATACCTTGAAGGACGTCCAATGCTTCTCCTCGCAGAGCTATGACCAGCGCCGTTGCTTTCTCAAAATCGTTCCAGTTGTTTGCTTCTGCCGCTGCCTCGAACTGTCGTTTGTATACAGACCAACAAACTTTTCCGTCGAAAGTCGGTGGTTTAATTCTGATCGTCCTCGCAGTGTCTTCGGACTTTACTTCACTGGCCGGTTTTATGTTCTCGAACTTCTGTCGCATCTTCTCTACTTCCTTTTGTACCTCTTCTTTCAACTCATCTCTTAGCTTCTCTTGTCTCGCCTCCAACTCTTGTCGTACTTCTTTTAATTCTTCTTGCACTTCGGTTCTGACTTCCTTCATCTTTACCCTTAATTCTTCCTGCATCGCTTCCATCTTTTCTTGACCAGCTTCTATTTTATTCTTCAATTCTTCTTGTGCCAATTTCATTTCTTCCTGTCCACATTTCATTCTTTCTTGTCCAACTTCCATTTTATTCTTCATTTCTTCCTGGCCTGCCTTCATTTCTTCCTGGCCTGCCTTCATTGCCTTCATCATTTCCATTAAAGCCTTTATTTGTTCTTCCATTATCAATGATTTTTTTCTTGTTACTGGCATAAGGCTTCAAAATTCTTCACTAACTTTCTTCGGGAATCTTCAATTCCCTTACTATCCCACTTCTGACACCAAATGTGACGTGTTCGGTCACAGAAAATACAATTAACAAAACAAAACAACGAGTTTATTTAATTACTAAAATTAATTTGATTACACTACAGTTATGAACAAGTCCGCACAATTTATTTCACTAAAAGTCACTTTTTAATCGCCGTTCCGGTAGACACTATTTATCGCTCTCTATGAACACTATCGCCTCTATGGTTCGCCTGTATCGCCTATAGATCGCTTTGCATCAGCTGTTACTGTAAACTGTCAACTAACTCGGTGTGAGTGTCTCGTCCGCTTTTATAGTCTTCTCAGCCTTTTTCTAGGGTATTCTACAGCCGTCTAGTAATTCAATTGTTTTCCCATTGATCGTTGCTGGTGTTTTCTAGATGTATCAGGAAAGCCGAGAATATTCCTTATGTAATCAGGGAAGATGTTCATTAATTATGCTCACACCAACTTAATTGGCAAGTACTCGTAACAGTATTTTAAAGAAAAACACTGGTAACATATCCGGGTTCTAAGCATCAATCCGCGGTTTAACGCTTCTTGTCCTGGTTGCCAGATTTGAGAGATGGCAACCCCATTCACAGGTAACCAAGATATGAGCATATAGCAAATTCTCGACTTTTTTGGCTTTTGCTTACAATTCGGAAAATATTTGAAATTTTTTAAAATGTCAATGAATTTTTCTCAAAGGAAGAAACCGGGAAAATGCCATTTATTTTTGTCTGTCTTACAATTACTGATAACTTGTGATGATGATAGGTCTGACGACATACATTTTTTTGTTAGAACTTCTTCCTTACAATTTCTATTACTATCAAAAAAATTTTCGAAATAATTACTTAAGTATATTTTGTCACATTAGCTACGGCATAAATTACTTCCTCAAATAATAAAACACTCTCTTGATTAGTGTTCTTTTCACATAGACTGCGTAAAAGAAAATATTGAGGAGTAAAAGTAAGCGTATCTATATCAATTTAGTTATTAATTAACAACCACTATTTATTTTGTTTCTTAACAACCCTTTATCGTTCGTAGATGTAAAATTACACCAAAACAGCACGCATGACAGGGCAGCTCTAGAAATAAAAGCCTTCTTATAAATGTAGAATGCGGGTTGCGATCTCGAACAAGGAGGCATAATTTAGGTATCTGTGCAGGCAGTAATGGTATGCAGGCGTTATTTAGGTATAAAAATGTATAATAATAAAAAAATCCCAATGCCTTACAAAATCATGTACTATAGACAATAAATAAGTAAATAAATGGACTTTGCCTTCATATCTCCAATAATACCAGCCATTGCTTTACGTAATAAGTACGTCATAATAAATTGTCATCATTCCTAACAATACATACTGTAGCGACCAGTGACACAGTACGTGTGTGCAAAAACAATTTGTGGCATGTACTTGTTATCACTAACATGCTTACGGCGTAAACACCGCACACGGTACTTTTCGTGTTATCAACTTACAAGATGTAAATCATTCTCCGGCGACAAGTAACAAGTTCAATTCTGGAATAATCGAGGACTTTCTAATTATTACTCATCATTCGAGAATCGTCAGGATTTCCTTTTCGAATTGTCCAGAAAGTTCGAAAGGTGTATATAAAGTGATCATCTTTGGACCGAAAAACAGTTAGTTGTAAGAAAGCATCAGTGCGCGAATTAAAACCGATAATAGACAAAGTGATATAAATAAATTGTTATATAAATAAGTGAATTGTTGTGGTATAAATGGTAGTTCTAAGTTAGTGTTTAAGTGTTATATAAATAGTGCTAAATAAATAATTGTTTAAAAAAATATCTTTGACTAGAAAATTCGTTACAATACTTTTTATTTTAGATATTTTTGCTTGCAGTGTATATTAGAAAATGAAATCGATGAGAAGTTTTTGGAATCGCTGAATCTGAATCCAAAAACATTTTATAACTGTTTTAAACTTTACAACCTCATCATTCCATATCCTTATGCCCTAATAATGCAAAAATCCAACGGCCCCTAACCCCACAACCAATACCTAACTAAAGCTCCATAATTTTTAATCCCCATAAATCGAAACGCCATACTCCATAATTGTTTTCGGGATTTCACGGTCCGGTGTTACAGATACTTCAGTTTTGAATTTATTGAGTAAGGATACTTTGAGATATATACATTTTCTGGGTTGTTCTGATCTTGACCTTGCATCTAGTATCCTCAAGCAGTAGTATTACGTTAGTAATAGCTATGAATCTTCAAAAAACTGTAGTACTACTCCTGAGGAAGAAAACATTACCGACTACGACACAACAACCCAGAAAGTATTCATAATCCATAACCTTAACACTCATCAGGCATCCATTACTTAATTTTTAATGTTTACAGTTTCGTAAGTTTATAAAAAGATCCCTGTAGGAAGAGGAGAGCAACATTATTACACTATAAAATATTACGCGTTTTTATAAGTTTCGATGGGAGAAGGAGGGGGGGGATACACTGCATAATCTAAATTTAGTTATTAAAATATAAATCATTCAATTTCATTGTCTTCTTATAAAACATCTGTACCTATACCCAACTGCCTACTAATTAATAAATAAACGTAACGAATACTTCAGCGAATAAATTACTTGATCCAGAATTTATTTGTATTTAACTCCTTCAGATTGTTTGTCCGAGAATGAAATGTCTTTCGGTTATTATGTTGCGAATAAAATGTCTTTGGAATAAAACACGCTTGAAATAGACATTTTTTTGTATTAATAACTATAACCTATAACTTTTCATTTTGGTGACAATAAAATCCTCTAATTTCAATATGCAGTAGAAAACGTGTTCTTTATTACAATTAGCTACATTCAGCTACATCCATTAGAAGAACGTAGCAGGCCTCTGTATACTTTGAAGTACTTAAGAGACATCCATTAATGACAAAAAGTATTTTTTACTCATTTCCCCTTTCTCCTGCTTGTAAAGATTTTGTAAAATTTAGTGAGACCACCCTCCCTTTCACGTACGCTTTACCTTGTATGCAGTTACTTATTAAAATAGGTAAGGAAATTATAATAATTTCTTGAATTAAAACGTTGACGTAAAATTTCCAGTGACCGCTTTTCGTTTGTATGAAATTTGATAATATTTTGCAGAACCCCTCCTCCTCAAATTATGAACCAAGCAATTAATTAATTGCCAAGCTAGGAGCGTTTGATTTACGTGAGTCTTTCATTCTTCAATGAACTTAAATCTCATGTTTAGATAAGTGGCGGTTTTAATTTTTAGAAATCACAAATGTAAGTTTCTTCCTTACTATGGTTTTTAATTGTTGAATTACGTTTCTGAATTAACGAATTTTAGAATTGTGAATTTTTGAGTTTCCAGGCCTTAGCTATAGTTATGGATTTTTGGGTGAAAGGTCATTAGGTCTTTTAGTTCTTCGGTTAGCAGATTTACCTATCATGTAACTCAATTTCTGCTATAAGTAGGTTGCAATTATTTAGAACGTTTTAGATTTAGAATGTTTTGGGATTGTGGAGCCTCGAATTTAGTTTCGGCAACCCCAAGGATATAAGTATAGGTAATTTATCTGGTCTGGCCAAATGATTATGTTTTAAATGGAATGTAACCCAGTTTTAAATGCGGTAGCAAAAAGATTATGTCTCTTGTTGTTGTTCTTTTAGTTACTAAATATAATTAAAAAATACTATTACAGTAAATGTATATCATATTCCAGCTGAAGACCAGAAACTCTACGAAATGCTGTTTTTATTATACAGGCACTTTACAGTAAAGAAAGCTAGGAATATTTACTTCTGGGTGCAATTAAATTGCGTTGAAAGGATCAATGTGTAAATCTGCCGACAAATTAATACTAACAACGGCAGCAGCAAAATAAATCTGCCTCTTGTTCAAGTTTTGCATACGATTATTAAATCTACGCGACGCGAAGCGACGTGGCCAACTATCGCGCGACATAACCTCATGCATATGGATATGTGTTATACGTTGTGCTCGTCAAGTGTACGTGTGTGTTTATGTGTAGGTAAAGATTGAAATACGCACGACATGCGATCGTAAATTTATTATTTAGGTGCAGCTTCCTGCGGCCCGGGCAATTAAAAATATTTTTGCTTAATGGGAAGCCCCCCGTGACTATACTTCATTTACATCTGAGACCGCCGTGGGGAGGCGCTATGCCTCTTGAGATAACCCTACAAATGATGAAGACTGCAAGAGTGCTTCTAACACTTAAGTAGACGTGCACACATTCGATCACAGTTCTTGCGGATTTACTAATGAATTTGCAACTAAAAGCGCCTCTATTGGAATTGGGTATTAGATCAAATTAATTAGGTAATACGATTTAGAATTATGACTACATGAATTCACAAATTTTATGAAATTCACTTTTCAAAGTTTCACAAAATTAGCATTATATCACAAAAAGTTTTTGTATTTGTTTTCAGAAAACAAAAAAAAAATGACAAATCCAGTGAAATTAGTATAATCAGAAAACAAATGAATGCAATAATTAACATAGACAAGACGACCACACTTCGAGCTTGGCCTTAACTTTAACTGCATGCATACATTTTAAGTCGATTGCATGTTCATTTTCGTTTAATTCATTCATTTATAGAGCAACTTCCGTTCGTTGCAAGTTTATATTATTTTCAAAATACCTAAATAATTTTATGTCATTATGATTTAAACATAAGTAGACCCAATGCAGACCGAGTGACTATATTCATTTATGCACCTATTATGGTATACGTATTCTGTCACATGCCTGGACTACTATCTACCGACGAGAATCGTTGTGATTGTTGTCTTATTCAGTTCGGTTCATGGTGCAACGAGACGAAATTTGCATGACCGAAAGATTCGACTTCGGATTGAATTGTTTAGCATCTTATTCATATTTAGTGACCAAATTGTAAAACAAAATTGTAGGTACTCACACAGTTGAACTAATGCGCTAAAATTATATAGGTACATTGAAATGTTATTTAATTACAGTACCTATAATAAAAAAAATAATAAATAAACCAGTTTAACAAGATTTTTTTAACTAACTAGGAAACCTGCCCTGAAAGGCTTTCAATATGAGTTCGAAACGTCGGTGTTGTTTTATCTTTAATAAAGCTTTTATACCATTTTTTACTACGCAAACCCATTTCATAAATACATATAAATTGAAACCAGTTAAGGTTTATTGATTATAAATCACCCACTGAGGTTTCTCACTCCAACACGAGGCTTCCGCACCTTTGTATTATCTATTGTTTTTTTATATTAACTGCCTTAAGGACGTTCCCAAAAAAATTAATTTTCTTACGATTCTTTTAAAACTTAAAATACACAAAAAAAAAGTAATTTTCTTACAATTGTTTTAAAAAACTGAGAACTATTAATTAAAGATATAACGAATATCTTTCTGTAAAAATCACTATAACAAGCGGTGTTGGTTTTGTTATAAAAAATATTATAAATGAGCTAATTTTTATAACAAGTAAAATATTTATTCGTATTTAATATAAATAAGTAAACTTTGAATTAACATAAAATACTAGTAACATATTTTTTTCTCTACATAAACAACACGTATCTCAAGCACAGTAAAAATACAATGCTGCCAGATCTGAAAAACGACGCAATGGAATCATTTTTGTAGTTCTGCGCAAGTGGACAAAGGCGAAAGAATGTAATGTATCTCAACTATCTTTTATTGTAGTCATGGTTGTTTACATGGGAGAATTTTTTAACAAGTTGAGCACAATTGCTCTTTGGGAACGTCCTTAAGAACTCTCGTATGTGGAAGCTTAACATGGATGTTATTTCGTAATCAGTAGATCTTACATCAACGTTTCCCAAACTTTTTGGTTCACGTTAGTAATGAGCAAAGCAAGACCAAGACCAAGACTCGGATAGTCTTGGGCTGGTCGCGGTCTTGTTTACTCAGTCTTGGTCTTGGTCTTGCTCAAATTCGTCTGGTCTAGGTCTTGGTCTTGGTCTTGCGAAAAAACAAGACCAATTTTGCTAATCACTAGTTCACGTCCCTCTTTAGTTAATGTCTACTGATTATAAAACATACACTAAGATTTCACACTCACATACGAGGTCTCTATAAGCTAGTATTTTTTTTTTTTTTTAGTAATTAAGAAACTCGTATGTGAGTGTTGCTTCATATTCAGTTAATCTTACACTAACGTTTCCCCAACTTTTTGGTTCGCATTTCCCTTTAGTAAATGTCTATTGATTATAAAACACACACTAAGATTTCACAATCATATATGAGAAATGAGACTTTTGCAGGTTTGTGTTTTTCTCTATTAACTAAGAAACCTGGCCTAACAAATCTCCTGTCTTAGTAACTGATCATTGAAAAAGTTTTTTTAAAGATTAAAACCAATAAAAGTGTTGATTATGGAAAATACGCAGACGTTTCACACCTATTTACGCCATACGAAACTTCCACAGGTTAGTTTTCCTCATTAACTTAGAAACTAGTAATAAAAAGTCTCGTATCTGGGTATGAAAAAAGGGTGTTATGTTGTCATCGATAAACGAACGTTCTCAGACTTTTTGGTCCACGATTTTTTCTTAGCTTTAACAAATTTCAAAGAATCTTCCTTTCCGAGAAATCTATATCTGTCTTAAGGTTAGAAAGCATCCCAGAGGGAGTTAGTTTAACAGTATTACACTTTCTATGGAAATTGGAAGCTTGAACCTCAAGAACTTCCCAATGGAAGCAAAAAATTTGCCTATAGCAATATGAAATATTAGACAATCATACGATTAATTATTTTAATTTGTGCTATAAATAGACTATCAAATAATTATCAGGCATTTGTCGATGATAAGAAAGTAATAAATCAAATAAAAAGGATAAAGTGATACATGTGAGAACTTTTTATGTAATTACTTTTGACTTGACAGACAGCTGGTAGGTACAAAAAGTGGGCGAAAGCGAACGCCTGCAGTTTGTACCCACAAAAATATACGGTAAGGTGTACCGTATCTATTGTGCAAGCCGCGCTGCATCGTGAAGGTAATGTTTGAGTAGTTCCGGATTCCCTTCCTTACATTTACTTTCCCGCCAACGATTTCCGAGGGGTCGTCGCGACAAAAGAAAAATTAAATAGCTGTTGCATCCCCTAATACCTCGTGCTTTACGTAAGTAACAGCCGTTGCGATAGACTAGAGGAATGAGGGTGACAACTTTGCCTTTACTTTTTAGCATCGGTGTTGGCGGGAAAAAAAGAGAAAAAATACAGGGTGTTTGATCCATACAAAAAAATCCAATAGGAACGTACACTGAGAAAAATAATCATAATTTTTTAGTCATGTTTGCTAGAATTTTAGCAATATTTTCCTGATTGTTTTCTCCGTGTAGTTATACAAACTTAAATGGAAGAGAATTATTTACACACAGTTAATACTGTTTCATTGTATACAAAAGTATTTTCAAAAACAATAAACGTTTACAATATTAATTCGAATTAACACAGAAGTCAACGGTATATCTATAATGTTTAATAAAAAAAAATATGTCGAATAAATTAACACAACCAATTTACTTTTCAAAAAAACTGTTTTTAATGCTGTCAACAATACGAAAAACAAGTGTGGTCAAAACAGTTAAGAATTTTTTGAAAGGTCCTTTTATCTTTTTTTATTAAAATGAACAATTAAGCAGATTTACCAAATAAAATTTAGTTATACAAATGGTGAAACAACGTGAAATTACTTTTAATGCACAACGTCCAGTTGTAACAATGAGTGTGATGCGTTGTAACAGTGCGGCTTTTATAGGATGTTGATTATGCTAAAAAGCAATACAATACAAACCAACTAACTTTAAGGGTTACTGTTAAATTAAGGGGTACAATTTTGAGAACAACTAAAAAATGCACCCCTTTTACTTTTTTTAATTTTAACTTAAAATCTAAGCAAAATGTAGATATAATCAGTCAAAATCTTTTAGAAAGAATTAAATTTTCTAGTGAAATGGCTCACGTATAACATTTTTCTAAATTTCTTCAGCCAATCAGTACCTAATCAAAAAGCAAAATTAAGAAAAACCATAAAACCTGTAAATATAAGAATAAAGAAAAAAAATTCAAAACTTACAACAAATGTGTGACTGTGAGGAAATTTTATTTATTGTTATTTTCCAGTAGTTTATCTGTACCTACTTGTGCGTATGGTGTATTTTCCAAACTTCAAATTAATTATAAATTTGTTTTAGGTTGCCCATTTCATTTATAAATAATATAGATGAGGCTTTCACTTGTGCAACTCCATAATAAAAATTAGTAAAACACAATTTTGGTTACAAAAACTGTTTATTGTAAAATAATCCACAATAATTATTTCGCCACACTGTGGCTTCTTCAGATGGAAGAGATAATTATTGTGGATTATTTTACAATAAAAAGTTTTTGTAACAAAAATTGTGTTTTACTAATTTTCATTTCATTTATGATTTAGTTGGAACTGCAATTTCCCTTAAAAGTATGACACTTCGAACACCCTGTGTATGCACGAGTTGACTTCTTTTATAAATAATTTAAGTATTGGTCTTGTGTCGGCGTGCGAATTACGTTATTTCACACCGCTGTAATGAGGGGGTAAGATGAATGCATATGTACACATCTATGTATAGGCACCACGATTTTCAATGTAAGTACCTACAGCGTGGGAAGGTGGGGTGTTTGAAAAATCACAGCAGCTAGAAAGAAAAGGTGAGGGGAAAGAAAAATGCAAAACCAGATTATGTACCTACATAAATACTCGCAGTGTTACCAAACCACAATTAAATAATATTTTTGTTTTTATTTCAAGCTCTTATTTAAGTGGGAAAATCAAGTAGGAAGAAATATAGCAGAAATTAAAAGCATTATATGTACATTTATTATATATATATTATATGTTAAGTTTTATGGGAATTTATACAGAATCGTTAATTGCCATAATATTGTTTCGCTCCACATATGTTTCTTCATCAAGACAGAACAAAATTGACTCCCGTTAATGCCAATTTATCTGAATGTGGAAGAAACTTTCAGTCAACTTCACAAGCAACTCTGGATTATATTACTTAGGTAATTACTTGCTATTAATTGAAAAGGTAAGCAGTAACTCGGAAAGATATATGTATATATAAATATATACAGAAGTAACTGTATTTATGTTTAAACAATAAAGCATAATTTTCTCAGAAATTAAAAAATATCTTTAGATTTTTCTGCTTTAGTTTATCATAGAGAACACAAAAAAGTATCTTTTAATCGTAAATATCTGTTTTAATTGTGTTACTTTTTCTTCAGTTGTTTTTGAAAATAATTCCATGCCTATGATTTCTATTAAACGAATTTGTTTACGTATCTATACAAGTCTGCTTCAGAAGTTGAGTTGCTATTGTGTTTGTACAGATTTTCAGCACCGTCTGTAGACGTCATTCTATTTTTAAAATATCATTGGCTAATGTCTATATTAAATAGCCGGAGTTAACTAATCTATAATAAATTCAGAAGGAAAAACACAACATGGAAAAGTTTCACCATTTAGAAAGGCACAATTAGACAACTTGAGTTATTTCAAACATTTTTAAACACAATAGACCCCAATATTAAATTTACTTCAGAATTGGAAATTAACAAAAGAATAAACCTTTTAGATTAAACAATTTCACATAAATGTAAAAACGTCTCCTTTGAAATATATAGAAAACCCACTACAACTGATACCGTCATCCTTGCCAATTCAAATCACCCTACATCTACAAAACTTGCATCTTGTCACGCTTTTGTCAATAGAATGTTAAATATACCTTTATCAAAACAAAACCACTTCAAAGAATCGAACACCATTGAAACAATAGCTTTTAATAACGGATATAATCCAAAAACGATAGACAAAATTGCATCTAAAAAATGTTTTAAATTAACTAGAAAACTATTATATAATGATAACCTTTCTGTAAAAACTCAAGAAACTGATAAAAAATTTTGTTCAATTCCTTATATTAACAACATAAGTTTTAAATATAAAAACAGATTAAAGAAATTCAATATTCAAGCCATTGAATTAACAACCGTAGTCTTAAAACTACTCGTATATTAAACAACTCTAAAACCAGAATAGATCGATTTCAAAAAAATGGAGTCTATCAATTATTCTGTCATGATTTTAATGCAACCTCTATAGGAAAAATTGGAAGAGCCCTACAAACTAGAATTCACGAGCATATATATTCGATTAACAAAAAACTCAAAAAAAAAACAGGTTTTGCCAAACATTGCATAGACAATAGTCATAGTTTAGAAAATAATAAAACTAAGATATTACACAATTACATAAAAATAGGTAAAAAAACTCATTATTTGAAAGTTTGGAAATAAAAAAATCACAACATAAAAAAAAATTTTTAGCAAACAATCAAACCTCACTCCTCCTATATAGGCTGTAGATATAAATACTGTAATTGTAAGTTTATAATTTTAGTTACACATTAGGTACTCTTGAAAATGGTTTATACAGATCGAAATAATATATATTGTTTTTTCTTCTGAATTTGCATCATGTTTTACAATCCCTGCACAAAGAATGAGCAAAGCAAAACCAACACCAAGACTCGGATAGTCTTGGGCTTGGTCTCGGTCTTGTTTACTCAGTCTTGGTCTTGGTCTTGCTCAAATTCGTCTGGTCTCGGTCTTGGTCTTGGTTTTGCTTACGCAGTCTTGGTCTTGGTCTTGCTGAATTTCGTCTGGTCTTGGTTTTAGTCTTGGTTTTGCAATAACGTCTTAACGAACATTTTTCAAAAAATTTTGTAAACATGTTTTCATTTGGCAAACATTTTTAAATATAAATTCACTATCCACAAATTTAAAAAGAGTTCATTAAAATGTCATTGCTTATTATTATCATAAAAAGAAAGTCTAAAATCAATTACTAATTTATGTACTTTAGTGATGAGCAAAGCAAGACCAAGACCGACACAATAGTCTTGGGCTTGGTCTCGGTCTTGTTTACTCAGTCTTGGTCTTGGTCTTGCTCAAATTCGTCTGGTCTCGGTCTTGGTCTTGCTTACGCAGAGTTGGTCTTGGTCGTGCTCAAATTCGTCTGATCTCGGTCTTGGTCTTGGTCTTGCTTTTTCGCATGACCAAGACTAAGACTGCAAGACCAAGATCAATTTTGCTCATCACTAGAAAGGAAAGTTTTAATAACATTAACCTATAATATATGAGTGAACTTACCATGGGCATTAGAGTGAATTTAACTGGTACCTGCTTCAAAAGTTGGCCTGTTTAAATTGGGAGTAAAAATTTTATTACAATGTATCTTAAGGTATATAAATACTGGGTCATTTAAATATTACGTAGTCTTGCGTGGAGGGGTTGTTCCTTTTATTTTTGTTTGCAGAAGTTAAGTTAAATGCCAGTTATAATTTGTAGCTTAATTTAAAAAACCTCAGATTAAAAGTCTAATTTTCTGTAAAATTTTAAATAGGTAAAGTATTTTACAAAACTGCATCATGTACCTACAACTTTTACATTTTTTGTCCAAATACATGCATGAAGTGTTCAGGGTTTTCAATAATAAATCACGTGTATAAATTCATTTCCTTTACATAATGGCACGATGAGTCTAATGTAAAGATCGAATTCACTTTTTTGGCCTGGCAACCAACTAGCGTCTGGTTAAAAATGTGCAAGCGCATAAAACGCAGAAAGGTCTTAATCTGAATTGCAATTGACTAGTCGCGGCCGTGGTTATCCTGCCGCATTTGCTGTCGCCTTCGACTTCCAACCGCAAATAAATATTCTAATAGACGTCGATTTCGTCTGGAAGATATTAAGCTTATTAATCGATGTGTCAGGTTCGAGATGTGAGTAATTTGTTACATTCAATCTCGTCACTTCTCGGTGCATCCAAAACTAGCACACATCAGCATCATTGGCTGCGATAGCATTTTTATTTACAAGAATCAACTCTAATTTGTTTCAGATTGATTTGTACTTCTTAAACTGCAGGGGGATTAAATAAAACGACCGCTGCTTTAATTAATTAATTCATTACTTAACCGGCTGTCATTTCACATCTTTCAATATTGTTCATTTTCAACTACTTTTTGGTCTCATAAAATAACATTTTTCTACTAACAGCGGTTGACGATACATGTATAACAATAGTTCTTTAACAGTTCTTGAATGGATGACATTTAGAACTTCTCTGCGGTTTCCTTTTCTCTAATAACTAAATGCATGTCCTTTATTTATCCTGTTAACAGATATTTAGCTATTTATTCAGGGCCGTACCTTGATCGTTTTTTTCCAGAATGAAGGTAAATCTGAAGATTAGAACACGCCGTAAGGAAATTGCGAAATGGAAAAGTTCGCTTTAATTTCTTTAAGAAAAATCCAAACATGATATCCTATATGCAATGAATAATTTTTGAAAAATGTTATTTTATTAAGGGTCGGTATTTTTCTATTCTTTATTGTAATCTTGATCAAAAAGTTCGTTCATTTTCTTTTTTCTATAGTTATTAGGAGATACGAATTTTTAAAGTTGAAAAAACCACTGCGAATTTCAGCAAATTGTAAGTAAAAATGAAGGCAACTGATATGATATTAAACAATTCTTTATATACTTATACCTGTTCTTTAAAATGTGGCCAACAAAGTCTGTCGTGGCAAAAGAAATATTTTGTTTTTTAATTGTTATTATGCGCGTTTGCTTAATATATCAGGGTCGATAATTTTTGAAACCAAAAAAAATTATAGTAGGATGAAACCCATTGGAAAAGGAAGAGAATATAACAGAAATGAAAGGAAAAATAATTTACGGGGGATCTGAGGTCGGGAAGGGGAAGGGGGTGAGTTTTTAAGGGTAAAAAAGGTAATAAAAAGATCAACAACTTTTGTATTTACACTTTTTCACATAACCTCAAAATTTATGTGAAAAATTCACATAACCAAGTTTTTAGTTTTTTATTTTTTTTTTACAAAAAAATTTTTTTTCACGAAATTTGGTGAAAACTCATAATTCTCACGTCAAAATATCAAATTATTATAAAGAATTATTTAATGATTGATTATATCTGACTGAACTCCTAAGGTTATAAGAATTTTTGAAGATTGCAATATTAATAATTACCAATTTTTTTACAATTTACGTACGAACCACATTTAATATTTTTATTGGTTTTTGGAGTCAGACATAAAGAAACTATTCTTTTAACTGGAATACTTTTTTATTATTATTCTACCTTCCAACTGGTTCGTTCGGTAGGTACCTAAGTCAAACGTAACCTAATTTTACAATTCTAGGGTTGGTTTCTTGTCGAAATTATTTGTATATCTATTGTACTAGTCTAAGAATTTTTTTGTGAAAAATTTATCTTATTATGTTTTGGGAGATTTAGTTAAAAAAATTTCAGTTTCTTCTCTTTGCCTCCTCTTAATCGATTTTATTATACCACACTTTCTAAGTGTTTCGTAGTTTTCTTTTATCCACCCCACTTCCCAACTTCCGATTTCGTTCCCTTGGAACCTTCAAATTTCTGTCTCCTTTTAAAAACACTTGCTTAATATTTTACAAGGTTCCCATCCCCTCCACCTCTTTTATATATTTTGTATCTAAAATTATTCTCATTTTTTTATAAACTTATTTGTCCTTACAAAGTTATGAGACTCTTTTCTCAATACTTGATTGTAATTTTTGCCATGAAAAATACAGTCGAAGATAGGATTTTCAGCTTGAGAACCCTTCTAAAACAAAAGTGCTTGATGAATGAATGAGCTTCCCATTATTTTTATATTTCTAGTAACAATATCATCAATTAATTTACGTTATTAGGAATGTAATTGTAAACAATTGTTCAACGTTAGGTAACCTTTTCTATATGTA
This sequence comes from Agrilus mali, assembly GCA_029378335.1. Taxonomy (NCBI): domain Eukaryota; kingdom Metazoa; phylum Arthropoda; class Insecta; order Coleoptera; family Buprestidae; genus Agrilus; species Agrilus mali. The sequence continues at coordinate 15,828,181 of CM055659.1, forward strand.
AGAATAATATCACGTATGTATGTACAATTTTTTTTCAGTGAGATAGCAACTGATTTTTGATTTTATTAGGACACCCGTTGCAGTTCTATTTGAAGAATTTAACTTGCAAATTTTGACATTATCGGGCCCCGTCAAGGTTAAGATATCGTAATGTTTAATACGAAAGCTCACTCAACATATTTTTCAATTTCAATTCTTGACCTTACTAACAAAAATTAGCTTATCTATTCTATAGATAATGTTTGGAAACGACACTACATTTATTTATTCAAAACCTTCGCGTGGTTTAACTTTCAGATTTAGCATAAAAGTAGGTAATAAATAAAAACTGTTCAAAATAAATTTATCAATACAAACAGATACGTGTATAAGTATACAAAGTTATAGGAAATACGTTAACAATAAAGGGGGTAGCGGAACATGATTTCGTAGGGTTGGGAAACAGAAAAATAATAAAAAGAGGGACTGACAATTAATTAATAAGTAAACAATAATTTCTAAAAACAGGATAAATAAAAATATTAAACTCACTATAACACGATGTTAATCTAACCCAACCTAACATACCCTAACATTTAAGGTTTTTGATGTGTGGACGTCTACTGCAACGACAAAAATAAATTTAAAACACAAGGAAATGTCTGGGTGAAAGCGCCAAGAGGGTCTTATTAGGTATAAGTTTTTTATATAGTATCGACATTAAAGTTTCACCTATTCCAACACCTACCTTTACGAAATTTTTGAGTTCTGACTCTTCAAAGTTATGAATTTTCGCGGTTTTTTACACTATTTCCCCCACGTAAATCAAGCAAGTGTTTTGTTTCATTTATCTTTTATCCTCGTCACAATACCTTACATAGTTGTGACTTAAATGGTAATTTTATATGTTTTCGGGGTCACTTTACACGATTTCTTCTGATATCATCATTTTAAGTATTTTAAAACTTGAATTAATCGTCCTTTAAATTTAGTAATAATCACTAAATCACGTCTTAATGTATAAAAATTATTAAAAGAAAATCTCGTTAATATTAAATTAAATAACTTCACTAATAAAATTTAACAATTTGCTTGAACCAATACTTTTTATACGTTAAAATGATATCATTGAAGAAAATTAAGGTCGGAATCTTGTAAAACGACCTCAAAAACAAAAAAAATGATACTTTAAGTCACACTTTGTAAGGTATTGCGACGAGGATAACAAATAAATGAAACAAAAACTTGCACGATTAACATGTGAAAAGTATCTAGTGTAGAAAACCGCAAAAATTCATAACTTTGAAGAGTCAGCACTCAAGAATATCAAAAAAGTGGGGGTTAGAATAGGTAAAACTTAAATGTCGGTGTCATACAACAGAAAACTCTCTACCTAATAAGATTCCTCTGGGCATTAATCACCTGGTAACATTTCCTTAATAGAATTTTCCCAATTTTCAGTATTCATGAGGGATTTTTAAAGAAGACTATTTTTTATTTTTTTTATATTGCGGTTCAGGCAATAAAACACCATGTAGACACTCTTGTCAGTTCCTACCTGTCTGTTATAGGCAATATTTAAACGATTCTATTAACCATTCTTACCTGCAAAAGCTCAAAATAGTTGGAAAACTTTTACAGAGTTGTTTTCAAATAAGGAAAAAACGATTGCAGATCTTGAGACAAGTATCGTAATAATATTTGAGGTGGTTTAGATGATCTATAGTTTTAAACACTGTATTGGAGGTATTTAATAAACATTTGCTTAGAACAAAGTTACTTTACCTTCAATTATAAAATCTATCGACAGAAAGATGGGCTCCCCATGGGGTCCCCTCTTTCACCATTACTGTCCGAAATTTACCTGAACCATTTCGAAGAAAGGTTGTTTAATTGTCAAAATTCCTTAATAACAAATATTACACATTGGATAAGGTACGTGGACGATATCTTTTGTATCTGGTCAGGAATAAAAAGACAACTACAGAATTTCCTGCAATTATTAAACTCATTTGACCAAAGAATTTAATTCACTCTAGAATTAGAGAACAATAAATCCCTTAATTTTTTAGACCTAACTGTTACAAGAAATAAAGAAAACAATCTAGAATTCAATATATACCTATAGAAAAGAAACATTTACGGACGCAATAAAACCAGCACACTCTAACCTTTAATACCTGATACCTACATAGATTGATTAATTATCCTCTATCAGAAGAAAATTATTCAAAAGAAGTCAAATTCATAAAAACTGTAGCAACTAACAACGGTTTTAAAGAAAATTTGATTGACAAAATTATTAAGAAAAAACAAAAATCCAAAATTAGAGACGATTAGAGATAATAGCAATTGTAAGAAAAAAGAAAATTGGGCACTAATAAACTACGTAAACGGTGTAAGTTCCAAAATTTGCCATAGAATAAGAAACTAATTGTAAACACACTTAGCACTAATAAAACACTCTAGCAAAAATACTAACCAACAACAAATTAACTACAGACAACAAATTAAATAAATCAAGAGTATATCAACTACAATGTTCAGACTGTGATGCCATATATATTGGACAAACAAGTTGAAATTTCGGAAAAAGAATACTAGAACATGAATAGTCAATTAAAAATAATAAAAATACAACAGGTTTCGCTCAGCACTGCATTATTAATAATCATAACTTTTCAAAGGATAATTTCAAAATTTTACATACAGTTCTAAAAAGCAAAAAATATAATTTTCTGGAAAATTTAGAAATTGAAAGAGCCATTCATAAAACCAAAAACATAACAAATGAGCAAACAGAAGGCCTAAAAAATATTGCCTCTGTATATACCGTATATATATTTATATATATATATAAAACCCGGAATGACCCTTGACCAAATAAGTTAAGACACCAGTTTAAATAAATTTGACAATATGTTATATGTTCTTAAAACGTTGTGACTATTTATGGTTAGTAAAAAAATTGTAAGGGATGAAAATTTGATAACAGCATGCCACGGATTTATTACTGTTTTATATGATGTATTAAAATCAAAGAAAAATAATAGAAATCATCACTATTTGATAATAACCATCTTTAAATGTAAATCCTTAAAGAGTCTTTAATGTACTTAGCGGATTTATTCACAGAAGATAAACAGATCTGTAAGTACAAATATCTTTGCCAGATGTATATAGTAGATTTTGAAATTTAGATGTATTTAATTTGGCTTAAGTGAATGAAAATAAATAGCTACAAACCACTCAAAGGCAAAGTATATTGAAAGAAAGCAACATTTTGTACAATATGGAACTCATACATCAACTAATGCAATATATTTACAAATATACAGATGCATTTTATTTTTAACATCCTCTAGTATCGAGTTTTGCTCCGTCAGCTATTTCCTCCGAGCCAACCATCAAGTTCTAGGATTATCGGTCCCTAAGAACTATTAAACCATCCTCATTTTTGGAAGAGGTTTTTAAGATTTAATAAATTAACTATATTGAAGTCAATAAAAAAGTAATCGCTTCTTAGCGTCATTTTACAATATACAAATAAAACGAATTATGTACCTAACTAAGAAAAACGTTAATGATAAAACTAATAAAAATTTACTCTGAAGAAGCCTTTGATTATTTATTTTTATTATTACGTAGAAAATAAAACACAATTGTTTAAGAGTTTAATAAATCACGACGAATCGTTTCACCTTACAAAGGCGATGAAATGTACAAAAACAAGAATAAGTAACAACTATATATACAAATCTTTTAGTTGGGGGGGGGGGGAATATTTGATAGTGGTAAATTGTTAATATCTATTTGGATGTGGAGGATAAGTTTTTGATGATTCTATTTATTGATTTCAAAGGATTCAAGGAGATTTAATTTGTATCCCTTATTTTCTTGGTGTAAAATTTGAAATTCAAAATTAGGTGGTTGGCGTAGGTAGACGTATTTTTATTCTTGGTAAAGGCATCTGAATGTTCCTTTATCCTTTCAGAAAACCTACTTTCTGTTTGGCCTACATACACTTTTTGGCAACTCCCACAATTCAGCAAATCCTGAACCCGATGTCTTATCAATTGGGTCTTTATTATTTTTAAGTAAATTTCCTAAAGTATTTTTAGATTTGAATACGGTTTCGATGTTAAGTTTACTAAGTTCTTTTGAAATTTCTTCTGTAAGTTTACCGAAGTAAGTAATACTTGAATAATTACGGGCTTCTTTTTGTATAGGATAAATTGATCGTAAAATATTTTTCTTTAATTTATTTTTTAAAAAGTTATCAACAATAGTAGTGTGGATCCGATATTTCGAGCTATGGTTTTGATTCGCCGAAGTTTTGTATTAAGGTTATCTTTTGATAGTGGTATGGAATTTTTTTTAATTTCCCACGTTATAATGGAGTTTAAACATATTAGTGCCTATTCAATTAAATATTTTTATTATTAAATTTAAAATGTTTGCACCCTTCTGTAATATCTTCGTTTTATTCGTAGAACAGCCTAATACTATGCCTACACTCGCATCCGTTGAAATTAAAATTTCCAAATGCCATAGCGATGCAGCAGCGTTAGACGGAATAAGTTACTGAGCCATTTTCAGAAATTTCATATTAATAAGCATAATGCATTCAAAGTCTTAACTTGCAAATTTTCGTCTTGCGAACCCTGCCATGAATAATTTCGTATTAATGTTGCATCTGATGCCTGCTTAAAATTTTGATGGGTCTGAATTCAAATTCTTGACCTCGACAACAAGATCGACCGTGTCCGTCTGTCGACAAACTTCACCTTTCTGTGTCTCTTGGCAACAACTGTGCTATGCATTGCAATATTTCATTCATCGTTGATGTAAATCTATTCATCTCAATTTGTTTTATTTACAAATTATTTATTTCTGGACAGAAGCTGCTATAATGGTATAATGATACGGGCTTCTCAAAATGCAACAAAAAAACACAAAAAAGTCAACAAGTATGTTTAAACAAATCTCGGCAGTTGCTTAAGATAAAATTCTATTTCCAGGGCCGTAAATGTACTAAAGTACAAAATATCTGTTACTAGCTACCCGCCCCGGCTTCGCACGGGTGTAGAGCCGTTCAGTTTAATTTTTCCGGTTTTGTATTATAAAGTCAAAATTGTAAATTTTTTACTTTTATTATTTATTACTGGCGCAATAAATTAACTAGCCCCTTTAGGTACCTATGTAAAATCTTTATTTTGTAGTCAATAAAGACCTGTACCCCAGGTCTTCGGGGTAACATTATAATTTAAAACTAATACAAACAGTGCATTTAGGCATACACATACACAAGAATTAGATTATTTATACAGCAGTTTTAGACTAAGATTAGGTAAGTTATTGAACAGTTGGATAGATGGAAAGGGTGACAATATTACCTTATGTGAGGTTTGTTCTGCTAAAAATCATTTTAGTATTAATTACCAGCTGTTACAACTGTTTGTCCAGGTCTCTGTCAATATGAAGATATAGAGAATGATTATTAGCAGGAGATGTAATACCTATAAGGTAACATTAAGATATTAATAATGGTTGTACTATTACCGGTAGCAGTACCACTCGAACACGGCGAGCGCTTCGCGGTGCAATCACAAGATGACAACACTTCGCGCACCACTTCTAGCGGGCAGGGGCCCAAGGGTGTAGAGACCTCCCCGGCGGAACAGGTAAGTGAAAGGTAAATATAGTATTTGCATTAGATTTTAGGTAGAGGGGGATTGCGGCTCCAAATGGCTTTCATAAACGCCCCGTGGATTGATGAGCCCCATTTTAGAACGAGATGAATTAGCGAGGCCTTTAGGCGTGGAGAGAGTGGAAGTCCGGCCTCAGTTGGGGAATTAACCCACGGCCAGATTCCTCGTGCGCCGATTATAAGAGGTAAGAAAAAGTAATTTTTGTTAGGCCATTTCTTTTTAGCGGCTTCAATAAAGTGGTCTTGGTTATATTTTAGTTTTTTATTAAAATAAGCAACAGTAAGTGGGGTTGCCCCGTCCCAAGAAATCTGGACGTCGGATATAATGACATCATGACCTTGGTGGATTTCAAGGTCAGGTTTGTAGAGTTTCATCGTAATGACGAACATGGGGTTCAGACTCTACAGACCAGCCTTTGAATCGGCAGTGGCTAGCAAGTTTATCCACCACTGCGTTATGGCGGCGAATCCTTTCCCAGTGCAGCCCGTATTTATATACGAGTTATTTGAAATACGAACTGTCGAGTTTTGTTTTGAAATACGAGCGACATTTGAGATACGGGGATACGCTGTCGAAGCATCATTGCTAAGTTTTTCTAGGGCTTTTATTTACACACTTTATCACATTTCTTTCTATAACGATGAGTCCGAAGAAACTGAGTGGAAAGGTCAGTGCTCAGAAGAAGATGATATCTATTGAATTAAAGCCCTGAAATCATAGGAAAAAAATGAGGTAGGTGTCTTTTATTATGTTTTTATACAATATTTGCCATATATAAATACATTTTTCTTATTCAAAAACACATAATAGAAACAATAAGGGGTAGCATTTTTGGGGCTGCAACGGATTTATGGCATTTCAATTAATTCTAATGGGGAAAATTCCTTTGAGATACGAGCAAATTGACATACGAGCACAGACTAAATCACAGATTCTGAAACTTATTTCAGCCACTGTCTACCTACTTTCATAATTAAAAATTCTGGAACTCCAAAATATTTTTAAGCTGCTTCTATTGGTCATGTTAAGAACCTTATAATGGACAGGTCAGATAAGGTATGGCATAAATCATATTTCCGAGGTTATAGGTACATATAAAGAGATCTAATAAACTGTTGGTCACTTAACGCTTCTTAATTTTCTTCTTCTCTTACTACCCCCTTAAAAGCCTTTAGCCCCTACATGAGAACAATATCACCCCCTTTCTTTACTTTGATATATTACCTACGGAAATTTTCAAATATTGATTCTAATTTTATCAAACATTTATTTCTATTAAAATACAATTAAGCAGTAAATTTAATTTTCAACTTAAAATAATTACACATTTAATTAAACAATCGCTTTAATTGCGGTGCTACGCAAATTTCGATATCGTACGCAGTTGTTTATAATCATAAATCGGAAAAGAAAACATCTTAAAGATAAAAGTTGTTTACTATTTCAAAGACGTCAGTGGTACGGAATATGGTCTGATCGTTTTGAATAAACATTGTAAAATACAAAGGGGCCTGTTTTAAAAAATACACATGTTATTACCAAATTCTACATGAAAAAAACATACGCTACTTAATCAAATGATAGATGAACCTTGCAAATAAGGAAAGCTGCAAGATTAATAGTAAAGGTGCTTTTATGTCTAACAATAATAAAAGTAAAAGATTTACTTAATTTTTTTGAATAAAACGCTCCACGAACAAATGAAGTTAAGTAAGTGAATTAGTATCTACCAAAGTATCTAAACATTTCTGAATTTTATAATCTAATGTAAAAATTGTTAATTAAAGTTAAGGTTTAGTGTTTTGAAAGTGATTAGTTATTCAGTTTAAATGTAAAAAGTCAATATAAAGCGTTTCGAAACGTTGTTCAGATATGTAACTAACTTCTAACTTTATCTGAGAGCAGTGGCGGCTATTCAAGTGAAGTAGGTGAAGAGCCTTTTCACCAATTTTCTAGAGAACACCAAGATTTATTTTACTTACAAAATAAATATGATATTTTATGTAAATCATGTTTTTCCACTGAACATTAAAATATTTGCAAACTTACTATTCGGATTTATTTAGGAAAATACAACGCCTCCGAAACGAACTAAACTTAATTTACTCCGATGAAAATTTTTAAGCCAAAATAACCACAGAGGTTTTCAAGGACTTTACGAAAACAAGGACTTTAAATTATTTTCGCCCGTATTAACTATTCCATCTACAAGTGTTTCCGTTGAAAGAAGTTTTACGTGCCTTAAGAGAATAAAAACATATTCAAGAAATATTTAATTGAGGACGCACTTATAGGTTTAAACTCCATTATAACTTATAAGAAATAAAACACAAAAGTTTTATGATTCGTCGTGAATATTAAAAATTTTGTTAAACTCTTACAACTTTTGTGTTTTATTTCTTATAAGTTAATATTCAAGAAATACTAAATATAACCCAAGAGAGACTTTCTTCGTTAGCGAATATCTCAATTCAAAAAGAACTGCTAGTGTATATTATGATGAAGAAACCATTTTATGACGAAATTAAGTATAGACAAATTTGCAAGTCTAAAAGACAGACGAATACATTTACTGTATAAAAACTAGTAACTATTGTGGGTGAGTCAGTGTTTCTGTGTTCAGTTTCTTAAAGTTGGAAAAATGTTAAAATCAACCGTGAGTATTTTTATTTTTCAACTCTTCACATACTTTTGAAGGCAGGAGCAGCCACTGTCTAAGAGGCTGGAAAACTTGGGCGATGTTATGGAACAAACTAAACAGGCCACACCCTAACGTCAATACAACACTAGACATCCTAGATATCTACTTTTTGGTAACCATGGACTGAAGAAAACTGAATTATAACTGTAGTTGAACATTAAACGAATTATTTTTCTCGAACATGCACAGTAAAAATTGATTATTACTTTAATGAATTGTGGATCTTCCAAAACTGCCAGTTTGTGGTGAAATCTTATAATTTTATTATTAGAAGTTAAAACTAAAAATTGCATTTGTTTGTTTAGTTCTTATCTGTTAGATGTCCTTTAACTTTTGAAAATATAGGTAAGCAATTTATAAAATGTATAGTCTGCTTATTGCAACCTGGCTACATCTTTGCTTATTTACTTCTAAATACTAAATACGTATTGGTTAAAATCCGTAAATCATATAAGATACTTTATTTCCTAGTAGATGTATACGTATGGGTATCCGTATTTATCAATCAGTCAATCAATTAATTGATGTACAACATTATAACCGTTTAGCATTAAACATCAAACGTGTTTCGCCAACTCGTTTTATCTACCTATCACATTCTTTTCAAACCTTCAAATTATTAGTTACAATTATTACACTTAATTTAATATACCCCGGTTTTTTCTATGCTTTCTTGTCTTTTTTTGTTGTATACCAAAAGAGAATCCAAATTCTTTTTATTGATTACTATTGGTGTGATATTATATTTTCTTAATCTATTTGTATCTACTTTTTGCATTTATTTGTGGCAAGTAGTTAATCAAACAGAATTTGTAGTCGTTTTTGATAAATATTGTGACGTGTTCAGTCACGAAAAACACAATTAGCAAAACAAAACAACGAATTTATTTAATTACTAAAGTTAATTTGACTACACTACAGTTATAAACTAGTCTACACAATTTATTTCGCTAAAAAGTCTCTTTTCCCGCTCGCCTCTGGTGTAAATACTATCTATCGCTCTCCATAATGTAGACACTACTTGTCGCTCGGTATGAATTCTATCGCCCGTGTTGCCTATCGATCGCTTCGCTTACAAATATCAGCTGTCCACTGTCAACTAACTCGGTGTGTGCCGTCCCCGCCTTTTATAGTCTTTTCAGCCTCTTTCTAGGGAATTCTACAGCCGTCTAGTAATCCAATTGTTTTCCCATTGATCGTTGCTGGGTTTTCTAGATGTTTCAGGAAAGCCGGGAATATTATATATATATATATATCCTTATCTATTCAGGGAAGATGTTCGTTAATTATGCTCACACCAACTTAATTGGCAAGTACTCGTAACAATATAGTAGGATAGAATTTATTCAGTAATGGTTTTTTGCTTTCGTTTTTTATTTATCATTCGATCGATCAGTAAAATACTATTACCATTATTATTGTTAATTGTTTCAAAATATTAACTTCTTTATTAAGCGCATTGAAAAAATCTATGAATGAATGAGTGGAAGGAGCTAAATTTTATATTCAATGATTGTTATGAATTTGCATGTGGTATTATATCTGTGAATGTGAATAAATATTAAATAAAAGCTGGGTTTCATGTCTTGTTACCTTGCGTTTTCTTTAACTTTCTGTTTATATTTAAAAATAGGGGTTTTCGTTTAAATTTAGTAAGTTGACCTCAAATTAACTGAGAGTTACGGTCATGCCAAATACAATACCGTCCTCAATTCCCGTGTTTAATTTTCTTCATCCTTTGTAGAAGGAAGTTTGTAATGAAAGCACCATTCTGCAATGTTTGAAGCTTTAATGGTAAAAGAAGGATACAAAAACCCAACAAACCCTTAAAATATTAAATCCAAGGGATTTAAATGTTTATATTTTAAATCGTACATTACTTCAGTGCAGAGTTTCTTAATCACTTCACCACTTACAAAAATTTCAAATACCCTACGGATTCACTCCGAATATAAACAAAAAACGTTGAAAATACTGTTTCGTAGATAACTGCAATATGCAGTCTTTTGCTTTAAAATAGGTAATATATACCGTTGCAATGTTTCAGTCACTATGGTTTACGTAATGGATTATTAATTACGCTTTTGAATTTCTCTAGATATTGGTATTCATGAGCGCTTCCGGAATCAAAAGTCACCCTTCTTGGACGCCCCTCTGGCTAAACGTTAGATCGAGTGTTTCGATATTTGCATATTTTAAGTATTTAGAGTTTGTATGTTTAACCTAATTTTTTCTTAAACATTTTAGTATTGATTATATCTATACTTAATTTTTCATGTTTAGAGATTGTTTTTTGAGATTATAACCTTTTTCTATGGTATCATTAACAACTTTTAGTATAGAGGGTGTAGCACAATGAATAATATTGAAAACATAAGTCCTTGGTAGCATTTGGAACATAAAATGTTCTCACTTTTGAGTTTTAAAAGTTTTTTGATACTTTTGACGCCGGCCCTGGCGATCTGCTAATAATAATAATTGCAGCTTCGAAGTGTAATGAATGAGTAATGTAATAAGTCACCGTATTGATTTCCTCCGGACCATAATAATAGGTGAGTTAATTACCTTCCAGAGCCGTATTCCAATAAGTTTTAGGTTCAAATTTTTCAAAATGATTTGCGTGTTCAGTTGTCATTCGATTGTAAAATGCTATAACACTTTTTGTTGTGTTTTGTGCCATGTTCTTTTTATTCAATATAAATGTCACACCCTGTATATTGTCTCTTTCAAATGAAGCTTAATAAGGCCTATCATGTGTTTCAGTCGAAATTTTATTTTGTTTTGAACAGAAGTTGCAAATTTCTAAAATACGGACGATGGACGAATAGACGGATAGTGTAAGTGTCGCAACAGGGTCCTATTTCTAAATCTTATAAATATACCTACACTTATGATTTTTAGGATTTAGTAAACCAATGGCAATTTTGGCCAAAATATAGCCTTTGCTTAATGAGTATTTAAAACAAAATAAACATCAATGTTTTTACGATTATCAGGCATTCATTACAACAATAACGTTTCAGAATGTAAAGTCGCATTCACCTTTTACCCGACTGTACATAAACTTTTGTGTAAATATGCGATTATGCAAAAATAAACTTGACCTACGCCTACATTTTGCTTGACCCCTCGTTGCGTCAGAGATAATGAAATAATCAATTTATTGCGAGAAACATACGTCAGAAGTGAACTTGTACAACATAACTACTAGTAAACAAATTCCTATTGCGAAAAATGCAATCACCACCACCTATTCATAAAATTCTGTGGAATATATGAACTGAAATTATACGAAATTGAATCTGTTATATGTAACATTTTACATTGTTTTACCCTAATGGCATGGGTGTTTTATAATGGCAACATCCCTTGCAATTAAAATCTTGTCACAAAAATGCTTAGGAAGTTATAACTACCACACCCCAGATATAGGAATCAAAAATATACCTACAATAACTAGAAAACAAGACAGGAAAGTAGTAATTATAATGAACTTAAAGTAAGGAACGATACTATTACATTTAATTAGTTAATCACCACAATGTTTTTCAAAATTAAATGTAGTTTTTAGTTCTGAAACTTTTAGTTGTTTCCTTTAGTAGATATAAAAAAAGAAGGACAAATGTAATTAAAAAGACCAGTCCCTCATTACCGCAATTAATTTTTAAAAGAACATGGGCAGATTTGTCCATTTCAATTGTGAGCATTTGCATAAGTGAATTATACGTGACCATTTTTTCAAAAATTACTTGTAATAATGCTTAGGCTACCTAAATAATAATCAATAACTAAATGATAAAAGATATAAAATTTTCCACAGTATAAACAATAATCAACAAACAACAACGAACTTTTAGCAATAAATACCATTTCTCCAGAAAGTATACACCTATCGTCTGACTTATTTAAAATGGTGGCTCAGACAATAAAACTACCAAAGACTGACCACTCTTGTGAACTGTTAGGTAGGTACAATTATAAAACTATGGTACCATTCGATATTCTCTTAACCACTACCTTGAAAAGTTAGTACCTAATAATTGGAATGCTTTTTTATGGATATTTTCAGATGTGGAATACAGTTGCTGATATTAGGGATAACTACTCTTATGTGGTATCATTTACTTGTTAATTAGGTTTTACTATCACAGAGGGAATGCGAAAGTACAGGCAAATTTTTCTACATAGAATCAGTTCCAGCTTCATTATCCCCAGGATGCGAAATGATAAATAGGTATATTAATAGTTAAATCTGAGAAAACTACTAGTCAACAATAAATTAAAATTTGATAAACAGAAAAGAAGGGGTGTCTATTAATTAAATTGCCTGCAATTCACACGCCATATACATTGGTCAAAGTGGACGTTCATTGAGTGTACGTATAAAAGAACAAGGCCTAGCCGACAATAAAAGCAAGAAACTTACTCTTTTGGAAAATTTGGAAATAAAAAATGCTCTTCAAACAGGAAAGAATCTAGTTAATAATCAGAAAAAAATTCTAGCTTATTACACTCCATTGGTCATCTCTAAATTTTAAGTATCCACTATTTGTATTTCCCACCCCTATATTAACGTATAAAAACCATTGTAATTCCAAGTTAATCTTAGTAACCTGTTGTACTCTTGAAAATTGCCGTTTAGGTTCGAAACAACTGTCAAGTAAAAAATTACCTGCGGAAAAGTTTGTGTATTTTCATTTTTTAAAGTTTATTAATGTCTAGCTGAAGAAAGCCACCTCTAACACTGTCCTTGTCGATGTACACATTAAATCGTCCGGCAAAGTTATAGTTTTATTATTATTATTATATTATAAGTATATATTATACAGGTTATTGTGCTAGTTTGAGTGTTAATTGAAACTTTTCTTCCTCTAAATGCGTTTTGTCTCTTTCCTTTGCGCCAATTTCAGAGTTCTTTATTTTAACAATGTGTACAAGTGGCGGAACCTAATTTGGTATTTAATTTTAGTTTCCTTTTATTTTCATTCTCGTATCTAGCTAAGTAATTCATTTATTAATGAGTGATAATTGATATGAAACTGAGTTGACGGTTGTGCCTCAGGTATGTTTGAATATAAATAATCTGTAAAACGCAAAGACAATTAGGAAGGTGGATTGTGGGAATTCGCGGGACCTAGGTGGTTTAAGGAGGCCCAAAAAAGAAAACCCTTTCTGTTTTGGTTGGCGATTTTTTCCCCTTCGGCACTAACTTCGATCTTATAATTGACGATTTCATTAATTTTGTCTTCCATTAAAGCTTTTTATGTAATTAAATATTGGAACGTATTAATAATGACGTTCATATCTATTAATAAATTAATTGTGAAATACATAAAATAAAATTTACGATAAAGCGTATTACTTTTCCTGTTGCCTATTCTTTTTGTTTTTTTTTTAAACAAGAACCGTTCCCATAGTTTTGAATTGTAACGAGCGCGCCAAGCAGATAATAAGCATAAATTCAGGTTCGGAGGTCACCCACTGACGTCAATGTTCCCAATGTGTGCGTGTTTGTGTTTAAATGTATTAGTGTTCGTTATTGTCATTGTTATTGATATTAAGTTGTTCAATAAGCGACAGGCCTGGAATCATTTTTTAATTAAATCGAACCATCGCCATCATCGCATACCCATACCCTCTGCTTAAAGTACGTTACACACTTACTCGTATCCTAGTGCACGTATTTATTCTCATAGTTTATGTGAATGAGTTTGAAAAGTGGGTGGTAAATTAAAGTCGAACTGATTGCTGAAGGTCAATTGTAATTTTTTAAGATCGATAAATTAAAATAAATGGTCTACATTATGTAACAGCAAATTTGTGTTAAGTTAAATTGGTCTGTGACCTAATCATAATTTTGAAATAAATATGGTGCTACATGTGAATGATCAAAATACCTTGGTTTAAAAAAAAACTTGCGTGTTTCTGTCTCACTATAGGTAAATAATGGTATAGGTGATTGGGTAGACAGGCGAGATACACAAAATAAAGACAAAAGAGAAATGAAAAATTACCCACCGAATATTACAGTCCCAGCAGTAACGTAAATGCCCAAAACCACATAAAAATTTTGATCGAGCCACCTACGACCTACGGGTCATTGAGTGACCCATTTGATAATTTCAAGTGACCCACTTTGGTTGCTATTTTCTGTAAAAAAAAAAGTTGTTTCTAATTGTGAACTATATTCGGCCCCCTGGCCCCTGACTAGCCAAAAGCGCAGTACAATTATTGTGTTCAAATTCGGCTCTCCGCTCGATAAAATCTAACCTAACCGAAAATTTTGTTTTTTTCAGAAAAACATTTTGTATTCCTTGCCCTCTCCCCACAAAATATCTCTTTGACCCAAACGTCTATTTCATTTTCACATTTAGGTTAATTTTGTCCCGCGGGCAAAAGAGACTGCCGTTCTCTGAACTAGAAGATGGGCTTATTCTAATTATTTGAATCATTTAACTCGCTCCAAATGTTGGAATTAATGCATTTCTGTGACACAAGTAGTCTATGATAATGTAACTTATCGATCCATTGGAATCACATGCCAATAAACAACGCAAACATTTGTACTATAGATAGTCCTATAATCCAGGTGAGATTAGTAGGATGAGCAGATATAAGTCAGCCGAAAGTGCAGCGTGGATCAATCGAAAATATGAACAAACACTCACCGACGAGAATCAAGCTCGGAGCCAAATCTCACATCTTAGGGTTGACTCTGTTAATCAGCGACATGAATAGACACACCGATTCGAATCACTGATTTAGACGTTACAACCAATATAGGTTGGATGGAGAATCCGACTCTTGTATATTTCAGAGTTGACTTAGTTAATCAGCGACATGAATTTATTCACAGATTAGAGTCATATTTTATCAGAAATTGTCATCAATATTACATTAGTTCTTAAACAGCCCGTAAAGAAAATCCCTCTCGATTAAAATCAGTGGAGTGAGTGGACTCACTGATTAGAATATTTTAATCAGAAGTCATCACCAGTATAGAAACTTAAACATTCCGTGACGAAAATCTAAATAGGAGTTAGCTTATGGTTCACTCAGTTAATCAACGTCGTGTGAAGTGAGTGAACTCACTAATTCGAATCATTCAATCAGAAATTACCATCTCAGAGTGTTTGATTCCTCCGCGAAGAGAGTAAAGTTCGAAATTAGCTTTTTCATTTTTCCGAACTAATTGAGTCGATCAGTGGTTGATTTAGTGACTCACATTATTCAATCAGAAGTTACTTCCACTATCCTTAAATACTCCATAATGACAACCAGGCGTGAAGCCAGCTCTTGCATATTTCAGGGTTAACTTAGTTAATTATTATTATTATATGATGGCATGAGTGAACTCACTGATTGGAACCATTCTGTCAGAAGTCGTTATGAATATTGGTACGTAAACAGAGTCTCTTCGTATCCAGCTTTTATATTTTTTAGAGTTAGCTCAGTTAATGAGTGGAGTGAGTGGACTCATTGTTTCATTGATTCAATCAGAAGTCACATCAGTATTAGTATTTATTAAAGACTCCGTAAACAGAATCCCATATGAGGCCAGCTTTTGTATAATTCAGAGTTGAATCAGTTAATTGCGGTTGCGAGAAGACTCACTGATTCAAATCAGTCAAGCAGAAGTCACCAACAATATACTTAAACACTCCGCAAAGAGAATGCCCCGTGAATCACTTGCATTTTGAGAGTTGGTACTTAAACGGTACGGACAAATGATCTCATTCGGATCCAACTCAGTTAATCAGTGAGTTCGCCGCTTCGACTCATGCAGTAAGAAGTCATCCCTAATATAAAGAGGTATTAGATAATTTTTCGAAACTGACTCAAGCTACTGATTCGAATCATTCAATTGGAAGTCACTATCAATATTGGTACTTAAACGCCCCGTAAAGGGAATCCAATACGAAGCCCAGCTCCTGTGTATTTCAGAGTTGATTTTGTTAATTAGTGGCGTGATTAAATCAAAAGTCACAATCAATATTGGTACATGAACATATTTCAGGACTGACTTAGTTATTCAAAGACGTGAGTGGACTTAATTCGAATCATTCAATTAAAGGTTGTGGCTGATGTTGGTACTTAAGTACCTAGTCTGTGAAGAGAATCCCATTCTACGTATTTTCTAGAGATGACTCAGTCAATCACTCGCTTGAGTGTATTCTCTGACTCGAATCATTTAGTCAAAAATTACCATCAGTATAATTAAACACGCGGCATAAAACCAGTTCTTACATATTTTAGAGTTTAATCCATTCACTGATTCTAATAATGCAATTAAAAGGCACCATCAATAAATGTATTTAAACACTTCATAAAGGGAATCCCCATTTTTTCAAATAATTTAAATATTTCGTGTAATTTAATTTGGAGTTTACTCAGTCAATCAGTAGCGTGAGTTACCTCTACCCTTCTAATTGGAATCATTTAATCAGAATCACCACCAGTATAAATAATCGACACATTAATAATCCGAAGGCAGAATGGTAATATAATTGCTTAAAAATTTTAAATCCCACTTCCTTAATATTATCTTTTCTTAACATTCACATTTTTCCAACTCTTAGTTTGTATTGTTGAAAATGAGAGCAATTACCAATTTTCTCTTAAGGGAAAACCTTCACTAATTCGGACCTTCTGTATTTATTTTTGACTTATTAGAACTGGCATGGCAAATAACCGTGAAATCCTATAGTACTTACGCCCAAAATTATTCTTACTTACCTAGTACATTATTGTATTCACAGGTCACGTATGTGTACCTATCCACGACGTCAGTACGCATTATACGTCGTTATTTGCTATCTTATTTTTGATGTGTGTCTACCAATCTAAAGTGAAATAAGTACCACATTATTTGCATTTTCTCCATTTGCGAATTTTTCCTGACAGATTTACGATAACGTAGCAATAAATTATTGCCACCCTAATATTATAAAAGGGTGTTATTAGTTTATTCAAAAAAAGGAGATTATATATTATAGGTATCTACCAGGCAGTATAATGGTTTGTTATACTTTCGGTTTATTTAAATAAAAAGGTTGGAAAGAGTTCTTAAGCATGCCGGTGGTTCAAAGTGAGAGAGGAAATACTTTCCCACGCGTTCCCCCTATAACATTGACGTATTATGTTTGTCATAATGACAACGAGACCTTTGTAGCTTTGCTAGATTAGACCGACATTTATATATTGCGTATTTATCGAGAAGTCTTTGTAATATGGGAAATTCTTTTGATACTTTTTCGTGCAAAATACAAAATTTACACGTGTTCACAAGTAAAGGTCAAGTGGGCCAACTAACCCATTTACATTGCATCTTTTACGTACAATTTTCATTTTTAGATATATAAATTATTTATAACTAAGCAGTACAGTACACTGGTGGGAACTAAGGGATTATTAATGGTAGGGAATTCAAATGCAAGTGGATATAGGTATTGTTTTCTTAGTTTTACTCCACAAAATATCTTTTATGCACACATGATGCTTAGTGAATTTCCATAAGACAGAAGTTAAAGATTTCAATAATTATTAAACTCTAACATTGCATTTCTGATGTGCCAATGAGATGAATAGTAAATAATAGACTCCGTGTTAAAAACATATAAAAAACGGGAAGGTACAATATTAAATTACAAAACTTTTTTAATAGTATTCTCAAAATTGTTAACTTAACTAGTATACTTATTTATTGATAATTATCTCAAAATATCATTATTTTACGTTAGAACGATCGTCAGTTCCTTCTATCTTCTACTTTTTTGTTAAGATCTTAATACTCTTATAGGTATATGTTACAAGCAATTTGATTAACTGGGCAGTAATTAATATGGACCAATCATATGACTAACGGATTTGTTCTTGTTTCGTCACCTAAACCAAAAAATCCCGTTTGATCGCCTTACCTTTTTAATAACTCCGTTCACAAGTAACAGTTTGTTCCAGATTCGTCATCTACCTTTTCAAAATAAACTAGGTATCCCAAAATTACTATTTAGATAAATTTATTTATGTTAGTGTCAAATTATTTATTAATTAATTATTTACTTTATTTATTAGGACGGGAAAAATAAAAATAAAGCTTTATTCACAAATCACAACGACCGTGTCATACCATAACCTACCCTAACCTACACTATAGCCTTTTGGTGGAGCATAGCATTATTCTGTGAGGCATACCACCTACCGGTGGTGCGTGTTTATTTAAATATGTACTCTTCGACCCAAAATAACCGACTTTATGCAAATAGCGGCAGGGTATGTGACGAAACAGAAAAAGAAAAGGCCGATTCAAGTAAAATTTAATGAGGTGACGAAACAAGAAACCCTAGATAATGACCAAGACGACCGGTCAAATTGATAAATTTATTACTTTAGCCGGCTCATATTTATAATGCTTTACGGCCGTGGCCCATTTAAGAAATGAAGTTTTGAGATAGCTTTAATTTATCACTTGGACCGGCCAATATGAATACCCTAGATAGATAGGTTGTCTTTTTTCGGAACCTCAACTTATGTGTCACTTAGCGATATCACGATTAGGTTATGGTATCTAAAGGTTCGATTTTTTAATTTCCATCCCCTTGAGCCGATGTGAACTTTATATTCTTTATAGTTATCTACTTATTGTCTTATACAGGGTTACAGGTTAAGTCGACCTAGATCCTTTAAGAGGTTGTAGTTTCGCTCATTTCTGACTGATTTGACTATGAAAGACCGTATCCCAAACTTAACCGTTTTCAAGTTATTAGATTTTTAAGGTTTTTTATAAAAATTGCTGATTTTTTGTCTATTGTCCCATTTTTTTGTGTTTTGTGCCTCTAATTTATTTGTTTTTGCTATTTTTTTAATCCAATTACATCTGTTGATGTTTTGAGGCAGAAAATTATCGATGCGGCAAACGAAATAAGAAGAGGATTAACAACTGGTGTAGTGAATAAAACACAGAATGTCAGTATGTGTGCGAAACAGAGGTGGACATGAGGAACATACCTACATTGAAAACTTTCTTTGAAAAGAGTAATAAACGTTAGTTTTTACCTATTTCGATTGTTTTATTTTGTTTTCTGACTCAAGTTATAAATTTGACGCTTAAGTACCGTTATTTTTTACTACTATCTGGAAGCATTTTATCAATGTTTTTTTGAAAGATTTCTGATAATACCCTAGCTTGTTATACCTCGTTGGATACCTAAAAACCTTAGATATTTTTAAACACATCTGCAGCATAACTCTCATAGACTTTTTCTTAATATTTAAAAAGGAAAAAAATATTTTTTATGAATTTATTACCCCTTTTAACTATCAATCATCTACTGCGACCCAGTTGGTTGAGTTACCTGTAATTTTAGTGTTGAGAATAATAAAGCAACGTATGTACTACAGAAAAAAAGCAAAAACAAATAAATTAGAGGCACAAAACACAAAAAAATGGGATAATAGACAAAAAATCGGCAATTTTTATCAAAATAATTAATAGTCCAATAACTTGAAAACGGTTAAGTTTGGGATAGGGTCTTTCATAGTCAAATCAGTCAGAAATGAGGAAAACTACAACCTCACCAACATAATGATCGGTCTATATTAATACTGCCTGGTTAATCAAATTGCCCTTAACATATATATATATATACATACGTTTCCCTTATTTATTAGTAACTCCATAACTTCCTCTGGTTCTCTTACTTCTTTTAACATCCCCTCTCATTCATAACTAATTAATCATATTTCTGAATTATTGACAAAATTGTAGAAGTCCATAAATTAATTGACAAAAAATACCTATGCCCATTTTGACACGATAATAGCCACTTAGAGACTCGGTCTAAAAGCTTGGTTGTTTGAGGGTGTCATATCCCTCATTCCCTTACCTCGGTACACTCTTGCTTGGAAGTAATAATGAAAACAATACCGTTAAACAAATATTATAATAAATTCATTTCATTTTTATGACAATAATAGTACATTTGAATGCTTGAAATAAAATACATATAATTAGTATCCCATTAACAATAACAAAATTAATATTTTCTTTCTTTTCTTAATTATGTGTTTATTACAGTTTGTACACTCGCCTTAATTTGACAAACTAAAACACACACGGTACACAGTACCTACATTTATTCGATTGTATAGACTATCAGTAAATGGACTATTAAAAAGGGACAGAAATAATGATGGTACACGTAATAACTAATAAAACACGAGGTAGGTTTTAAGAACATCACGCATAGTTCTGAGTTCACGAGAGAAACACGAGTTACGTCTGGCGGCCCTGATCCTCAAGTGCCGAACTGCCGACGAGCCGTTGCTCCCGCTCCTACTGGTGCTGATGCTGATTAGCAGCGCGGGACTGTGTAATACCTGCCACTTCTGCAACTCTGCTGCTGTTTAGTTACCATCACATCGCATCCTCTATTGACCACTCTTCTTACTATCCGTGCCACTGAATATGCGGTGCATAAAATATATAACGTAAACATCTTCACATCATAAGAATAATATTCGTATCTCGGTGTGGTTCCCAATATTTTAGAAAAAGTTGCATGCTTTTTAAGGGCAAAGTTACTGATGGCCTAGAATGCGACATTAACCAACAACGTTATTTAAAACTGAACTATGTTTTTTAGGTGGAAACAAATGTTTTTTTACTCCTACAACCGAAAGAGCGGAAAAAATTTTAAAGTGAAATCAAGTTCTCTTAGTTATTCCTTTTATTTTCAAAAATTTCTAAAAGAAACAATTTTTCTTTTTAATGAATAATATTTAGATCTGAGTGATAGTTTGATGCGGCTCAATATTATAAAAAACCAATGTTGATGTCTTTTTAACTTCTTTTTAAAATTTAATGTAATTCTGACGTTAATGCTAGGTACCACTTAGGAAGCATTGTAAAATTACAAATTACGTACCTATTTTATAATTCCACTTTCTCAATTCAAAATTTAATAAGGAGGTGTTATACAGAATTTATTAAAACATTTATAGATTGTATAATGCTAGTGTTTTAAATAAAATAAGAATAAACATTTTGTTATTTTTTATAATTGAGGATTAATGTGCATTTCTTGTTCGAATCAGGTTTCAGCTCGTTTTTAAAAACAAAAATCAATACAAAAATGGATAGTTTTACATCATTGTTTTTACCGCCAATTTATATCCTATGTTAATCTACTAACTATTTAAAAGCAGATCAAATGAGAACAGACTATTTAAAAAATGAAACTTAGTTTATGACTAATATAGTTAAGTTAAATTATTAAATCTGTTAAAATTTGAACCTGTGTTTTTTTTTTCATCAAAGGTTAGTCTGAATTTCAACCTAGTAATTACATAAAATTGAGTCTGTCGTTACGAACGAATGCTTGAGTTTTTTAATGACATAAGTATTGTAGCTAAACGAATAAAATTTCATTTGCAATTTTCCAGCAAAATAATTTGACGGACAGGTCTGCCGCTTTAGTTTTTAGCTGGCATGGCATGACTGGGTCGTTAAGTGTAAAGTATTGCGAAATTTGATACGTTGATATAAACGACTATACGTCTAGAAAACGTCTGCCACCTCGTTTTGCACCTTTTTTTTGTCAGTAAAACATACATAAATATATGTATGCACACTTACGTATTATATATAGATACATATATAATATACATAAATACATGCATAAGTAAGAGTAAACGTGAAAGTTGCCAATTCATGTTCCCACGCAATCCATTACACCGACTTCGTATTAGCTGTGTAGTAAGTCAAGAACCGTCGCTTAATCAACGGAACTTGTAATTTTAAACAATCTGGAACCTAATCCTACACCTGTCACCTGCGGATCTCGTCAGCGTGTAGTCAGTCGCCCGATTTCGACAGCATCAGCTGCTGATTGTCAAGATTTCAACCACCTATCAAGACAATTTTGCTTTTAGAAAGTTTCTTCATCTAATTTTAAATGTAACTATTCCGCTCAATTTTTTATTACTTCATTTAGTTTAGCTCAATCATTGAAATAAAATCATCATAGTTTCTGCGCAAGACGAAACGCAGCTTCGTGACGTAACGATGAAATACGTCCCTATATACGAGTAGATTCGAACCGTTTTCATGTAGTTGAATAGAAGATGAAATTAAATAAAAATCTACATACATAGATACATTGATTTTCACAACAGATGCAAGAATACAAACCAAAAAGTTTCCGCCCCTATCGTGGATTGAACATCCCTCATAATAGAGAAAAATACTCCCAAAGTGTTTTCTTTATTGAGTGATGTAGGCTTTCCTGGCCTTTAAGCACTTTGACCAAGCAGCCAACCACAAGCCAATGCAACAACGAGTAGGGTACTACGACCGCACAGACAGCCTGCCACTGAAGATGTCATCCGCAGCTGATGACGAAACGTCTGGTAAAACTTACTAATCTAGACCATGACTAACGAACTCGAAAAGATCAAACCTCCATATGTTTTCTCTCTTTTCTTCGTAAACTCCGGTAGAAATAGAATTACTTTATTTTTAAGATCAATAAGAAGAATAAGTATACAGAGGAATCAATAAAAAAACTGTACAATTTAAAATGATATGCCTATCAAGGTACAGCCCAAACAGATGAGTTAAATAGCTAAAAATCTTGCAAAATGTTTTCTTTATTCCATATGTAACCGTAAAGATGTAAAACTGGGATTAAAATTTTAATATCGATACTTGATAAGCTAAATTTAGAACCTCCACATTTCAAAGGTAACCTATACACGCGTTTTTGAATATTCAACTTCAAAAAGGGTGAAATGAGATTTCCTAATTTGAAATATTAATAGACGAATGGACCCATTTTGCCAATTTTTTTTAAACGTTCGTTCGAGTCCGAGTTTTTATAATACGAAAAACTGGAAGTTGCCTGAAACATAAGAATTTTGTTTCTTATAGCTCAAACAAAACACTTTTCTTACCCAATACAATACTTTTTATTTTCTTTATGGGAATGGTTTTTCAGAATAGTAAACATTAATTACTATGGGTGGAGAAAAAGCGATGACAACAGTAAAGCAGGTGGGTTACGGCTAATTAGGAGATAAATAAAACAACACGGTTTAATTTGTTTTGGGCATTATAATGTTTAATGTAATAATTACTTACTGTTATGTAAAACAAAACGAATTAGTTTTTAAAACAATAGTAATTTAGAACCAAATGACTATAATTAGGTACTACATATATATGGCAAAAAGAAATATTATTAAAGTTACATTACTCAAGCTTGGGCGCCACTTTGTCAACACATAAACAATTTTAATTGTTCCGGGTAGAACAGTTGTGGAATAAGAAACACGATAAATTCGAAGAAATATATTTACAAATATATAGAAGAAATCCACAAAGGAAGATGAAGCTCCAGTTGTCGGTAGATAAAACAGACCCTGTGCCAAGGTTGAGTCCATTTCTGCATTGTTGTGGGAGCTTATGATGAGAGGGAGTTAAGTTTAACTCCTAACATTTCAATAAAATGTAGCCTGCAAGTAGTTTAGAGCCTTTTTTTAGTTAGGGTGACTTATAGGAGAAGAATTTGCAGTAGTTTCTCCTTACAGTTTTACGCTTTGCTCCTGGCCTCCGTACTCTTTCTTAAGGAGGGCTTCACCCCAACCCGTACTCCCGATCCCTACAACCAAACGGAACTTGCTCTAGATAGTTCAAACGGAGCTAACTGATAATACAAAAAAAAATTAAAACCTAAAAAGTTAGTTATATAAATTAGCTTTCGTTATAATTTTAAGGAATTACAGATGTCTCCATAATATACAGGAAAATTACAAATCGAATGGTAAGGAATGAGTCAGTAGTCACAAGTCGAAGAGGTTCAACGCACACAGCAATTACTCCTTCTTTCACACCATATATACTGATATAAATTATTTTTTATAACACTTAATTGACTAACACTGTTGATTTACTCGCTATAATAAATTAAAATAAAAACAACTATGGAGAATTGCCTAGAGAATTTAGAAAATCAGTTTTAAAAGACTAAAAGTTGATTTTCGTAAAGATACCTACAGGCAAATAAATTTAAAGAAATAAGTCAGCAACGTGATAATAAAAAATTACAAATTTTAACAAATTATTTAGTCTGGGAATTCACTTATACTAAACTGTAAAAAAGACTCTCTCAAATTCATTAGGGAAATAGTATGATAAATTCAAGGATGATGAGAATACAAGTCCCTCCAAATATTCCCACATAAGCACCACAAAACTGGTAAAAGGAGTATATTGATCATCTTTATAATATTGATAAGCAATACCTTTCGTTAGTTTTTCAAATATGAAAGTATTTAATTCTTGCTCGAGTTGGCGTAAGTATCTTTGTCTCAAAAGGTTTCCGGCTTTCTTTTGTTCTGATACGAAATAAAAAAACAGGGTTGGTAAACGGATCCGACATTGTAATCGATGCAACGAACAACAAAAACAAAATTGCTTTGTTTCAATATGTCTGTATATGTGAAAGCATACATGTATAGCTGTATAGCATACTAGGTACAGTGACGATGCACGAAACCGTAACACGTGTAGTACAAAGAGACGACAGGTTGGTAATCGTCGCACGACCTGGACCGGTGCGGTGGAGGTGTATGTATGGTGTTGAAGATGAGGCAAAAACAGAGGAAGAGGAAAAGAGATTCGAAGGAACAACGTTGCGTCAGGCTATCAGATTTCGTATCGCGTTATTTTATTACTCCACCGACCCGATGCGATGCGGGTGTAGGTTAACAACAAGAGTCAGATTACGTTTCCATGTTGTTACATATACACTTTATAACGGATGACGAGTCGGGATTCTTCTCAACAAGGTCACGTGTCACTCTCGTGATGATGATCAACAAGTGCCTGCTACCGATAGATACATAAGTTGGTTTATGTAGGTAGGTGAACAAACAAACCATTCGCCTTCATAATTAAGGTGTTTTACTCTAACTCTACATATCATGAATGAGTTAGGTATTAAGCCCGATCAAGGATGTGAAAAATTATTATAACGATATAAGTATTTCAAATAAAAAATACAAAATATGTGTGGCGGTAAACGCATAATTTTTTGTAAATATTTTGTATATTTTATTTTAAATTAATTTTTCTTATTATGTTTGTAAATATCACGTCGAGGTCACCACTTTAGCGTCTTTAAAGTTAATATTAATGAAAATATTAATAAATAAAAGAAAACAATAACAATAACGATAGATAAAAATTTATACACAGAAATGAACAAAACATGAAATACGAATAAATGAAGATAGGTATATACAGTCTACGATCTGCTCCTGCTATAGTAAGTTGCCTACATTGTTTATATTTTTATTTTGTTGTCTTTGTTGTTTTAATTTTACTATTCTTGCGCTTGAAATTATTTCACTTGTTTTCTATTTTTTGCATCTTTCATTTTTCTTATTGTATATATTTATTTGTTTTACATGTTTTGTTCATTTCTGTATATAAATTGTTATTGTTATTTTTACTGTTTTCCTTTATTTGTTAATATTTTTATTAATGTTAACTTTAAAGACGCTAAATATGAAATAGTTCATCATTTTAAATTCTAAATGTAAAATTTGTTCAAAATTCATAATAAAGACTTGCTTCAGTTTTTTGTAAATATCCATGAAATTTAAATATTACGTGTCTGTATTTACAATCAAATGGTAAGTATTATTTAGTATTCGTAATGAATTAAATTTGTGTTAATCGAACAATATCTATTATCATAGGCGTAGCCAGGGAGAAACAGGACCACCCCCCTTTACTGCTTACTTGTTTAAGCCATTTTCTTAAAATCCTTAGTAAATAATATTATAACTTCCCTTTTGTCAGATTTTCCAATCTTTTTTCACATGTAGTCGAGTATATAATAAGATATAGAAACTTCTTAACTAGACCTTTTTTACTAAAGTACAGAGTCACAGCAGATACCGCACGTTCCACCGTCTTCTGGTATTATCAGGCCATGCGCCCAAAAACCAATCAAGTTAAAAATATCAAATATTCACGGTCTATAGAGACAAGGCATAGGCATCCCGATAGGGTTCAATATCGAACAGATAGGTACTAGCATTTTTTTCAGTTTTGTAGAGGAATGGCAAAAACATAAAAAAAATATTTTGTGTCCACAATAAGTGTTACTCAAAATATCTATGATTAGAATGATTAAACAAGAAACACTATTTCGTATTAAAAATCATAAACTGTAATGTCACATAAATTGAAATACGGAATACAGATTTTCAGATACAAATGCGCCTGACGTTTTTATTTGCAAATCTTCACAATCCAATCTTTGAAGCAACTCTGATTTATTTATATAAATAGATAGATATATCTAGGATTCTTTCGTAGACAGACGCACATTTACTGCCATAGTTAGCATTGCCGAAGATGCGAGGAAAATCACGTTTTTTGTTCGTGTCACGGAAACAAAGGGTTACAAGGCAGTAAATTAGTAGTTAGTCGGAAAAGACGGGGACGGACCAAACACTAAGACATAATTAGAGATATTAAAATAAAGACGTTATTAAAAAGACGGAAGCCGAAGTTTGACTAGAAAAATGTATTGAGTCATTTACGTGGACATAGAGTTCATCAATTCGTCTTGTTTTCTTTTCGTTACTGTTGTATTTATTGTAATTTGTGTTAAATATATTTTTTTCCTAAACGATTCGAGATTTTATTGAACTACCCCTAGCCAACGATATATAAAATTTACCTATACCTATAAATTTATTGTAATTATTTTTATTTGTAAATGCACACCTTTTTAAGCATTTTTGATAGCACAAAAAAATTCTCATGCCCCAAATTTTGCCGCCTCTGGCAATCTGCCACTCTGGGCACTAGCTCATTCAATTTCTGGGCAATTCTAAAGATTCTGGTAGGAAAACACAACATGAGCGAAATGTACATTTCCTCTTTCATATCTTCCCCTCCTGATTACACTTCCTAAAAACGCTTGGTTAGTGTTCAACAAAATCATCTTTACATCGTCCTCCTTCTCCTCCTCCTTCCCCTCCTTCTCCTTTCTGACAAGGGTTTGATCAAGATAGGAGTCTTGATCGCAACGTCCAATTCTTGTCATAATGCTGGAAATCAAGAAAGCAAATTTTCTTGTCTTTTGCAATTTCTTGGTCATAATTTTCTATGTTGATTCGGGAGTTCCGATATTTTACAACACAGAAGGGAACATATCTTAGGCTTTAAAAGAGTGTTGTAAACTATAACCTTTAAACAACAATATTGTTAATAATAACAGCATAGATTTATAAAACTTCTAGGTGCCTTAGACCACCCTGCTTATGTTAGGAATAGAATTGTTTGTTTAAATACCACAGTATATATCCTACGAGTACCTGTTTATCAAACTGCATAAAAACGACGAGATTCTTGACAAAATTTCTTAATCTCGAAACTTCTCGACATGGATTCTCTTGATCCGGTCTCGATTTTTACATCTATTCTCTAGTACGAATTCAAGACAAAAATTTTTGAAATTCAGGAGTCTCATCAAACTAGGGTTTGGAAAAAAAAACAGTTTTTTTTTATTTAATCAACAAAACAAAATTAATAAAACATGTGTTCATGTGTTTTAAACATCATTTTGTTTCGTTTATTTTGAACACATGTTTTAAACGTTTTCAACTTGTTTTAAATAAGTTACTTTTTTATGAAGTGACTGACTGTTCAACTGACACGCTGTGGAATATATTTATATATTTGTTCAACCACGTCTCTCTGAAAACATCTCCTGCTTCTCTGAAAACTTCTCTGAACTAACAGAAGTCTCAAAAACTTTTGAACAAAGCATAACACCCTTGAAAGTTTTAAATTACATTAACTGGGCTTGTTTTCTATATTTTTTATAAGAAAAAATAGCTCAAGGTATATGTACGAATATGTACATAACATAAGAAGTCTTAAAAACAAATTAGAAGAACTCGAAGAAGTACTACAAATAATACAAGTAGAGGTAGCCATTATATGTATCACAGAGACCTGGTTAACAAAAAAAGAAGAATACAACAGTTACTATGTATCTAGAGAAAACAGAAGAGGAGGAGGTGTCTGTATGTTCATCAAAGAAGATATAAAATACAAATTAACATACACAAAAAATGGCAACCACACATCAATGCTGAAAGTTAACATCAAATCGAAAACCAAAATACAAAACCTCAACATTGCTCTAATATACAGGCCAGAAGACAGCCCAGTTGGTCAACTTCAGCGGGACATAGACGATATGGTGGATAACAGAAAAACAATTATAATCGGTGACATGAACATCAACATTTTTAACAAACAGGACGATTACCTTACTTTTATCAACAGTAAAGGCTACAACATATTAAACACCAAACATGCAACTAGACAAAACTCGCTTATTGACCACTTTATTAATAACACACAAAATCTTGCTATACTCAATATCAACTATTGAAACTTCGATAACAGACCACAACATGCTATTAGCAGAAATAAACTACACAAATTATAAGGAACGTAAAGACCGGAAATTTTCTCATACTAAAATAAATTACAATAACTTGAACTACTACGTTGATGACCAACTGAAATCGACAGTAAAAACAACAAATGTCAATGAGAGATACAACAATCTAATACAAATAATACAAGAAGGAATAAAAAGGAACAGCACAACCATATATGGTACATTTAAAAGACAACTACCCAACAAAGATTGGATCACTCAAGAACTACTGAATAAAATTAAGAAAAGAGAGGAACTTTTTAAGAAATGCAAGGAAATCAACACCGACGTTAATATCAAAAAAAAATTCCAGAAATTACGTAACCAAAACATGGTCAATAATAAATAAAATTCTCAGTAATAGCAATCGGAAAAACCTGAACCCAATCAAAGAAGTAGAACATGAAGGAAAACTTATAGAGAACGAAATGGAAATACCCAACATATTTAACAAACACTTCATAAACATAGGCCAACAACTTACTACTGGAATAAATAACTCAAGAGAATCCAATACATATGAGAAAACAGTCAACAATAGCTTTTACTTAGCTCCAACTACTGAAAAAGAAGTTAGTAAAAACATCTAACAACTACCAAATAAAAGCTCCTGCGGAATAGATGAAATCTCACCTATCACACTGAAAGCACTACTTTCATTAATAAGCGCAGAATTAACGGAAATAGTAAACCTATCTAAGGCACATTTCCAGACAAGGCAAAAATTGGGAAAATTATCCCGCTACACAAAGTAGGAAAAAAGAAGAGCTAAATAACTATATACCAATCACAAACACATCAACAATAGCCAAGGTAATTGAAAAAATAGTATAAAAACATCTAGTAAACTACAAGAAACAACATGGTTTCCGGTCAAACACCAGCACCAAGTTTGCAGCAATAGAAGTTATAGGTGATCTTCAAGAACAACTGGATAAAGGTGGAATTGCAGTCATACTATTCTTAGACTTCCAAAAAGCATTCGACACGGTAAAACACAACAAATTGCTGCAAACCCTGGAAAATAAGAGGGCACCCCTTGAAATGGTTCACTTCATACCTAACAAATAGAAAACAACAAACTTCAATAAACGATGTACTCAGTGATCAAGAATCTATTAAAATAGGTGTCCCCCAAGGAACTATTTTATCACCCTCACTATTTATAATATTCATAAACAGCCTCGGGAAATTAAAACTATATGGAGAAATAACTTCATTCGCAGATGATGCAACGATATTATATAAAGGGAAAACCAAGGAAGAACTACACAGAATGATAAATGCAGACACAAAAATTATATCTACAAGAATATCTGAAAGAAAAACAACTATTGCTAAACATACAGAAAACGCAATATATGTTATTCAAAACAAATGAAGAGGAATTAAGAATTAAATACAATAATGAAGAAATAAAAAAAGTAAGCATGGCAAAAATTTTAGTACTCACGATTACCCCGAAACTAGACTGGAAAGACCACATTCTAAATATAAAAAATAAACTAATACCAATAATAAAAGTTTTGCGTAACAGGTCACTATATCTACATAAAGATACCAAACGAAAAGTATATTATGCATTAGTACCTAGCCTCGATTTGGGGCCAAGCTGGAAAAACAACCTCAAACCAACTACAAATCATAAAAAACCAAGCACTCAAAGCAATTTATAATCACCCTTACAGATATCCTACTTCCTACAGAGCACATGTATAACCAACACCAAGTGCCAAAGATCAATAAAATCATAGAGTTTGAAACAACGTGGTACATACACCAAATTGCGACCAACTCCAGCAAAAGCAATACACAACTAATATATGTATAATAAGGACAAACATTCCTACAACACCAGACATTGCAACCACATTGCAAAAAAGCAATACAACGCAAAAAAACAGGGGTGAACACCTTTCTAAACAAAGGAATAAATTTATAAAATAAAATGCAAAAAGACCTAAAGATGGAGCAAAAACATATAACAAAAAACAAAATCAAGAAATGGACCATGAACAGGAACCGAAGATAAATCTATCCAAACCTTGCCAAAACCAAATGGAAGTGCAATACTAAAACCAAAACGAAAAGAGTAGTCCTGTACTAGTTTAAAAGCAGTTATCAATAGGATTAAAAAACTAGAACTATTATAAGTATAAGAATGATCTCAATACACTAATAAATTGTCACAGCCAAGGCTTGGTTATGTATCTAATAATAGTATAGTTCCTAGGTATAGTTATAGTGTTATAATATTAGTTGAAAGTAACTTAGGTTAAGTTTGAAATTTTATACTTTGTATGACAGCCATAGCTCTAGAGTGAGAAGTACGTACTTTTGTGATCACTTCTCGTTGAGTTGAAAGCTGAACTTAAATAAATAAATAAATAAATAAATAAATAAATAAATAAAAAATAAATTTAAAGAATATTCTATAATGAAAAGACTTAGGCTTTCACGGCCGGCGTTATTAGAAGAAGTTGTGAAAACCGGGGTTGATGGCCGTGGTCTAGGATTGTTTCTCCTTCGGTGGCATCCTCAGAGAAGAACGTAGCGTGAACGTAATGTCCATCGCTGCGGTTGTGCTGAGATGCCCACACTTCTATAAGTTATGTCAAAACACGTTAATTGAAAACATTACAACATATTAAGTTCATGTTTTAAACAGTGTTTGAAGCATGTGTTTTAAACATACCAACCCTGCATGAAACCCTATTATTTCTGGCTCTTCCCTCTGCAGCCCCTATCTTACCACCCTCTTCGTTTTACTAAAAATAACTTGACCTCGACATTATTTTTTGTTTGTAGTAGGTAGGTATATTATGTGATTATAAAATAATAATATTTATTTGCTAATTTCATAGTCAAATTATTATCAATGAAGCGTTCGGCTCAATATAATATACTAATATAAATTATACATTACAAATATTGAACATAATAATGTGTATGCGTGCGTGTGTAGAGCACAAGGCACACGCGAATTGCTTGAGTCTTTTCCTCATTGTATTAATCCGATGTTAATGGTGCGTGGACGATGGCAGTTTTGATAAACGCCGATTTATGGATTCTAATCTTAATATGTCTACTTAATAGCTCCTAACATATTCGATCACTATCGGATAACATTAGCGATATACTCGATCGTATGTTACATATACACGAGAACTGGGGACATTCATATACGTAGGTACATAGTTATTACACATAATGTTACATAGGCTTATTTATATACGAGGCACGATATAATAATAGTCAAACGAAAGGGAAGATTTTCTTTGCAAATCTTTTTAAAACGTAAACAGCAAGGCTATTTTATGTAATTGAGAATGAAACGTTCACAGTAGAAAACATTGTTTATACAAAAACTTTAAAATTTCCAGATCAGCGGGGCGCCAAACTGGCAAGGATTCAAAGTGTCTGAACATCCTTGAAGTTCAAAGGATACGTCCACCCAGGGTGTCCACGCATGTGTTTCATTTATAACTGAAAATTGAACTATAAGTTAAGAAAATCACAAACAAAAGTCATAACTAAACCTCCACGAGCTTGTTATTATATCAATAATTAGTGAGACTGACAACTCAAAAGGTCTGTTGATATATTTTTAAATAGACACATGTTGCTAATAATCTAATGGGACTTAAAAAGATCTCTTTTGCTGGTTAGTAGCGTATGGTTGTATGCAAATAACCCATCACACCTTAAGAAACGTCAATGACTACACCCCACACGTCTTCAATAAATATTGTGACGTGTTCGGTCACAGAAAACACAATTAACAAAACAAAACAACGAGTTTATTTAATTACTAAAATTAATTTGATTACACTACAGTTATGAACAAGTCCGCACAATTTATTTCACTAAAAGTCACTTTTTAATCGCCGTTCCGGTAGACACTATTTATCGCTCTCTATGAACACTATCGCCTCTATGGTTCGCCTGTATCGCCTATCGATCGCTTTGCATCAGCTGTTACTGTAAACTGTCAACTAACTCGGTGTGAGTGTCTCGTCCGCTTTTATAGTCTTCTCAGCCTTTTTCTAGGGTATTCTACAGCCGTCTAGTAATTCAATTGTTTTCCCATTGATCTTTGCTGGTGTTTTCTAGATGTATCAGGAAAGCCGAGAATATTCCTTATGTAATCAGGGAAGATGTTCATTAATTATGTTCACACCAACTTAATTGGCAAGTACTCGTAACACTGCCCCCTTCTTAGAATTGATCGTCCCGATCAATGTCTTGACCTTTGTAGGGCGCCAGGCGGTCCAAGTGTACAACTTTCATCTTGGCCTTTGGTCCTCTCTGAATACGGTAGACCACGTCATTCAGCCTTCTGACCACAGTGTAAGGTCCTTCCCAGGCTCGCTGTAGCTTCGGTGAGCGTCCTTTCCGACGGACAGGATTGTAAAGCCACACCTGGTCCCCTTCTCTGAATCCTGTGCTGTTGGCTCTCCGGTCGTACCTGGTCTTCATGCGGTCACTCCCTACTTGGATTTTGTTACGAACGGCTCTATGGATGGCATCGAGTCGTTCCTCTAGCTGCTGTGCGTAGTCGGTAGCTGAAGGTCGCCGATCTTCTGGGTGTCCAAACCGGATGTCCATCGGTAACTTCAGCTCTCTTCCAAATAAAATGCTGGCTGGTGTTCTGCCGGTGGTCTCATGAACCGCACTTCGATAGGCCAACAGGAACAAAGGTATATGCTGGTCCCAGTCTGTCTGATGATCGTTAACAACCATTTTCAAATTGGTTTCTAGCGTCGCGTTAAACCGTTCGACCATTCCGTCAGATTGTGGATGTAATGGAGTGGTCCTAGTTTTCTGTACTCCTAGCAGCTCACAGACTTCCCGGAATACTGCGGATTCAAAGTTCCGTCCCTGGTCAGAGTGGATCTCCATCGGAACTCCATACCGGCTGATCCATTGGTTGACCAACATTCCAGCGACCGTAGTAGCTTCTTGATTTGGGATTGCGTACACTTCGGGCCATTTGCTAAAATAGTCCATCACTACCAAGATGTACTTATTGCCAGCAGCTGTTGTTGGGAATGGTCCTGCTACGTCCAGAGCTATTCTCTCAAATGGGGCACCAACATTGTACTGTTTCATTCGCCCTCGGCTTCGAGTCTGAGGTCCCTTGGCTGACGCACACGTTGGGCACTTCTTACACCAATTTTCGACGTCTCTTCTACACTTTAGCCAATAGAATCGCTCTCGCACCTTCTCCAACGTCTTTGTTACTCCGAAGTGTCCTCCACCAACACCTCCATGGACTTCTGTCAGCACCTCGTTGACTCTGTTCTTCGGGAGAACTACTTGATGTCGAATTTTAGTTCCGTCAGGGCTTTCCCACACTCTTTTTAGTACCCCATTCTCGACGATGAGCGAATCCCATAAGGCCCAATAGCTCTTCGTGATGGTACTCGTACTACTAACATCTGCCCAGGTAGGTCGTGCTGTTCCTGCCTTTTTCCACCGCAGTATCGGTTTAATGTCTTCGTCGTTTTCTTGGTCTTTCGCCAGGTCTTCGTTCTGCCAGTGTTCTTCCGGTTCCACCATCGTTTGACAGATCCTTGCCAAGTTGACTGGTTCCTTCTTTTCGGCGGCCATGCAATGTTTGCAGTTCTTCGAGCATGGTCTTCGCGAGAGGGCATCAGCGTTACCATGTTGTTTTCCAGCACGATGCTCGATGCTGAAGTCGTATACTTGTAGCCGCTGTAGCCATCGAGCCAGTTGTCCTTCTGGGTTTTTAAATTGCAGCAGCCATTTCAGGGACGCATGGTCTGTCCTTAGCAGGAATTTTCGTCCGTAGAGATACTTATGGAAATGTTCGAGAGTTTTGACGACTGCCAGCAATTCTCTACGGGTCACGCAATAGTTTCGCTCCAGCTTTGACAGTGCCTTACTGAAGTAGCCAATGACTTTTTCTTTTCCTTCCTGCATCTGCGACAGTACACCACCAATTCCTACATTGCTGGCATCCGTATCGACAATGAAGTCTGTGTCGAACTGTGGGTACGTCAGTATTGGGGCTTGAGAAAGGGTAGACTTCAGTGTTTCAAAAGCTTGCTGACATCGTTCTGACCATTGGAAAGGGACACCATCCTCTGTTAACTTGT
This sequence comes from Agrilus mali, assembly GCA_029378335.1. Classification (NCBI taxonomy): domain Eukaryota; kingdom Metazoa; phylum Arthropoda; class Insecta; order Coleoptera; family Buprestidae; genus Agrilus; species Agrilus mali. The sequence goes on from CM055659.1 coordinate 15,863,225, forward strand.
GGAGCGGTCGAGCTATATCTGCAAATCCCTTTACGAATCGTCGGTAATAGGAACACAGCCCCAAAAAGCTTCTCAAGTCGTGTTGGTTCTTCGGGACAGGCCAACATCTCACAGCTTCAGTCTTGTCAGGATCAGTTCTTATTCCTTCTGAAGTGATAACGTGGCCAAGATATTTCACCTCCTTACAAAACAGATGGCATTTCTTGGGACTGAGTTTCAACTTGGCTGCTGAAAGCTTCTTGATCACTTCTTCGACATTCTGGAGGTGGTCTTCGAATGTCTTTCCCAGTACTATCACGTCATTCAAGTACACTAGACAAACCTTCCAACTGAGCCCTTGTAGCACATTTTCCATAAGTCGCTCAAAGGTGGCGGGAGCGTTACATAGTCCAAATGGCATAACGTTAAAGTGCCACAGCCCATAACCAGTCGTGAATGCGGTCTTCTGCTTGTCTTGTGGATCCAGTTCCACTTGCCAGTATCCACTCTTCAAATCTAACGTTGAAAACCATTTGGCACCAACCAAGCTGTCAAGGGTGTCGTCGATTCTGGGTAAGGGATAGCTGTCCTTTAAAGTTACGTCGTTGAGCTTCCTGTAGTCAACGCAGAACCTGGTCGATCCATCCTTCTTCCTAACCAACACTATCGGCGAAGCCCAAGCACTTTGTGATGGTTCGATTACCCCCTGTTCTTCCATGTTCTTCACCAGGTTGTTGACTTCTTCTTGCTTAGCCCATGGAACTCTTCTAGATGGTTGTTTAATAGGACGAGCTGATCCCGTGTCTATACGGTGGTATGTCAGATTCGTTCTCCCAAAGTCGTTGTCAGAGAGGGCGAAGACGTTTCGATACTTGCTAAGTAGTTCTTCGAATTTTCTAATTTGGTCGCTGTTAAGGTTTGTGGCCGAACGCTGCACTAAGTCTCGAAGAACGGTTGGAAGTGGTTCACTCTCTGCCATTGAGGGTTCAGCTTCAACTTCGCACTGGAGGATGGACACCACGGGTTCAAGGACTCCTACTTCCATTCCTTTACACAATTTTTGCTCGAAGTCCTTCAGATTGACCACTCTGACAGATGCGTTCGGCGTCCCAGTTCGAATCAGTGTTCGTCCTATCAGTATGGCTTTCTGTGTCAAATCCGGGTTTTTGGCTTCTACTATCCCCACCAAACCATCCGCACCTTCGCCGTCGATGTTTATTTTGAGAACTACCTCGGATCTAGCAGGTAGTAATCGGTCTTCTGCTACGATGACCTTTCGAAGACCGTACTCTTTGGTGGGGTTTGTCATCACCAACTCTTCCTTGCCGATGCGTAAAATGCCGGAGCCCAAATCCAGATTAATTTTGTTTCGTTCAAGAAGATCCAATCCAATGATCACGTCGTCGGCGACATCGGCTACCAGTGCCCTGTGTCGAAGGCATACTTCTCCCAATCTCAATTCGATATCGCATTCTCCGCTAATCGGCGCTGTTTCTCCGGTAACCGTGGTCAAACGTAGCTTCCTCTGCAGGGGACGGATTCTCCACTCGTTAACGATGTTCGGCCGGATTATGGTCTTAGAAGCTCCCGTATCGACCACCATTCTAACCTTCTTGTTGTTGATGTGACCTTCGACGAATAAGGACTTGCTTCCGTTTAGTTGGGAAAGGACGATTTCTGCTGGGGCTTGGTGGGGAGAAGCCAACTTGCGCCCCTCAAAGTTGGCTGATCTTAGTTTCCCGACTGCTGTCGGTCCGCACGGCGTTCTTCGGCCGGGCAGTCTCGCCGTAAATGTCCGTGCCTTCCACATTCCCAGCACCTTGGTCTTCCTTTGTTTTTGTCACAGTCTCGGGAAAAGTGACCGACCTTCCCGCATTCCCAACATTTGGCCGATTCGCTCTTGTCGTTGATGGTAGTCTTCTTGACAGTTTCGACGCATTCTTTAATCAGCCTTGTGACTTCATTCTTGTATTCGTCGTCTTCAACAGCTGTTTGGCGTACACGCACGTGCCCTTTGGAAGCTTGTTTTGCAGCTTCGAATTCTAAGGCGTGCGCCAGTGCGTCACTCGCAGTCTTGTGGCGCGCCAAACGGAGAACTTGTTGTAAGTCGGTGTCCCTTACACCATCGACGAATGTTTGGACTGCTAGTTGGTCTGCGAAGTCCTGCGGAGCGGTAGGATAGGCCAATCTAACTAGACGTTCCACATCGGCCTCGAACTCCTGTAGATTTTCTGATGTCTTCTGATTGCGACACTTGAGTTGGGTTTGGTACACTTGTTGTAAATGTTTGTCGCCATATCTCATTTCAAGTCGCTCTAGCAGCGCAGAGAAGTCTCGTTGTTGGCGCTCTGGAATACCTTGAAGGACATCCAATGCTTCTCCTCGTAGGGCTATGACCAGCGCCGTTGCTTTGTCAAAATCGTTCCAGTTGTTTGCTTCTGCCGCTGCCTCGAACTGTCGTTTGTACACAGACCAGCAAACTTTTCCGTCGAAAGTCGGTGGTTTAATTCTGATTGCTTTCGCAGTGTCTTCGGACTTTACTTCCCTAGCCGGTCTTGTGTTCTCGACCTTCTGTCGCATCTTCTCTACTTCCTCTTGTACTTCTTTCAACTCATCTCTTAGCTTTTCTTGTCGTATCTCCAATTCTTGTCGTACTTCCTGTAACTCTTCTTTTAATCCTTCTTGCTCAATTTTTATAGTCCTTATATCTTCGACCAATTTCTCTTGAACTGCCTTAATTTCTTCTTTGCTTGCTTTAATTTCTTCCTTCATTTCTTCTTGTGCTAATTTCATTTCGTCCTGTCCAGCTTCCATTTTATTCTTCAATTCTTCCTTCATTTCTTCCTGGCCTGCCTTCATTTCTTCCTGGCCTGCCTTCATTTCTTCCTGGCCTGCCTTCATTGCCTTCATCATTTCCATTAAAGCCTTTATTTGTTCTTCCATTATCGCTGATTGTTTTCTTGTTACTGGCATAAGGCTTCAAAATTCTTCTTCTCTTCGGACCTCTTCTACGATCTGTCGCACTAACTTTCTTCGGGAATCTTCAATTCCCTTACTATCCCACACCTGACACCAAATGTGACGTGTTCGGTCACAGAAAACACAATTAACAAAACAAAACAACGAGTTTATTTAATTACTAAAATTAATTTGATTACACTACAGTTATGAACAAGTCCGCACAATTTATTTCACTAAAAGTCACTTTTTAATCGCCGTTCCGGTAGACACTATTTATCGCTCTCTATGAACACTATCGCCTCTATGGTTCGCCTGTATCGCCTATCGATCGCTTTGCATCAGCTGTTACTGTAAACTGTCAACTAACTCGGTGTGAGTGTCTCGTCCGCTTTTATAGTCTTCTCAGCCTTTTTCTAGGGTATTCTACAGCCGTCTAGTAATTCAATTGTTTTCCCATTGATCTTTGCTGGTGTTTTCTAGATGTATCAGGAAAGCCGAGAATATTCCTTATGTAATCAGGGAAGATGTTCATTAATTATGTTCACACCAACTTAATTGGCAAGTACTCGTAACAATATGTTCGCAGCATCATCCACTCGGATACATCGTTGATCATGGGGGCAGTAAGATCAGGACTTTCTTCAGACTTAGTTATTTCCTCTTCATCGACATCAAAAAAGTGCGAGATTTCTTTCGGTAAATTTGAGCCAACCCCCGCTCTTGTGACTGAGCGTAGGATTTTAAAGACCTTCCTCCTCCCCTAAATGGCTCACGTAGTTTGGGTACGCTCCCTTATGTAGGCTGCCGATATTCGGATATGTGCATGTCAAAATTCTCTAGAATAGGTAAATTTTGGAAGTTTCTATTTTTATGTTAAATTTATTTGCAGTTATGTTTAAGTCAATATTTAATTGATATATGAGCCCTGTTTTGTGTCAACACAGTACCCCCTTACAGAAATTGTTCGTTAAAACGACTTCAGCTCAAATAATTTTAATAAGTTTATGACGTACAATTTTCTTATTAGGATGTGCGTATATTGTAGGTACATTTGTATATACACATGTAGTTATTGTGCATATATTACGGAAATACCGTTCTTTACCATTTGTACTTCTTTGGATCAAACGACACCGCTCCATGACAACGTGCTTTTCATGTTATGTGAATTGTTATTATAGTAATTTATACGTACTATTATTTACGAATTGTACGCTCCTGTCCAGAGTTAAATTATCTGTCTGCTGCATCTATAACTTCAAAAGGAACATTGTACAAAGGAGATGGATTGAAATGTTCGCGTATACAGAGCGTTAAACGACTGCTGAAAGGACCGTTCGGTGATTCTTGAAGTGTGTCCAAGAGGTATTTTGACACAGCTTTCCTTCAAAAAATTATATTGTCTAATCTTTTTAAAGTGACGACTCAGATAATAAAACTGTTACGATGTAACCATCAACCACCAAATAAACGGTTGCATTATTATCGCAAAAGTAAGGGTCCACATTTTTGCCACCAATGTTAAAAAAAAAAATTTTATTGCCTGGGTCGTCACTTTTAAGAATAAATGTGAGCCGTCACGGGACGCCTGGCAGATGTGAAACGTCGAGTTTACACAAGTGATATGCATAAAAGACAATATTACTAAATATGGCATAATAAAAAAATCAAATATTACGAAATTTTTCCACAAAATGATGACTATTTATTTAATAAATATATATTTTAATTCAAAAATTTATTTCAAGTTGCGACAACTCAATTCTTTTAATCAGTGACTTCAGTAATAGTTATATTCGATGTTGCCTCCGGCAGCATTACTGTGGTAATTGGTCGAGGATAACTGAAGTATGTTACAAAAGTATTGGACATAACATTATCAAGACATCTAATAAATACAGCATCTATTGTTGTTGCATATCTGGTAGTAGGTTTTCTTGGATTGTTGTTAATTTGCAATTGAAATCCTTTTTTTGGGGGAACATAATTAATGGCATTGATTCATCTTTAGCAAAATTTACATTGAAATCTCCAGCTAAAATCAATGGTAGTTTATCTTTATTGGTTTTAACAATTATTGAACCTCTGTGACTGTATGGAAATAATTTCTCCTGTAAAAATGAAATATTATTCATTTTTTTATTAGGTGAAATGTACACAACAATCATAATTAATTCACTTCCATCTTCTAGTTTACTATAGTAAACAACACCGTCGAACCGAGTGGGAAGAGACTCGCACAAGCGCTTGCGCATGGCGAGGCGTCGCTACGGCATGACTCGCCACGCTAACAATCCGGTTTACCCGCGGCTATAGATGTTTAACATCAAAATTAGACAATCGCTTTGACGATATACGAGGTTTTTAACAGAAAGAACAAACGAGATTTTATAAGGCTTTAGATTTACCTTTTGAAATGCATAACCCCAAAGCTGTTTTCAAATAGAAAAAAAGGTTTTCTTTTTACCCTTATCCATGAATCTATTTCAATCCAGACATGATTGAGGCCACTGTCGTAGTCAGGTGTTACTGTCATTAAAAAGAAAAATATATTGGGCGGGAAGAGTGTTTCATTTAAGCTACATAATATTTCAGTAGTCCTTCTTGGGTTTCCGGGTTTTCAGAAAAACGTTTCCATAAAAGCCTAACTGGGACTTAACGAATATTAAAAAAAAAAGTCCGGCCATTCACAAATTATGCTGTAAGTTATAAACAGACAATTTTTGAACACATTTCTCACTCATGAGAGGATGACATTTGCAAGTATTTTCTACTGTGTACAGTCAAAATCCATGTTTCTAAACCTATGGTCGTTTTCGCCCGTTTCACCCCTTTAAACTTTAAATTTTGTAGGGGATGATACCATTGTTCAAGAAATCATTGTGCACAATTTTAAGTTTCCTGATGCAACGATTTGGGATGTGCTTTATCGGTACATCAAACTTGAACCCCTTTTTGACTCCTGTATGAGTTGAATTTTGAGAACTTCTTTCTTGGTGTTTGTTCTTATTAAACGTATACATAATAAGAAACGTTTATACAAAAGTTCAAAGTTTTAGACCTAAAGGTTTAGGCTGTGCATCAGTCACTTTATATTTTTACGTATCAAGATAAAGAAATGCTTCCAACAAGTACCTACCTACCTGTAGAATTCGAACGATGAAAGTTATTTCCTATCGTTCTTATTACCCTTTAACAATATTTATGAGGTCTTTAATAAATATGTTGACCGGTAGAACAAAATGGGTTTTTAAAATATGGAAATCGGTTTGAGTGTAACTTTTCATTTTCTTTTTTCTTCTTTGTAAAGCGATGCACTGTTCTCTAAAGATGGTTTTCATATGTGTGTACCCATAAATATAATAAGTCCAGGTGCCTTTTCAGAAATGCAGACAATTATTACGAACGCACTTCTTCGAAGAAGCGGATTTTATTTCTCTGCCGCTTGTCCATCCGTCAGGAAAGAAGTTATGTATCGTTTTTCTCCTTTTCCTGCCGCTTGACTTGAGGATATCTTAATTGTGTAATGTCTTGTTGCGTTAACTGATTTCTAATCGTAAGTTTAATAGCGGGGACCCGACCGTCGGTGCTTCGATGTAAACAATCAATGTGCATTAAGCAACCGATTAAAGCATTACTGTTTGATTTTATACCTCCAACGAATGCTTATAAACCGTTAATGTATGTACCTAATGCTCACGCTTAAGCTATTTAAGGCTTACTGGCTCTTAATAAATTAAACAGCTTGAAAATAAATCTCTCTGAAAATTGTTATGTGGTACCTGGATTAAATAATTTCGTTATCACCTGTCGTAGCTTTAAAATCCGTAGGGAATACGAAAACGTAGGCCTGGTGTTTCAAAATCTCACGAGCGATGAAATATTCAAAAACGACGAGAAACAGACCTTATGCTGCAAATTATTCTGAAATATGTACATTAGTAGTTTGCTGAAAAATTGATTTTTCTTGTAATGAGTGCCCTTTTATTTTAATTAGCAAGTTAGATTGTATATTTGATGAACTTAAATAGGCAGCTGCTAAAAGTAATGTTGCTTCTTGTTTTGCTGATTACGCACGTAGCATAATCTAAAATTGCACTACTGTCTAATTTCTTTTAAAGTGGCGGCTCAAGCAATATAAAGTTCGGGAGATTTATTAGCTTATTTGGTCAAATGACATCGGCAATTAAAAAGATGACAGTCTAAACTTCATATAGAGACACTGTTAAGATACAATAATCCTCATTAAGTTCTATTTTTGCAGTTGACATTCAACAAGTGTTATAAAATCCCTCAGGTTCCTGAAACGTCACTACGACATTTGCCTCCAATATTTGCAACAGTTTATAACTTATTTGAAAACAAGTTTGTAAAAATTTTCAAACTATGTATTTTGAACTTTGCAGGCACATACGAGGGCGGATCAAATATAAACGAGCCATTTTAAATAGAGCGCCGGATAGTTGTTCAAGGCGCATACGGGCGTTAGCAACTTGAAGTGGGAATATTAGATGAAACGGAAACGACTTGTCGTATTGCTGTGTTTACTGAGTTAGTAGCTATCACAATGAGTGAGAAAGAGATGCATAGCAGCGTTGCGCAACGGATTATTTAGTTTATTACACGTGAAAACGTGAAACCAGCTGAAATTTTGCGCAGATTGCTAGCACAGTTCGGAAATGAAACGCTTTCGTGGCAACGGGTAAAAGTTTGGTGTAAAGAATTTAACGAAGGGCGTAATCGTGTCGAAAATGTAAATCATCCTCATCGCCGGTTAACATTGCACGCGTTAGAAACCTTATTGAAGGGGACCTACGCGCCACTGTGCTTCAGCTATGGGAGTGTCCATACAATCATAACGAAAAACTGGGGATTCCGAAAAATTTCAGCTCGTTGGGTCCCAAAGTTGCTGAGTGAATATCAAAAAGCTGCTCGAGTGCGCATCGCAGCTTCAACGCAGGTCCAAATCAGTGAAATGCACTAGACTCAGTCGGAGCACCATCCATATAGCCCAAACTTATCCCCTTGTGATTTCTACATGTTTGGGCCCCTCAAAGAATCACTAGGAGGCGAGCGATTTCAGACTGATGAACATGTGGAGGCGTTTGTGCGCAACTGGATAGACTTCCGCCCTGCTTCTTTTTAAGAAAACGAGATGAAAAAACTACCAATCCGTTGGGAAAAATGTATAATTAAACAAGGAGGATATGTAAAAAAATAGAGAAATTTGTTTTTGTGAAAATTTTCAAAATAAATCTTTTATGAATACTCGTTTATATTTGATCCATCCTTAAGTGGTTAACAGGATCCAAAACGTGTTAAATTTGAATGTGCCGTAATAAGCAATCCTAGATAGAAGTCACTTTACGGCAGTTTCATTGCCTAACTGCCATTTTACAAAACTAGGCAATAGTTTTGATTTTTTTAATGTCCTTCACTGTTTGATAGCTACTTTGCAGCTCATGGCCATTTCTTCCCCTTGTTTCCAAACAACACTAATGGTAAGCTACTGTACCTTTAAAAATCCCCAGCTCTATATAAGTAGGCTCTTTTGCGAATATGTTCAAACTGAACTTACTGAAATGCATGAATATACTGATTACTGTCCTATTCTTCTTTGGTTTTCACATATTAGCATAATTTACGGATTTAAGGACACTATATAGATCTGAGTATCAATTCATTATGTGCATAAATATCGTAAAAATGAATAAGTTTCATACCCCGTTTGCCCCGAGTTTCGGTCCCTTTGTATCGTCCGATGTTTAATTAAAGCGATTAGCGGTCGTAAAGAAGCAGACCGGTTTTGAAAATGCCTCGTAATAACTTGGAAAATCGTCCGCATCGTTTTATAAACATCTTGATAACAGAACGAAGACGTGCGTGGGACTTAAAAAGAGCAACACTGCTAAGATGCATATAATTACAAAAACAGCAAAACGATTCGGATTATTTTAAAGCCATTCTCTTGAAAAAGACGTATTTTATATTATCGCGGGCAATTTAAAAAGAGCAATTAATTGACAACAATGTAGGCGACTTAACGTTCTTCTTAAACAGCACGTATTTCAAGTTGGCTAAGGGTTATGAATTAGTGAATATTCCAAATTGTTTCAAACAAATTTCTTAAACGAAACCTCCAATTCTATTATTTTTCAATTTTAATGTCAATGTCAAGTCATGCAAATCAATATATTTAAATTCTTCTCAAAATTCCTAAATAGTGAAACGTAACTTTTTTTTCTATGAAAAATCCCGTTACGAAACTTAAGTTCTTTCTATTCAGTTTGTGTTTGTCTTGGTTTAGTTTTAATTTCTTCTTAATTTTGATCGGCCTTCCGTCTTATCACCAAGGCTAAAAACCCTTTTGTTTTCCTTTCTTACGCCTTATTTGAAGGTATCTTCAATGCCTTCAAACTATAATTTTTTTGTATCAATATCTTTTAATTTTTAGGTAAAATTTTGATAAATACTGGATCTTGTTCTAAAGAACTAAAGTCAGCTCATCCAGATTTCTAAATAGGTTCCGGCAGGACTAGGAGACGGGAAATTTACGGGTAGGGGTGAAGACCCCTCTGAGGGAACTTCACAAGGCTACGAAACAATTTAAAAAGCCGATAAATACCTGCAGGCGGCCCTCATGAATATTTGTAAAGTTGATTCATGAAGTTTTTCCCCAGAGATTATTTTTGCCTTGTAAATATCACTAAGAAACATCCCCTAAAATACCCAGAAACCAGCGGCAGTCCCTACTCTGGCGTAGAGAAGTGTTTTTGGGTGAGGGTTGACTTATTTTGTAAGTTTTTATTATTTGTAATTTTCTTAATATACACTTCAAGTGTTTTTTTGTTTTTTTATGAGAACTTCGAGCCCTCAAAGGCTTCAGGGTTTTCAGGAACCCCCACTGCTCTGCCCGGAGCATCTTAATTAAAGTTCTTTGTTTGACAAAGTACCTAGGGCCCGAGCTTTGGTTATTAAATTTCATTTTGTTTTAATTTGTTCAATATTTAACACTTAACTTATTCTTATCGTTTTAACAATCAATAAACAATAACGTTAAAATAGTCCCAAAAATAATAGATACTTAAAAAATATTTTGAGGTGCTAATTTTATTTTTGGGGTGCATAGTATCTACTACCACCTCCATAGTTACTACCTGACTATTTTTTGGTAGGAAATTTGACACTGATGAGCGAGAATAAGTTATAGTCTACCACACAGTAGCCTATCCAAGACTTGTGAAAAGACGGAAATAAGGTAAAAAGGCACAAAGACTTGACCCCCGATGTTTACAGAATTTTAAGCAGATGCTTATTCCAGTTCTATGACCCATAAACTCTAAAACTTTCAATACCCTACAGTAAGGATGAGATGCCCTTTACTGCATTTACCTACATTTAAGCTATAGATCGCAAGAACAACGACGATGACTTTGAAGGTAGAGAGTTCCGTTTCCTTTCAAGTTCTTCATTTATACATGAAGTCTCGAATTCAGTTTCGTATATGACAGTATAGTAATAGTAGATACTTATGATTATTCTGGGCAAAAGTAGGTACCTTTCATTGAATTAATTTTTTGTAATCTTGTAGAATCATTATTAATTAAAAAAAAATTTTACTTGTTGATCCTTTCAGAATTTTGGCATCCATTTAAAAGAAAATTCAGGAACTCAAGCTCGTACATACTCCATCGTATGGATTTAGCATTTTCATAATAAAAATTAATTGATATAAAAACAATAGAGATATGAATTGAAATTAGTGTTTGAAAATGCATTTAAAAGAAAAAGTGAGTTTACCAATTATGACGAGGGAAAATTTGGAAAGTCTACAAAAAGAGAAAGGGAAAATGAGGGTGCAAATAGATAAAAGGAAGATTGCTGAGAATAAGTAGAAAAATTGATATGACGGTGATGGAATAAGGATTAAAATAGGGAAGGCGCAAAGAGAAGAATAGAGTAGGAGTCACCATTAATCCCGGATTTTCCGGGACAGTCCCAGATTAAAACCACCTGTATCGTATTAAAATATGTTTCGGAAAATGTCCCTTTTTAAATAATTTATCACATCATGTAAATGTGAAAAAGGGCAAAAAAGGCAGCATGTAAATTAAATAAAGAACATGAAGAGAAATTTATCAAAACAACCGAATGTATCGCTTCATTAAAGTGGAACATGTCAAATATCAAGAAATCTGAAACTTGTTTTCCTTTTGAGGAACTGACTCTAATACTGGATCAGGACAGAAATATTATTGTGACGTGTTCAGTCACGGAAAACACAATTAACAAAACAAATCAACGAATTTATTTAAGTACTAAAGTTAATTTGACTACACTACAGTTATGAACAAGTCCGCACAATTTATTTCACTAAAAATCTCCTTTAATCGCCGTTCCGGTAGACACTATCTATCGCTCTCTATGAACTCTATCGCCACTATGGTTCGCCTGTATCGCCTATCGATCGCTTCGCTTCCAAGCATCAGCTGTTCACTGACTGTTCACTGTCAACTAACTCGGTGTGAGTGTCTCGTCCGCCTTTTATAGTCTTCTCAGCCTTTTTCTAGGGTATTCTACAGCCGTCTAGTAATCCAATTGTTTTCCCATTGATCTTTGCTGGTGTTTTCTAGATGTTTCAGGAAAGCCGAGAATATTCCTTATGTAATCAGAGAAGATGTTCATTAATTATGTTCACACCAACTTAATTGGCAAGTACTCGTAACATTATTAAATAGAGGAGTCTCAAAGGAATGAATTTTTGGATACCATTTCGTAGAAGAAGAACATGCCAAGATATCGAAAACAAGTTTTCCTTTTGAGGAACTTCCCTAGCAGGATTACTACAGAACAGATGACAGTGGAGGAGTGTCAAAGGACTAAGTTTTTCAGTACCACTGCATGGAAACAGAATATATCAAATCGTAAGACGTCTAAAAGATGTACTCCTTTTGAAAAACTTTCTTTAAAGGATCAGGGGGACAAATGGTTAAATAGGAGCGCGTCAAAGGATTAAATTTTCTGGTACAACATGATGGAAGCAGAGCATGCCATATCTTAAGATGCCTAAGAAAAGTTTTCCTTTTAGGGGTCACCTTTTGAGTACAAAGAAGACAGATTATTAAATATGTGATAATAAGAAAGTTTTTGGGGACCTCATCATGGTAGCGGATACCACGTCACATTTCCAATTTCTCTCCTTTAAAATGTGAAGAGGACATGACTATCATTGGGGCACCAAGGGATATTTGGGAGCCAATTAAGTTCAACCCCTTTAATATTAATTAACAGTACTACAAGGTAACTATCTATTTTTCCATAAAAGGTACATATAAAAACTCGGAAAATTTTTGACTGGTGGAACAATCCAGTAAATCGAAATTCTATCATAATCCTGATTTTCTCCACTTGACCTATAAGTACATATATCTTGTTAAAATCGACATTTTCAATTCCACATGCTGGAAAAATAATATTGAAAGACACATTTAATCTGAGGAATATAAAAAATCTGTCCAGCATACGATAAAAGTTATCACCCTAGAATAAAATGAAACGAGAATAAAAGTAGTAAGGGTAAGATATAGAAGAGGAGTTAAACAAGTGGGATGATTTAAAATGCAGAATTGAAAGTAATGTAAATATCTAAGAGGGAAAAAGGAACCGAAACGACAGCGAAGTTTATAGTAGGTTGCAAATATACTGACTGTACTTAAATAAGGGACGAAAAAGAACGAAAGAATGGTAAGGATGTATCTATTGAGAGGATACATGGAGAAAACACGAGTGGAGGAATATGGGTGCATAATAGACAATAGTAGAATGAATTAGTTCTATTGAGTAAAATAAAAAAAAGGGTTAAATAGAAATGTCATGTCAAAAAATAATTATTTATTTCATCAATTAAAGGCAATGTTTATTGTTTCTTTTCATAAATACGAAATTACAATAATAATAATTGGTTTATATCTCCAATAAATCCGCATTGCAACCAAATCATACTTAAATTTAGCAGTATAAGTTTTCCTTCATCCCAATCTTCCTTCGAAATAAAGATATCTCAACAGAAATTACAGCTTTAAAGATAGTAAATTAATTTAGTAAACAATTATTCTAACTGACTTTTTTGTTACGGAAAGCCGAACATAATTTAAAAAGAAACGCGTGTATATATTCATGTATTAGGTACCTTAAGAGTCGTATGCGTTCAGATAAATTACTTTTGTAGTTTTTAAATGTTCTCGTAAGTAAAATAATATTTATTTCCTGTACGCTATCATTAAACGTTCTGTTGACATGCGTTAAGATTAATCGAAACCACAAAAAGCCCACATAGTAAGCGAAACATCGGTTTCGGGAACAATAAATTGGCTTCTGACGATGATAAATATTCATTCTTAAGTTTAATTGCTGTTTGAAATCTTTTTCCAGGGATAGAGTTACAGAAAATAAGTAAAAAAACGTTGAGTAGCACATTTGCGAAGGAAATTGATGATTTGGCTGTCCATCCCTTGGAAAACGTTAATGAAAAGTGACGATTTCATAGGTCGCGTAACTTGCACATTCACTTTACGTTACACACACGAGTAAGTACATACGAATGTTGTCCGTACTTGTAAAATATGGTAAGTACTTTGCATATCTGGCGCGACAACGTTTAATTACCTCTCTAACGCACTCACTTATCTAGAGATCGGACGTCGATAAAGAAACCTACTGCCATTCGTTCGTCACGTGGTATCACGTCGCCTGCCGTGTTGTTCTTACTTAGATCTCTTACTTCACGACTTTTTTGTTTTTCAAGATGAACACACACGCGTACGTCCTTTCCAGATAAAAGCGAGAAGGAAGTAGCTTGTAAGAATATTTTATCTAATTAATCGAACCAAAGTTTAACAGCATTGTGTGAGATGGCGATAAGGAATGGCATCAAGAATGAACCAAGAGTCTTTTTGCTGAATTTTTAATCCTTCTTACTTAAAAGTAATCACATTCCGATTCAGAACATTCATTGTGTGTTACTAGCTAAAGGGTAGCAATTTGATAAAATATCAGTAACCAGGGTCTAACGTTTTCTAGTTTCGAATTTAATAAACTTCAAAACACAATGGTAAAATTAAACCCTTGCTTTACTATTTTTATTCAATACTCCGTACGTAATATTTCGCCTTCTTAGGGCATCTTCAAGAGTTTTTTTTGCATAACTTCCAAGTGTTTAATTTTATCTTTGTGTTTTGAAGTTTATTGAACATGTTTTAGAACGAAATCACAGCCCAATGGTTAAACTATATCGAATTTAATAATTTAGTATTTGTCAGTACTTCTCAATACTTCTTAATAAAGTTCTGTTTTGGTTCCCATAACTGGAAATCTACGAAAAAGAGGATAGAAAGACGTGATGTCGTGGTAGTTTGGAATTCCCGGTGGAAACATTTATTTTCATAATAAAATTTAAATAAATTAATAAATATCTTTTGTAACGAACAAATAAATAATATTTTTCTATTTATCAGTCCAAGGATTCTGTAAGCATTCAGTAAAATTGTTTGATGAACGGCGAACGTCACGTTGCCGTAGACCCCCCGTCCCCCTTGTCACACTCAGCAAGACCTTTCCCCCCCTTGTATGCGAACGTATTTTATGAACGGCCTCTTATCAAAATTCAAGTTTTTTACATTAAACTTGACTGGAGTTTTCTTGATGTAAAGAATCTAATCTCTACAGTTCTACTGCTACCTCCTTTTAAAGAAAAGATAGCAGGGTAGCAAAATTTGTGTTGGACCAAACTTAATGAATTCCACTTTTTTTTTACTAGTTTTCAACAAACTGCCGATAGGGTGCTGACCCATTTTAAAATAAATCAGAAAAGGAGCAAATTGGACTTGATACCTGCTACAGTGAATTTTGTAATAGGAAACAGATAAGGGAGTGAATATGATATTAGTAAGGAATAAAACTTACTTAAATAACAGAGGCCAAAGAGGGTGGCATTGCATCTATGGGACGATCAGGACCCCAGTAAACTCGTTTTTTTCAAATATCAGAAATAAAAACTACTACATGCACTAATTTTTATTTCTATAAATAGTACACATAAAGAATAAAATTTGAACATAAACATTATATTGGATTTCTGCACTCATAAAGAATATTGTAAGCTTTCACAGCTCTCATAAACTATGATACAACAATTTTGTCGTTCCCCTATCCGATGTTCTACACATACCGATTCTTCAGAAGGAGAAATCTTTTGATATTGTTTAGTTCAGGGGAGGGTTATGGGTTAAAAAATGTTTGAGAAACATTGCCCTAGGGCAATGAGATGTAGACGACAACGAAAACCATTGCATTATATAAATAAATCAAAGCTAATATGATAACATACATTAGAAGCTTCAATATCCTAACGTTTTATAATTTTTAATTTTTTATTATTATTATTATAGTATACTTGTTTAAAGGCTACGCCTATTACAAGGAGGTTTAGAAAAAAGTACACATTGGTTTAGCTGATGGGTTTACAACACGTTACGGTTATTATAAATAAATGTAAATAAGATACAGATACTCTAAAATAAAATGAATAAGTTGAACAAAACTAGCATGGATATCATACTTTAAAAATACATATATAAGTAATCATAATTAAGAGGAGGAGTCAATAGGAACTTAACTTCTATACACATAGACAAAATTCTCTTTACTTAACCAGTGACTTAATGCAATATAACAATAATTTTGCTTTTTCACACACACTTTCGAAGTCACTAAAATCAGCAGAGAGTTTTATTACATCTGACCAGTGCCGGGTTTCCTTTAATCAAATTATGCCACAACCTGTTAGTAGGTATTGGATTTCTTCTAATTTTAAATTGTACAAGTTTTTGATGTCATAAATATTCCAGTGTAAAATTTTGTTTTTGGGAGTTGAACTGTCGTTATTGGTAAGATTGGGGACGAAGAAAGTTGCATTGGGAAGAGCCTATTGGCACAGGGTGTAATTATATGTTTGTTGTTGAGCATGATTGTGTCTCATCATGTTCACTCCTTTGCCTTCTGTGATCGGCTTCGTGCGGGCTTACATGTGTCCGTACGCATCGATTTTTTTTTTCTTTTTTTTCCTTAGTTAACATGTTGCTTTTATCGTCCCATGTCCACATTTCATCTTCTACATATAGTCGCTTGTATCCTATGTTGACTCTCTTCCCTGTACGTTTTTTCTCCTCTGCTATAGATCGAATATGTTGTTGTATTTTGTATTCGTGTTTTGTGTAATCTTCATTGATGTAAATGTTTTGGCCACGTAGGTTCTTTTTCCTTTTCAAAATTTCTACCTTATCATTCCAATTTCTTAGTTTAGCTTTAAGGATAACTGGCCCATTTCGTGGTTTTATTTTGGATACATCTTCGACCTCGCTTTCTATTTGAAGTTTATCTTTGAAGAATTTATTTATTACTTGTTTCAAACTGTCCTGTTCTTTGATTTCCAAACCATGGACTAGAATGTTATTTCTTCTTACCCTTTTATCTCTGAGTTCTTCCTTTTTTTCTAGGTCATCGATTCTTTTGTTTAGTTGGTCTTTTTCTTTTAACCAGGTTTCTTCCTTTTCCGCTATCCAACATTGGATTTGTTTAATGTCGCCCTTTACTTCTTTCCTAAAGCCTTTGATCTCGTTTATTAGTTCTGAGTTAGTTTCGCTTCTTTCCTTATTTATTTCCTTGATTTCGTTTGACAGAAGATCTAGTATTTTGAATATTTGGTTTAGATGATTACCAATTGCTGTATTATCCCCCTTGTCACTGCTAAATGATTTATTCAAGCGTTCTGTACAATCATTATTTTCCGAATTGATACCTAACATGCTGGTTATCTTTCTATTCCCCTGTTTTCGTTTTTCGTCTATGTGTAGTTTTGGTGGCCTACCCTGGTCCCCATCTTGGTAGTAGTATTACTCATTTTACGTATCGATTGGATGCGATCCGAAGTTAACCTCTTCTAAATAATTTCACTTTTTCTTGATTTTTCACTTTGGTGACTTCTTTTATGTTTCTCCAACTATTATTTGAAGTCGTCTATTAATTAGAGATCATTCCCTACCAGCGTTTAATTTTCACATCAGAATATCACTTTAAAATACTAAATTTCTGAGAGCCCGTAAAACACGTGTTACTAGTTCGACTTCTCATTATAACCTCCTATAATTTTTAATTTTTATCATTTTAACACAGTTGTTTGTTAAGAAAATACTCATTTTATGTAATACTAGCAGCAATACCCGGCGTTGCTCGGGTAAGAATATATCACACGTTTGATGGAACATTCTAGAATATTCGCGAATTTATAACTATCCATAACATCCCATAATGATTCAAAACATTCTCTAACTTTTTTAACACTCTGGAACATTCTTGAATTATCTTAAAGATTCTGGAACATTCTTGAACATTACCAAATCATTCTGAAATGTTATAATAAAACATTCTTTTACTTAGAAAAATCTGCTTCATTCTCATCCCCACTCCGTGCTGTTTGCTGGGTGAGTAGTGACATCAGTAGACGCCTGGCGAGGATGACTAATCGATTGATAATAATTGATCAGTTATCGACCACTGAGAGTTGAAGATTATTATTATTACAGTACTAATATCGCTATTAAAAAATGGGGGTTGGTGGTAGAAGGGTGAAAGGGTTGTATGTATTTTTTAATGCCACATTATAAAAAAAATTGTAGTTAGGGATGGAAAACCGTGTTCACTTAGGGGTATAAAAAATAGATAGTAGCCGATTCTCAGACCTACTGAATATGCATATAATATTTCATAAAAATCGGTCAAGCCGTTTCGGAGGAGTATTTATGGTAACTCACATTACGACACGAGAATTTTATATATATTAGATTTATCTTAATGGGAAACATCGACAACTGTAAGTAGGAATACAAAATAAATATGAATCCAAACTAATATGAAAAATAAACGAAACAAAACTAATAAATATTTACAGGGTGGATTTGTTTTAGAAATTCTTCACAATGTTCTATTTCTTTTTAAAATCTTCACATTATCATCTATCTAATTCGGGACAAATATTTATGAGACTTTAATTCCATGCTGCCCCGGAAAATCCAGTACGAACGGTCACCCTAGGTTTATGTTTTAATATCAAATGATTATATATCCAATAAGGAGCTAGAAATAATAACATAATGGATAAGTTACAAAAAGGATATTGTTGCTACATGAAAATCATTTCGTAAGGTTGAACAATAAAAAAATATCATCAGCAAACTTTAAAGCAATGTATAATTACAATATTTATTTAAATTTATGCTAACAATAAAACCAAAAAGTATATATAAATAATAAGTCATGCATGGAACCTTTGCTTTGGAAGTTAGAATCAGTTCAATTACCAAGGTCTTCTGAAGATTTCCTTCGGACTCCCTCTTATTGAGGCTTGATTTAAGTTCATGTTCAACGAACACATGACGCTAACCGCCTTGCTAGCTGTTTTCGTTTCGTAATAAAGAACCTTCCTAATGAATATTCATAATTTGCGCTTGCCATTGCTGCTGCCGTTATTATTTGCGTTCTTGTAGAGGTTGAGTGTTCGTTTTCATCTTGACTTGTAATTTAAAGGAATTACTACCGTTCAATAATGTACACGTAAATCTACACTGTTGGTATAGACTATAATGTACGCGTAAGTTATTGCAAACATGTAGATTTTCGTTATGAAAAATCAAAGTTTTCATAAAAACAGCGCCGTTTTATAATATGAAAATCGACACCATGGAAAAATGAAGAAAATATTTCCATGGAGTTTTGGCAATAACAAGAAATATATATCTAGGACAACGCTCTTCCACTCAGTTTGCAGTTGAGTGGACTTAAGCTACTTGAACCTCGCTTAGATCATCCTTTTGTATCATTCAAGAAACAAGGCACAAGGATGCAAAAACAAACACTAACGAAATTGATAAATAAAATTATTTTTAAGGAGAAACCATAAGACAAGGGACAGGGTTATTTTCCTTTTGAAAAGGAAAAAGAAAAATATTAGATTTCCTTAGCAGAAAATCAATAAAAAAGAGTACTTTATGGACGGAACTTTCAAAAACTGTAGCAACCATTTTTCACAGATACCTACACCACTCATTTATATCTTTGCAAAACAGGACCAAAGAAAGATTAGGTTTTTCCTCATATTACAATCTGTTTTGAGATGAAAACCAAAAGGACTAAATGTGGATTTTGTGCTCCTATCTTGATTGAAGTTTCTTCGTCTGCCAATATCCTTGTACCTATGTTACTTCCATCAGAAAAAGTGCGAAAAGTGCAAGAACTCACATAAACAACTGATATAGTTATTAAAAAAAACGTACAGCTATGGGCCTAGTCAGGAAGGATAGGGAGGATTTCCGCTACCCCTCGTCCCTTAAACTGTCATTTAATTAATATTAAAACTTTCTTTTTCTGTAATTTTTTTTTCTGAATTATAATTTGAATAGTAGGTATGTATCAATTAATTTTTTATAAACCAAAAAGGCTTTTTTGGTAAACACATACCTACTGTTATCTTGTTTTCAATTTCGCCCCCCCCCCTTGACAAAATCCTGGCTATGCCTTTGCGTACAGCTCTGGGCATTTTTAAATTGGAGCATTTGTTAAATGGAAGGCTCGATAGCTTTTGTCGTGAACCTCTTACTCCGAAGCTGACCCAGCTTTTTTATTATTTTGTTGAAATAAACAATACCATTGAAGGTTGGCATTATACAATCAACAACAGACTTTCAAGAACAAACTTCTGAATGAACGATGTCATAATATGCCTGAAGAAGAAAGCCAAATTTTTCGAAACAGGTACTATATAACAAGAATAGAATTAAGTCTCAAGAGGAATTAGAGAAGAAAAAATAATTAAATAAAAGGGACAAACTGAATTTAAAGAAGTATGGTATGCTTAAAGCTACAACATACTGGCTGTTTTGAACACTGTAATTACCCTAAAACCATTACATTTTTATATTTCACCTTTTTTGATAACCAATATTGCTTTTTCGACGCAACACCCCCTTATGTTTTTGTATGATATTCTGAGAGTGTTTACTGGACTTATTCCACGTATAATATGTTCTTTATTACTAAAAGAAGTAATTAGCTCTTCAGTGCTACATTTTATCCCTGTTTCAAAAACTGCTTGCATTTTACTAATTTTTATAAATGTGACCATTTTTTTCAGCTTTTGTGAATTTTCCAGTGATTGCACTTTATATTACAGTTTTATACTTATTTAAACATCAATTGAAATTTTCTGCAAAACTATTAAAAAAAATACGAGTTTGACTCCTTATAGCAATATTGTCTGATTTTATCATGTTATTTTCAAATCATGGACTTTTTATACGATTTCCTGTAATCTAAAGAACTGTTTTGTGTAATTTTTTCAAAATTTTAGGCTCAGTAGCATCGTCTACCTCTTAACTTATTTATTTTATTTTCCAACTTACCAAATTATTTAACATATTGTTTTAAGGTCATAAACTTCTTATACATTTTCCTAGTTTGCAGGAAAATCTATGATTTTCCTACTTGTATTCTAAAAGAGACCATCTTATTCAAAATTCGTCTATTCGCATTATTTATCCAGGAATTGGCAGCGACAGACGGACAAGCGACTTAAACTATGAGTTTCGTTCAGGAATTTGGATGATTGTATACTGGACTGATTTAAAATGGATTTGTGCCATGTTTAGAGAATCAAAATATTGGCGTTTAAGCAGAGCAAATTACATGAGGTGTTTTTCTTTGAATTTTGAACCCTCCTTCAGATTTAGTAAGATTTGGTAGGTTGTGCAGGGATTCGAATAGATACAAGCGCGAGTGTTCGAGAAAAAGGGAAATGAATATGGACATTTATTTTAACATTTGTTCCAGAAGAAAGTGAGTGGTATAGGATTATATTGGAAGATATGTGCCCTTGCGTGATTGTATGAGAAAAAACTGACATGACATGAAAGGGGGAGTAGAATAGTATAAAATTCTGATCCGATATGTCATGAGTTATAATAAGCGTTGCTGTTTTGTTCCGTTAAAGAATTTTCTAATATATCTAATTATTATCTTGACATTCTTGAATTGTTAAAACCCTTCGTCATCCTACAGGTGTGTTGGGATCCATTTTATCCCTCTTACGTAAGATTTGCTCCATAAGGAGTTCTGAAATATTATAGGAAAGGAAATTACAGCAATTCAAAAACCCTCCCTTTAAATGAGACTTTATTGGACCCCCTTCCCCCTCTTCTATTTGGGTTTGCAAAATTAATGGATATATCTTAATATTTTAGATTTATTGTATTCCAAGTTCTGTTTCAAAATAAATTATAAGCAATTTTAAATTCTGCTTTTTTTGAGCAGTTTCGGGAACATGTAGGTATTGAAATTATGTATTAACATATTTAGAGATTTTAATTATTATGGGGTATCCTGTATAAAGATCGCCAACAATAGAAAATAGGTATGTAGGCTTTTCAGCGGTACGTCATCCAAGAAATGTCCGGTTTCAGTTTGAAGTCGCCGCGCATCAATGACTTACGCGTCGATCGTAACGACCCGGTCCAAAAATTACCAGATACCCCGATTTATCTTCTGCACGTTCGTTTTAAGTATAACACGACTTCGGCCGTTTTGATCGTGATGAATGTTTAATTTTTGTGTGCCTTTTTTTATTCGCGTAGGTGCACGATTTCGCCCCAATTTTTGTAACCCAATTATTTTTAACCATCAGCGATTCCGGTCGTGGTGTGGCGTGTTTGTAGGGTCGACTTTTGAAAGAAGCGATTCCATGTCGATTTGAATTACGATAATGCGACTCGATCCTTTTTGTCTTAATAATCGTAACAGTAAATAAATAACGTACGGTTTGTCTGATCATCTACACGCCGTTATTAATTGCCTAGCGAGCTTGTGACACTATCAGCTCTTTTGTTGTAACGATCTATTAGAAACAAAGAAATCAACAATAAGGTGCAGGCGTAGACCCATACCGATTAGCGAAATACATTTAACTTTTTCTTCGGCTTGTAGGTATTTAAAAACGTATAAAGCAACAATAAATTAATATCTATACACGTTTAGATGTAACGTAACGTAAATTTCTGACAATTTTACCATAATAATCTGTACACCCTCATTGTCGCATATTTACATAATTAGTAACCTACAGTCTACAATTAAAACATTTTCTAACAGATCGCAATCCATATATTCAGACAATTTGATTTTTTTAGTAAATATTTATTACCAGATCTTATGAGACATCCCAGAAGAAAGCTTCAGTATATCATATAATACTCATTTTTAATTTACAAAACCTACTCGTGTTGGATAGTAACCGTTTAAAGTTTAAACCATCTTACAAACGTTAACTTTTCTATTGTTATCAATTATCATTTTTGATTGACGTTTCTTCTGTTAGGACCTAGGCGAGGGTGAGGGTGTAGATAATACACTTTTGCCCACCAACCGCTGTTCCTCTCCCTCCGTCTAAATAAATCCGATAAAATGTGCCCGATGTTGGTTTCTGAGTGTACCGTCTTGAAGCGTTTGCAATATAATAACATAAAAAGACGAGGGCTCCAACCTTCTTATAAAACCAGTCAGCTGTTAATGCATTCGATTCATTTACGCACTGTTATGCAATATACAGTTTACTTCAAGTAATTGCAGTATTGAAACGGCCGAAGTAGAGCTTAGTTTGTAGTGTATGTTTTGTGTTTTTGGGAATAAAAACTAAATTTTCTGAAAAACAAATTATCAAAAGTAGTCTTAAGCATTTTAGAAGCTACGCTTCTTATGGCACGCCCCCCCCCCCCCGTTGTGGCTACGTAATTTTAGTACCACACTAGTACAGAATATGTTTTAAAAGGCAGCTGTTTAATTTGAATGCGTTATTTATTTTATTAGTACCTTATTCATTGCTCATCTTTATAATTTCCACAATAACAACAAAGAATATTTTTCAATTGTACACACCCTAATGCTTTAAATTAATACATTTAAAGTTGTTACATCATGTAGTCACATTAACATAGGTACTTGAAGAGTTCTACAGGAAAGAATCACTACTAAATGTTTTGTATGAAAATGTTTTATTTATATATCACTTGTTACAAATGAAGAAAATGCAGATCATAATGATAGGTTCTTCCTGAAAAAGATTTGTAATCGATTTGAATCGAAATTTGCTAAATCGATTACTAAAAATTGTGGTCTTAAAAGATGAATTTCTCAAAAATCGATTTTTTTTTTATTGTTAGTTGTCAATTGTCCAAGGCACAGTCTTATTACGCCAAAATTAATGAAATTAACTATTTTAAAAATTCTAAATTATTCAAAATTTTTTAAATAAAGCAGTAGGGAGTATGTCTATATGAATCGAAAGAGGATAAAAAAGGAATCGATTGAAAAAATAAAATATGGTAGGTGCCATTTGAAAAAACGAAGTTATTCGTGCTTGAAGTTCTTAAATTTTAGAATTTCATTTTGAACGCCCTGTATAAATTGTTTAGTTCAATTTTGTCAAGGTGTTAGCACAAACATTCAGCTATTACTTGTAAAAATTTCAACAGTCTGAGTCGTAGTTTGTGATAGTTATGATTTTTTATAATTTGGGTTGCGGTAGCGATTTTTTTTTCTATAAATTAAATTAACTCGGAAACCGATCGTCATAGGTGTAGAAGTTGGTTATCAAACTTACCATAGAATTAAACGTTTTATTAGAATTCAGCGTAAAAAATATACAATTCCATTTTAAATACCAAAGTTGGTGTCAACTTCCGTTATAACCGGATGTAAATCGAATTTGAAAATATTTTTAAAGAAGCGGCGTAAACAATAACCAAATGAGCTCAAGTTTCAGAATTAAATTCCTTATACTAATTCGTATACTTCTAATAGCTCATCAACTTGAAAAACCCTATATATTAGGTATAAATATAAACCCCTATTATGGAAACTCAATATAAAAGATAATCCATAGTTGTTTTTTACTTACATTAAAGACAGTTAACTGGGTTATCCGAAGACACAGGCACTTAGGCATCTCCCGAATTTTTGAGCAATTAACTGAAAAACTGCCAATTCTTTAGTTTTCAATTTTTGGACACATTCAACTAATTATAAATAGTTTTAACATTCTCATCATAACAGAAAAAATCGAATCTCGACTTTCTATAGTGAAACATCGACTCAGTGCTATTTATCGATTTAACAGTCGATCTTTTTAGTCAAAGAAATCGACTCTTAGATTATTGATTTCAGAGTGCCGTGCGTAACATTTATAAGTGATCACCCCCTGTTAAAAAACTTCAAAAAGCTTAAAATATTACTACAAAATTTAATTACCTAAAATTTTTTATTTTAAAACATCTGGATTTGCGGTGACAGTTTGAAATACATATTTTAATGAGATATTTACAACGAATTAAAATTCTATTATTGTTTATTATGTAATGTACGTATTACTTAAAGCATCGTTTCAATTCGGACGTTTTAGATACTACAAACTTTTAAGTTTATTAGAATAATTATTTTAGAAAACTTAAGGTTTTTGAATTATTCAAAAGAAATTCTTCTAAATAAGTTGCATTTTTTAAATGATAATTAACATTTTCGAAGACCTATAACTCGAATACTAAAAACTTCACAGAACATTTTTGCATTTCTCCACTATTTTGGAGATTGGAAAATGAGGAACAATTTCCGCATCGTCGGCAATGAGATGTAGACCTATTGATGGTTTCTTATTTTGTCAATTCCTGTTCCGTCACCTACGAGAAATACATTTCTGTTTGGTCACCTACCCTCTTGCTATCGTACAGCCCCACCCCGCGGCGTAATAATTAGGTAAAGCCGGTATTTAAATTAAATAAACATGCATCACCGAAAAGTGCTATACGCCACCAAAATGTTAATATAAGTTATGGTATGAAATGGTCGCTCTAATTGAAGTTTACTTTTTTATTTTGCCAGTCCTAAACCTAGAATAATTGTGATGGAAGATTGACTAAAGTAATAACACTTACATAAATAATTAATCAGAGTGGTAGAAGAAAGTGTACTAAAATGATCCCTTTTTTTAAATTTAGTGGCCTACCAACTGTGATTATTAATAAAATTTTCTTAGTAGGCTCTTAGTAGCTTGCTAGTAGACCTTACTAACTGACTATTAATAAGGCTCTTTATAGAGTTAAGTTTTTCTAATACAATACAATAACATTAAATACTAGAACCTACGTTGAAGTAATCACATACCTACTTTACATTAAAATATTTTTTTTCTATTCTTGTATTTAATCTAATCGTCAAGCGATTCTTAAAAATCTGGGCACTCACCACTGGATGCCTAGGTGCCTATATGGTCGTTCTACACTTATTCGTATACCTACGGTTCACAATGCTTGTACAATTGTAACGTAACGTCTCAAGGTGTACAATGATGGCATAATAAGATTTCGCCTGGAAGGGCCCGTCCACGTGCCCCATTCATTCTTTCACTGCATTTGTGCTGCTGCTGTTGCTGCTGATGTTACTGCTGTTGTTATAATATCATGCGGCAACCTTTCAACTTCCTTGAAAAACGAAAGCGATGCAGTGGTTGCTCCCACTCGGCTTTTCGGTTCTTAGACAGACAACATCGGCAATAATACACGTCTCTGATGTTTATTCACGATATCATTCGTCTAACGACTGCCTTTTTTAACGGTCGTCGAGCCTTTGAAATGCCTCGTCCTTGCATAACTAGCCCCACTAATAACGGAAATCTGTCATATCGAAAGGAACATTTGTGAAAATTAACAGCACAGTTTTACAATATCTAAGTTAGACAAATTAGGAAACCCAACAAATTTCGAAAGAGTAGCAAATATATTAAGATAAATTAGCAGCTGCCTTTTAAATTTTACGAAAGTAGTTTGAGAGAGGAAGGATTCCCTTGCAAACAGTTACGATGTTTTATAAGGGATTGGAGGGAAGCCATCTAGTGCTTCATGTAACATTATGCTACATATGTACTTAGATCCTTTCTGTCAAGGGTGCAAATGTATTCCAATCAGAATGAAGGACACTTTGTACATTTACTTTAAATAGTAAACCTGAAACGATATTAAACTTTGACTATCTATTTATTTATTTACTTTTTAATTGTCTCAACTGACCAATAAGCACACTAGATCAACTAATTAGTTGGTAATAAAGAAAAATTATAAGGTTTAGGTATAAAATATTAATAAGAAACATTAAGCAGAATTAACGCACCATTCCAAAAATTCAATAATAGACAGGGTGTCCCATTTGAAAAAATGGAGAAATCGCTCTTTGAAGGTCGCTTAATTGACTGCACCGTAAAAAATACCATGTATGAAAATAATTATCATTTGATTAGTTTTTAGGTTTAGTACATACGTTGACAGCATAACCACTAAATATTTCATTTTAACTAATCGTAATACTCTCGCATAGAACTAAAAATCCAAACCCTGTTGCAACTACATTTTCATTTCATTTCATTATTAACTCAACTAATTCACCATCCAAACCCAAAAATCGTTGTATCATTGAAAAGACAATTTTAAGTTGATTATAAAAACAAATAATATACAGGGTGTTTCATTTAAAAAAAATATGTTGGAACATGCCCTGGTTTAGTGATTCATCCTGTATATACCAAACTATTTATAAAATATGCGTTTTTTGATACTGTATCATTCTCATAAAAACATATTTCTCCAATCTGATTTAATAAAGGCTATATTGACCTTTGACGCAGTAATGAGAAACCCTGTATACCATGAATTTATTTTACCTGCTACCATCCTGTTCGCAAGTGGAACAGTTAATCACCTTGTATGAAAATAAGACGTCCGCATTTAAAGGTCACCGGTTCGATTCTGGGGCCGACTACTCTGGTCCAAGTTTTTCTGTGGTTTCCTTGGATCATTTAGGCAAATGCTGGGGTAGTAATATTCCACAGATAGTCTTTCACTTCTCTTCTGTCTTCACTTCGTCCGTCTCATCTTTCTTCCCCCACACCACGATTCCTGAAGGAGACTTAAGAGGGCCTTCCGCCCTACCCCTCCGACTTTGCACAAGAGTGTAGGTCGGGGGGGATAGTCCGCCCGCCAATATTGGTGGAAATGAAACACCAAAAAGTTTTTTTTCCAATAATTCATGAAAAATTATTTTAATTACAGGTTTTGTTTAAATATTTAATAAAGGAAATTTTAACAATTTTTACTAAAAATGGTCACTCCGGCGTTTAAGGGGAGCAGGAAAAAAGTGTAACAGATGGGAGGTGGCAATAATCTTCAAAAGAAAAACAATACATAATACTTATAAGTACTTATTGTCCAATTGAATTATCATTTTGCTCAGGTACCTACTTCATCTTCGAAAACAACTTTGGCTTGAAATATTTCTATTTTTAAAAAACAGAAAATTCTCAAAAATAATTCCATAAATATTACTAACACTTTTCATCCGTATAATTAAAATGTTGAATTTTTAATTTTAATTGCTAATATTATCCAGAAACATATTTTGAGTTGAAATTGTAGATACTGATCGACGAAAAAATTGATGAATTTAAAAGAAATTAGTCGTCAAGATTTTACTTAAAATACCTATATTTCTTATAATGTTGCTGTTGGATTTTTTCTTCCCTTTTATTAGGTAGATATGTGAAGTATTCATTTTGAATAAAGCGAGATTTAAGTAAATTAGTTTACTTAGTTTTCGAGCAGGTACTAGTCATAAATTTTACATTTGTATTTTACTTTTTATTTTATCATTTCTTTGTTGGCCCGCCCTTATACCATCTTTTTATAGTAATTTACTATGTAGTATTAAAATAAGGTAGTGATTATTATCTTTGGTTGTAGCTTTATCTATATAAATAGATCTAAATAAAACTCAAAAACCCGAAACTCGACATAACACTTTAGAAATCTGAAATGTGTTTCGATATTTCTGACTAACGGGTTTTTAATTTTTATTTAAAGTTCCATTGTTCTCCAACTGATTATCCTGTGTAGATAGATATAATAAAATGCAACTAAAACAATATTTTAAGAATAACTTTCGATTTCAATTCTTCAGTCACGAGATGGTTGCTTTAAAGTTTTAAAGTACTTCCAAATTCTTGTAGCACCTATATATATGTATAGGTATACCTATAGGAGGTTTTACTACATAACCACATAAATTTTATCTTGACCAGAATTTATTTGAAATTGATTTGTGTGAGTTCGGACTTTCATTGATAAATTTACATTTCTTATCTTAGTTTGAACCTTTGGCAACCTTAATAATTGGTTGCATCCTACACATTTTTTATTTTGAAATAGGAAATTCTTTCATAGCAACTGGTAGTACTCATGTTATTAATATCGTATTACTTTCCCCCACTTTTTTAGATTCGTTTTACGCTTTTTAACATAGAAAAAATGATTTTGAAAAAGCGTAGTGTTTAACTTATTCCGAAATCGTACATGACCGACCGAGTCAATATCTTCTTTTAACTTTAATACATAACGGTCTCCTTTCTTGTAACAAAGGCTTTCCTAATGTCTCGTCCTGCTGATCTATTGTATCCCTTAACAAATAACGCCTACGAAGTCGATGCCAACACAACTGACCGACGGTCAAAGAAACCGTTTAGCACCCTTGTTTACAATCTGCCCCCAAATTACAGCAAACATGCAGCTATTGTCAGACCCAGTGGGATATAAGTACAATAAATCTTAATAAGTATTGATAAGTCGTAGTCGGTCTGCAACATAGAAAATGCTTCTTATTCCCAACACAACGATTTGGAGTTTAATTCAATTGTAACTAATTGCAGCAGAATAATATTAAATAAATAAATCATTAAATAAGTAATACCTATATCTACTATTGTTACCATTTCTTCTCAAAAAAAACTTCGCTCTTAATATACATAAATAGCGGATATTGATTACTAGTTTGTTGTGACATGAAAGAAGTCGATTGATTGTTACAATTAAATGCTATAATTTGCCATTTATTAAGAGGATCAACGGTTTAGAATTTTAGATTAATACATAAACAAGTATACGTAGCATCAGGATTTTTAGTGTTTTTGGAAGATATTTGCTAATTCGTCGTCAGATAAATCGTCTTCATTTTCGCAAGTATGTCAACCGAACCAAGAAAATTATTAACTTTGGAAAAATTAGGACAAAAATTGTTGATATCAGAATTGCACCATTATTTTCGACGTTTATTAAACTTTAAAGATCGAAACAAAAAATGAAAATTTTGAAATTTTCCACTTACCTATAGGTAGGTACCTACATACAGCCTTTATAGAAATTGAACGTTACAAATGCGACATTTAGGTAGGTACCCTAAGTGGTATCATATAAATAAGATTAACTTTTATTTGCGTACAACTAACTTGCGTACAAAAAATGAAAAAATTGGATGTAGAGGTTGGTTATAGGTACCTGTGCGACCACTTACAAAAATTCTAAATTAGCTTAATTTTATACCTATAGGTACTTAACTACATAGGGACAATATATGAATATATGCCGCTATTAAAATGATGCGACCAGAAATTTTGTTTGCAAAAAGGAGAAAAAAGTAAGTTGAACTTAATGAAGCAATCACTTTAAATACAAAAAGATTGGAAACAAATAAAAATATCTCTAGTTTATAATCACCAAATTAAATGAACAGTAAAAAACAAAATAAAACCAACCAAAACACAGAAACACCAAAAAAAAATACTATTTTTAATCCACAATTTTTTTAATTAACTCAAAAATATTATTTTTTGAATAGTATTAAATAAACGCTTTTACAAAATAATATTTTTAAACTTTCGAGAGTGCATTTTTTGTGAAACGTGATACCTATTCAAAAATACAAAATAATTAAACACTTGGAGGAGTTTCACCATTATTCTTCATTGTTCTTGACAATATCGTTTCGATCTACGTTATCATTCTTATCACTATACCTAACTTAAAAAAACTAGGTATCACAGCAACAGAATGTAATAGTCGCTTGTTACGAAATCTACTAGTACACATTAAACAAAAAATCAACATTAGACAAAAAAGCGGATTTTATAAAATAATTTGTAAAAATTGTTATGCCGTTTATGTGGGTCAAGCAGGTAGATCAATAGACATTAGAATTATTAAACATTTAAGTAGCATTAAAAAAACTTGACAAATACTCTGGCTGTACATATTATTGTATCACTTTCGGACACTACAGATTTAGACACTAATGTACCTACCTAAATAAAGATAGAAAATTATCATTATTAGAATCAGTTGAAATTACTAAAGCTCTGTACAGTTCGTCCAATCTTCTTCTAGAAACATTTTCCTCCCCACTCGTTTTAAATAGGCTATAAATTATGATTTGTATAGTATTTGAGTTAGTAATAAGATAGGTACTCTTGATAATGATCTCGTAGAACGAAACAATATTGTCGAGAACAATAAAGAATATTGGTGAAACTCTTTCAAGCTTTTACAAAAATTGATAATGCCAAGTCTCTATAAGACAGTGAGGGAAAATTGCATTCTTTTTATTACAAAATTTCAGTTACCTACGAAAAAACAACATACTTACCTACCTAAATAAGTATTAGGTATACTAAATATTTAGGTATATACGTACAATGTAAATCCTATTGATTGGAATTTTGTATGCAAATTGGAGTAGCCGGCAGGTGGTCGCAGGTATGTACTTACAACAGGGTTGGAAAAAAATACATTTTTTTTATTAAATCTATGAAACAAACAGTTTAATATGTTTAAAACATCTGTTCATGTGTTTTAAACATTTCTTTGTTTTCGTATATTTTGTACATTTTTTTTAAACATTTTATACTTGCTTTACAAGATCTTTTTTTATCATATGACTGACTATTTAACTGACTCATTATTAAGACTGGTTGCCTTTATACAGGTATGGTAAAATGTCCACTGAACGTACAATTTTCTTTTCGGCATTTTTTTAAATTCTGTTCAACCACGTCTATCTGAAAATATTTCCCACTTCCCTGTAAGCTGTTCAAAACTAATTGAATTTTCAAACACTTTTGAACAAAACTTAGTACCTACCTACCTCTCAAAAGCTTTAAATTAAGTACATTATTGGACTCGCTTTTTGTGATTATTATTATTTGAAAAAAAATGGCTAATATACGACGCACAAAATTTTTAACAATTATACATTATAATGAATAAATGAGGTTTTTTCGTAGTACCTACTGATTGGAGATTTTTCATTTTTGTTTTAAACAGTTAAACGCTATCTAAAATGCGTCAATTTAAAACATGTTTTATTTAGATTGTCTTAAGCAGTCTTTAAAACACTTTGTGTTAATAAATAAAATGGATCTGGCTGTAGACTCTAGATGGAACGTTTTGAATGATAGAAGATGATGATAAATAAAATAACTAGGTATATATCAATTATGGCTGGAGTGTCGCAATTTGAATAAACAGGAGTTTAACAACGGGGAATTACATAAATCTAGTTTATCATTTAGAAGATTATCTTTATCGCTGTAGAGGGCTTTTTTAATTTTCTTTTTATGTAAAATGTTTACGTTATTAGGAATTTGTTTTAAACATTGCCAACCCTGAGGTACAAACTACCCGGCATATTATGTAATGAAATTGATTTGTGGCTTAGCTGTTGGTGGAACATTGGTATTTAATATTAAGAGAAAAAACAACACTTGGTATTTTTCTGAACTACCCTGCATCTTCATTAAATGGACGAAAACCGGCGTAATAGTGACCCTATTTATAGTTGCATTGCCACCAACATAAATACCTACGTACGTAAAATATGTAATTATAATTAATGTTCGAAAAACTAATTTACGCAATACAGTTTGCGTCTTATGTGTTGGCACCCCACCCAAATTTACCATGCGATATCGTCGAGAAAACAATACTGACAGCCGCACTGTCCGCGGCACCTTAAAGGGGGCGTGATCGTTAGATTATGAAACGAATCAGCAGCTGGCGCACTTCCCCCACCCCTGTTCTTTCGCACGGTTGTGGCCGGTGTGTATATTACCGAATGATGTTCGTGTGTGTTCGTATTCGGGGTTCGTATTGCAACGACGCGACGGGTGCGTGGTGCGAATCAGCCGATCGGTGTCAGTAGTCGGGCTGCAAGCCTTCGTCGTAGTAGTGTATTCACGTTGCATAATGTGATCCGCGTCAGGACGTTGCGCCGTTGTTTCTCTTTTGTTTGTTTTTTTATTTCGAATAAAGGTTGTTATCGTCTTCCAGTAGCCAAGACGAAGCGAAGTTCGATTACCCTGTGCGTGCCGTAGTGGTATAGTTGTCAATACTGCTAATTGTTGCTGTTTTGTTTCTTGCGATTCGAAATAAGAGAAAATTAAGAAAAATATATAATACGATTGCCATCGTGTGCCTATTTGAATGTGTTTGTAGTACTGTACCTTTTTGTGATCGACAGTGACGTTTTGAAGTTGTCGGTAAGTCCTGTTTTAGTAATTACCTATTGTTAATTATTACGATTCGGAATAAAAGGAAATCAAGAAAAATATATAATTGCCATCGTGTGTTTAGGTATCTGGCCGTGTTTCTGAAGTTAGTACTGTGGGTACATTTTCGTGACCGAAAGTGACATTTTGAAGTTGTTTGTTAAGTCTAGTTTTGGTAATTGTTACCGCGTTGTAAATAACCATAGAATCTTATTAAGTATTAAATAAAAGTTTTTAAGTAAGTAACTTCATAAAAAACACGTGGTTTTTTTATTCGATAATTTATTTGGATAAAGACCTTTAAGACTATTTACGTGCCTTTGGTCAAAAAACAAGGAGATTGTAGCTGCAATACTATCAGTTAGCAAATACTTTGCTTTTGAAGCAAAACAAATGATTTTTACAAAAAAAAAATTGAAAATTTCTCACACTAGCGAAATTATAGGATTTTTATAGAATTGAGGCAGTTTTCTTATTACCTACCTGTAATTGAGATGTTACCATTGGAAATCTAAAAAACTTCCATATAAATTGTTGTTGTTATACCTACCTCCAATAAAATACGTCTTCTAAATTAATGCTAATTGGGATTGTCTATAGCGAAAAATGAAAATGTAGACATAACGGTAAGATCTTGTCTCGAATACGGGATCGACTGTTGGTTTTTTGCACTGAACCGTTCTTTTTATATTTTACTATTCGTGAACGTGGACTTGTGACGATTATTTACTTTTTTTTTAAACGATTGTTTCTTAACATTTTATATTTCACTACTGTTAATTAATTCGTTTTTTTATATGATTAACCATGTTTGTTTATTTAATCTCAGTTTTATTGTCAAAGAAATTAAAAAAACCTGTCAGCATCAATTAACGATAAAAATTACTTAATGGGACTAAATTACATTTAGCATGTGGTTAGGTTAGGTTGATTTAGATTTTTATGTAGGTAAATATCTACCCATAAAGGGACCTATACAGACAGTTCTTTTTCTAAATAAAAGCTGTGCAAATTTAACGTTTACTTTATTTTCGTTTATCAGTGACAAATGTTATTCATAAAGATTTTTGCTTTTACTTATTTCTGATCGTCTTATTATTGCCATTGAATTTCCTTGATGTTCAACCAATTGCTTAAGAAATACCCTCTTTGTATTCTATTCCAATTCATTTAAATTATTATTGTTTACGGTGTATTTTCTTGGATATTATTTCAACATTTTTATAACCAAGGAAGTTAAATGATTTTGTATTTTTACATGGAAATTTCCTTAAATTAACATTGACATTTGTTTTACCTATTACTAGATATATTAGAACGCCGAAATCATTAATTCGACATACGTTTACATACCCACCTATGGCTACTTCCGATTGACTGTGTAGTATCTATCGCATTTTGTATAAATAACAACAATTTTGTTGATCTGTGTTAAATGTGATCATTTTGGAAATCAAAATTTCACCCATGTTAACCCTTCATTACAATTATTAATATTAATAATTAACATACTCAAGGGTCGAATCTCGTCATATTTTCTGTTTTGTATTTATAATCCATTTGTTAGAAAGTATTAATATTCAGGAATAATTTACATTTCCTCTATTTATTATAAAATTATAAATTTATTAATTACATTAGAACCCTGTTTTCTAATATTGAGCTCACGTCCAAGGGGGGTTGAGTAGTTTTATGTCATTGAGAAAATTCGACAGTTCATAAACAATACCCCAAAATCTTTATCCTGAAAATATTTTAAATGAACTATTTAGTAATGTTTACGTAATGGAAAGGAGATATGGGAGTTTGAGAAAAAGAATTTAGAAACACTGCTTTTGCGTAGATGTAGATGATTTGTTTCGTTCGTCTCTTCCACAGAATTTTTATACTGGCAATGAAATAGAAATTTAAATGTTTTTTATACACGGTACTCGCGAAATACTGTCCCCAAGAACTAGTGTTTTTGGGCAATACAGTGTTACCTCGAGATACGAGTAGCCTAACATACGGGTTATTTGAGATACGAGCTGTCGAGCGAGCGAAGTTTTGTTTTGAAATACGAGCGACATTTGAGATACGAAGATACGCTGTGGAAGTTTTTCTAGGGCTTTGCGTTTTTTGTGCATTTACATACTTTATCACATTTCTTTCTATAACCATGGATCCGAAGAAAGTGAGTGGAATGGTCACTACTCAGAAGAAGATGATTTCTATTGAATTAAAGCGTGAAATCATAAAAAAAAAAACAAGGAAGGTGTCTTTTATTATGTTTTTATACAATATTTGTCATTTATAAATACATTTTTCTTATTCAAAAACACGTAACAAAAACAATTAGGGGTAGCATTTTTGGGACTGGAACGGATTAATGGCTTTTCAGTTAATTTCAATGGGGAAAATTGCTTTGAGATACGAGCAAATTGACATACGAGCAAGGTTACGGAACGAATTGAACTCGTATTTCGAGGTATTACTGTATTTTTACATAAATGTGGACTGTATTTTGTAGGTAATTATGAAATGCTTGTTATGGAGATACGCGAAGTACTCTCTAAGGACATTGGACAATGATACATCCTTAAGCATGACAATATTTGCTACTATCAATTCTTTTTAACCAAGTAGGTACCTAATAAGTAGATATCAACAAAAAGTAACTGTACCTTCACGGAGAAAAATAATCATTATTTTATTACTTTCTGAGTGAAGCAACATTTTTCTAGTAAATAATACTAGAATTCTCATAAAATGTACTTGGTGGTATAAAACAAATTTTCATTCTTTCTAATAATTAATATTAGAATAATCAGGCTAAATAAGTCTAGACTTTCTCGATTATTTTATCGTATCGTAAAGAAGAAAATACTAGAATGAGAATAGTTTAGTAAAATTAGTGATAAGAACTGTAAAAAATGTTTTCTAATCAAGTCAATTTTACTAGAATTCAGTCTCAACACCGAACGTAGATTGACTGGGACATTTCTAGTAAAATCTCCTTGAGCGTCTGGTCGTCCATATAATTGACAGACTTTTTAGTCGTTTGCTAGAATTCTAGCAATATTTTCATGATTGTTTTCTCCGTGTATCCGTATTCAGTTAAGATTCTTTATTGGAACCATTTCCACGACAGAACCATTAACGCATTATTTTTTTTAATAGTTGGCAATCTTGAAGTTATATTTAATAGTAGGTAGGTATATACCCAGTGCTATTAATTCGTAATTACCTACATTGACCATTTAATTGTTATTAAGTTTTCACATTGGTAGCGTTATACCTAATATAAGAACGAACTCTCCTTTAAGGCAGTCTATTAATATTTTCTTGATACGGATCTAAAGATGCCTATTAGATTATACTAATAGATTTCCTCCAAGTAAACATGTAATAAGTAAGTGAAGCAGGTTGTGTAAAATGTGGGTGCATTTGTTGCGGTCTGTTCGAGTAAGTGGTTTTGATGTTCTGAGTAATACGAAGCAATTTTATGATGGACGTTAATTACATTTTATAAATGACGGACTAAAATTAAACCACCTGACATTCTGAAAGTTGGTCTTGCATACACATTGCGAAAGAGCATTTGTTAATTCTATGCGACAACCACATGAAGGAGTTTTTAATGAGATATTTCAATTTGCGTTTAAGTTTTACTATTTCGTACTTACACCAGAATGATGATGATGACGCTAAACAATAACCAAGTATTTGTTTCTATTTAAACATTTGGCTGTAGGAACTGCCTGTTCTTGTCTTATACAATAAAGTTGACGTGAGTTATATTTAGTAATGTCATAACTAGAAAATTTTACATAAGGAAATTACGAAATTACATATACCTAATGCAAAATATAGACAAGTATGTGAAGGTCTATATTATAATAAATTATACAAAGCTCTTTTTCTTTATTTTGACTTTTGGTTTCAATTATACAGATATCTACTTATATCTATATAATCTATATATAAAGCTGTATATATATGTACTTTTTGTTCGATCTAATAAAATTCAGACATACCTATATTAGAATGCTAAGCTTTCTTCTACACTCTGGAAACATAAAAAACACCGAACGATTGGAATGGCTAATTTAAAGGAAAAATATTACCTAAATGCACAAAACGAAATTAAACTACTGGGCCCAAAGTAGACTTGTAATGTCATGCACGTAGGACATGATGGCAGGTCGGAAATACCTGGGTGCCTAATCAAGTTTTCAATACTATATGCCGAGGGCCTGCTTATTTAGAAAGTCAAAAAATATGTGAATAAAGACATTACGTTCATTTAGATATTTGGTGCACTTTTTGGTCATATTTGTAGGCTGTATACTTATTTTACAGAAGTAAGTAAAATTTTGCCATGTACCTATCTACCCTAATTTTTTTAATTCTGAATTCAACAAGAATTTTGTAAATCTTGTCTGGTTTACGATGTTTATTTAGATATGAAAATTTCATCGGCAACTCGTATTTACTATTAGAATTAGGTAAGTATACCAAAAAATGAGCTCTTAAATATTAATTCCCCTTATAAGCGATAATGTCGGCATTTTGAGGTCTCCCACTAGTGCAAGGATCCCAGATCCGTGCCCCTTCCACCCTTATGGATTTGAATGGATTGTTTTAATGATCTGTGGTCTGGAAACGTGGAACTTGATGATGGGTGTGGTAATGAAACTTTTAAAAGTAGATTTACAAACTAATTTTGTCGATTGACCGATCTGTGCACAATTAAAGTAGACATCAACAACAACAACGTTAATCGTTATTGAATCTATCTTTTCAACTAGATTCAACAAAAGTGTTTTATAATCTTTCAAGTGTTACGCACATAAGTATGTCGTTACGGTAATTATCGCATTTATGTGGTTTCCAAAATACTCCTGCAAATGTTTTCAAATTATTTGAAGTTTTTTGCAAGCCCAGATAAACCCATAACTATGAATGCAACACTTATTATTAGACTTAATTAAAGTTGACTTAAAGTTATAGTTCGGCTATGCTTTAAGGTCTATTCACGTAAAATTGTAATTTTAGAAAAATTGTTTCTTCACATGTTCATCAAATAAATTGGCATATTTTTACAATGAGATTTGTCAGGAATGGTTTCCCTGTTAATCGCAATTTTTATGACAACCAGCGGTTAGGGTCTTATAAAAGTCAAACAGCAATGCTTAAAT
This sequence comes from Agrilus mali, assembly GCA_029378335.1. Taxonomy (NCBI): domain Eukaryota; kingdom Metazoa; phylum Arthropoda; class Insecta; order Coleoptera; family Buprestidae; genus Agrilus; species Agrilus mali. Next base: position 15,900,914 of record CM055659.1, read on the forward strand.
CATAACTGCACTATGTCTTTAGGTCAACTATACTTACTATACCTATTGATCAGCTTTTAGCCTGATTACCGTAACAAAATGGCTATTAAGCTTGTCGTTCGTAACCACCTTATGAGGGAGGAGTTTGCTACTGCGCATGGCATACTTTACCACTTTTGAGCCATAGTATAGGTATAGAATTTATTAGGGAATCCACTAGTACAAGCTTCTATTTTCACGATTTTTGATTTGTTTCAACCATCACTAAATTGAGATATGTTTAAGCCTAAGTATCTAAGTTTATTATGCTAGAAAACTGAAAGGATTTAATGAAAAAAAGAAAAAAAAAACTGGGAAACATACAAAAACTGCAGGAAATAATGTGAATAAAAACGAATATGAAAATAGGTTAGAAAATGTAGAAAAATGGTGTAAATGTAACAGATAAGTATGACAAAACACAAAGCATCTTCGAGTTCAAGTTGTACCTATTACACTTAACTTGTTGGTGTATTATTCTAGAAATTGAAGAATGTGGGTATCTCTCGCTGCATAAAAAATGCCACTTTAATTTTTTTATTTCCATTTTGCTTTCTCTCAGTTTTTCTCAAAATTAGCGTAAATATTAAGTAGATAACCAATATAAATGGGCTCTTAATCGCGACAGAGTCCTTCCTCAACAAGTCTTCCCACGCAAATTAGGCGTTGTGTTGCCATCTACTCTACGGTTATTTTGAGCATATACCTACTACTTATAAGCAATTGAAATAAATGCTCAATTTTCATGCCAAAATATTTGTTATTATCAAAAGAAAGCATGTGCCAATTTTTCTTAACCTACTTCCCATTTTATTAAGAACCTGCTAGGCGTGTACGTAAATTTTTAATTAATAAGTACCAACCAGTATTATACCTAACTTGTATCTTACTAAGTTTCTATATAAGTATAATAGGTACCTACATACTTGCTTGCAAATGTTTCTTATGTGTATATATACATGTATATTGTACACCTATAGATATATTACGTAGGTATCTATTATTTATTTGTTCATGAAAAATATGGGGACAACGTATTGCTTCGAGGAAGTCCCCGCGCGTTGCATCGTAGTAAAAACCGATGTCTGTCGTTGAGCCGCAAGGCAAGGCAAACAGGCAGGCCGGTCGCGGCCGGCGGCCGATTGGTTCTACTTGCTTTACGACACCTGCTGCGAGATAAGCGTCAGACAAGCGCAAACACACGCGGTTTAAGAAACCGACCATTTTTCTGTTCTGATCGCGAAATGAATCCTTCACATACTAGATATACTACAGGTAGCCTATAAAAAGACTGCAGAATACATAGCTAGGTATAATATACTTCCTACTAAACTTCTTCAAAATAACCTACCGTATAAGATGAAATTGATGCACATCATCTAATTACTACGTAGAAACCAGACATCAGACACCAGAGAGTCGTAAAGTATTGAACTACTAAAAATCTACTGATAGTATTTACTCAGAAATCTATAGAAGAAATGGATTATATAAAGACTGATGAATCCTATATTGTCTAATTCTCTTAAAGTGGTGTCTGAGGGATAAAACTGTCACCAAGTACTGCGGGATTACCTTCCGAGTGTGATGAAATTAATGGACATCATCTAACGACTACGTAGAAACCAGACATCAGACATCAGAAATCGTAAAGTATTGAACTACTAAAAATCTACTGATAGCATTTACTCAGATATCTATAGACGAAATGGATTATATAAAGACTGATGAATCCTATATTGTCTAATTCTCTTAAAGTGGCGTCTGAGGCAATAAAACTGCAACCAAGTGTCTACGAAATTACCTACCGAATAAGATGAAATTAGTGCACATGACGTAATTTACTTCGTAGAAACCAGACCTCAGACACCTGAGAATCGTAAAGTATTGAACTACTAAAAATCTACTGATAGTATTTACCAGACATCGAGTACTAGACAATCGTAAAGAATTGTGCTACTACAAATCTGCTGATAATACTCTGAAATGACATGCTTAAAAACCTGGAAATAGTTTGAAAGCTTTTACAGGACTATTTTCAAACGGTTGCATATTTTGGGGGAAATTACCGTAATGGCTAATGACATTTCAGGTATCTGAAACTCTATAACACTTGTTGAGTCTCAACTGCAAATGTAGGGTGGTTTCCTCTTTCGCCACCTCATTGAAATTTACCTGAATCCACCTTTTCTTTTCCTGTTTCATCCCCTAAAAAATAGATTCTGTTTAGTCACTTACCCTTTTGCTATTTTGCAGCCTCCACCCTCGTCGGGTGATAATTAGGTTAAGTCGTCGAAGATGTATTTAAATACGCATGCACTACTAATTAGCGCTCTGCACCACCGAAAGGTTAGTGTAGGTTATGGTATGAAATGGTTGCTGTAATTAATTTTACTTTTTTATTTTGCCAGTCCTAAGCCTCGAATAAGTGTGAAGTAAGATTGATCAAAGTAGTTAAATACTTACCTACATAAATAATCTACTTTATCTAAATAGTAATTTCGATATACCATACATACCTAGTTTATTTCAGGTGGACAGCTTAACGAATCAGGAACGAATTGTTATCTGCAGGCAGGTATTAAAAAGGTAAGGTGATGAAACAGGAACAAATCAAAGGTGGACTCAATAAGAGTTATTGTTCTTTAACGTTTTTAACTAAATGTATAAGGTTCGGATCGTTCTCATTTTGATCGCTGGTATAAATCATTCGGCTAAATACATCAATAAATCTCTTGAAATTTTTATTCTCTGAGCCTTCAATTTAAAAGAATTAGACAATATAGGTACCTATTTTCTCCTTATAGAACGTTGGAGTAACTATGATTTTTGAGAAATTTAATTATTTTCCCAAATCATGCACTTATTTCAAATTTTTATTTATTATTCTTTTTTTTAAAAATCAGTTCTAAAATATCAAAAAATCGTCTGAGAAATTAGATTTCCTCGTTCCTGAAAATGTCATTAAAAAAAAATAAAACCATTTCAAAAAGAAATTAAAGAATTTAAAAAAGTATTACGTACCTACATAAATAAATACATAATGGTATGAGAAACTGATCTTTAAAAATAACGACGCAATTTTTGTGCTCATTGAGTGGCGATTATTGGAGAGGTTGGTCGACATCCCATGCCAAATATACCAACGAACAGGTTGAAACGATTGCCTTGCATTTGAAAGTGTGGCCGATTCCCGTCGAAAGAAGATTATCTTTCCCGTTTAATAATGTGTTTATAAACAATATTTGTCATGATAAATGAACGATAAATTGAACGGAGAGCGTATAAAAAGGGATTACTCGAGTATTACCACTTGTTGCTACCGTGATATTTTGTTCTGATCTACGATTACAGCCTCGCCATCATCATCGATAGATTAAGATTTCACGTTTTATTATATGGCGTATCGAACATATAACCATACCCATTCAATACATACGTATGGAGGTAGGTATATTATGTGTGTACGTGATGTATTTATGATGGAAAGAAAAAGTTAGGTTCTTTTTGCATTAGGAACCCGTACATGGATTATGGGCCTATGTAACAGAAAATAAAATGGCTTTTTAAAACATGTCGATAACGAAGTGTAGGTATTAAAGACACAAACGATGTCATAGTGCATTGTATAGAGACATTGCATTTGCTGCAGAAAAATGTATGGAAGAGAATGAATGGTTTTGAATCTTATAGGAAATATATCGTACTCATTATGGTACGTACGATCTGTCCTTTTTATGGTACCCACAACCTGCGAATCTTTCCATAAAATTGTCTAATATTTTTTACTTTCTTTCAATAATATTAAGCATATCAGAATCAGTAACATAGTGATAACTTAGTTATTTAAATAATAGATTAGTAGGTGATCCTTTAGTAAATTCCGAGTTCAATTAATCAAAATAATTGACTGCCGAGGTTGCTACTATTTGAAAGAAACCTACAGACTTAAATTTTAATGTTAAAAATGGTCCCAGATGATTTAAAATAGAAAATCATTTAAATAAAAAGGACTCATTTACCTACTAATATTTTGAATAAAACAAAAATTACTAAATCATTGGGTGTCGACATAAATTTCCAATTGTATAAATAATTTTGTAATCATAAATATTGCTTAAATTAAACTTATATGTATAATAAAAAATTAAATAGATAAGTATATCTTAATTTATTTTATAAACATTACTATTAAGTATTTGTTTGTTCTTTTTTTTAAATAATTATTTCACGCCTTTTTTCAGTAAGTACACCTACACAAATATTTGGGCACGTTTACTAGGGACGTGGTTAGGTTTAGGAACTTCTATTGGCATGTTGAACAGCTCCATAGTGAAATTGTTGATAAATATGAATTCATCTGTCTGAAGTTGTTCGACTTTTTCCATTCTTTCTTGCTGGCATCACAGTTGTTATTAGGTACCTACCTTTCTGCAAAAAGAAAAATTTATCTTAATTATATAAAAAGCTTTACCTTTTGAAAATATTCATAGAATCTTGCGGATGCTACTGTAAATAAAATATCCAAAACGGAAGCCCCTGAAATTCTCTTACGCAGTATTTTTGTTAGTTCAACAAGTCTTTCGTTTTTTTTTTTACCTTTTTTCACCACTCAGTTCTGATCCATGTAACAGATTAGCGTCTATAGGTTTCATCCAAAGTTATATCGGCAAAATGGTCGATCCAAAAAATCATCAGTATCATCATGTTACCAAGCAGCTGTTCTCCCAAAAATTTGACTAGATCTAGAACGACGTTCCAGTAGGTGTATTCTTTGCATTTGTCAATTGTATTGTGAGTAATGTTGTCGTTTGTGATATTGTTATTGACAATGGAGTCATCATTTGCGTTCAAAGGTTTTCTAACTTTATTGATTGGACATTCTACGACGCAGTCAGTTGGTTAGGATTTGGAGGATGAATATACCATCGACAAGACTATGATGGACATAACATTTTGTGGTACCTATCTATCTTCTTCCACAGCATCGGTTTTTTCCCTACTGATACTTCCATGTGAAAAAAGTGGTTTTTGGGCAAAGGTAAGTTTCCTACATCTGATATTTTGCTCCTCGGTTCTTTATATTGAACTCTTCGATATTAAATTCCGAAATATTATTCGGAAAGATGTGCTGCATCCTTGGGTAGGAGAAGGTAGCCAAATTTCCAATGGATCGTTGAGGTAAAAGTTTTCTTTTAATTAAACCTCCCTCTCTTGCTTTAAGTGAGATTTGATAGCATGTTGTTGGACATCCCTCCCTCACATGCGATTTACCCTATAGATAGATAGAAAAAATAAGATTTCGTAATTAGTGTCTCCCTTTTAATTTTCAATTTAGCACAGAAGAGCTTTACCATAGGAGCCGTTCATAAAATACGTTCGCATACAAGGGGGGGGGGTCTTGCTGAGTGTGACAAGATGTGACAAGGGGGGTCTACGGCAACGTGACGTTCGCTGTTCCTCAAAAAATTTTACTGAATTTTTACAGAATCCTTACACTTCTGATAAATAGAAATATTATTTATTTGTTCGTTACAAAAGATATTTATTAATTTATTTAAATTATATTATAAAAATAAAATTAATAATTTGACTAGGATCAAAATTTGTGTATTATCAATCAAAATTTATCATGTTCAGGGGGGAGGGGTTTTAGTTTTTGAGATGAAATATTTACAGGGGGGTCACAGAAAGTGTGAAACAGCGTAACAACCGGGATGGGGGGGGGGGTAAAAAAGCTAATTTTAGCGTGACGTATTTTATGAACGCCCTCATAGCAAAAAAATATTTAGGTAAAGATATAGTTCTGTAAACGTTTAATATTTGTGAAATGATTTACTTTAATCTATGTAGGCATACTAAGGTATATCTATGATGATTATAATCGAATGCACAATAGATTTAAATACAATCACATTTATAGTGGTAACCTTATGGTTTGCTCCATTTCTCTCTCGATCCTCCTGCTTAACTATTTATGGAATCGTGATCGTGTTAAATAAGTGTTTCTTGTATAGGTACCTCTATTTATGCGCAGCGGTATAATATAAGGACACACAATTAATTTGAATAAATGTTACTGTAATAATGAGACGTATATTTGCACTTTAAAAGTAAGACGACGATGTAGTTTTACAATAAACTAGCATTGTTATGCAACGAGGAGAAAAATAAGATTTGAATCTTAACAATTTAATGTTGCGTAGGTGTAACAGGTTGTTTTAATGCGGCCACAAAATAAATCACTGCCTTTTTTTTTCCACGGGAACGTTCACTTTTCATTAATAAGTACAACAAGTGTAATAAATAAAAGACATGAACGTTCTTATGAATATGTAGCTACATAATATATGTTCCATACGTAATGAATTGTGGGCGACTGTTAATGTTAATATTCTATACGCATATTTAACTATCGTTATAGCATTTATCACCTATTAACACTTAAAGTGGCTAGAACGTTTTGTTTTTGTAGGTACTCTATAAGAAACGATGGTAATAAACTGAAGAAGCGTTGATATAAAATGTTAATATATGTAAGTACGTAGGTACCTATCGAAATCTGATTGCAAAATTTCCCGATTGAAATATAGTTTAGATTAAATGAGGATCGGAAATGGAAATCGTTTTCTATGGTCTAATCAAATCATCAATTCCTGTTCCATCTGTTCTTTATTTTTTCGACTGAGGCCTTAATCATTTTTAACCCTTCGTATCAAAGAGATTTACTTGCAGGCGTCACCCTTCCACAGGTTGCTGTAATAGGGATATTATTACCTTCGTTTTTTGTTTATTGCTTTCGCCGTTCAGTAAAACAACTGACTTTTTATTTGTTTCTAGTCAAACCATTTAAAATTTTTTGTGGTTTAAGGTTATGGTAGGAAAGGACAAAACCAACAAAATTAATGTTATCGTAGCATGTCAAAAGCGTCTCTTCTCTATGTTAATTTTTTTTTGGTACGCTTAGGTTGGTCAAAATTTATTTAGTTTTTTTCCATTTCAGATAAAGTTTAATGTTTAATTTTAACGTTTTAACGTTTTTCCAGACCATTTTTGTAAATGTATGAATCCTATATCTTTTATATCAGTGCTTAATAAGCGAAATTGCCCGTTCATATATTTAGGTTAATTGTCTAAAAGTTACATTAGCACACGAATTCAAGTTTTGGTTTCCACCTGACATGACCAATGGCCATATGTCTATACATTATTCAGCTAATGTTGATGTTAATTAAATTAAACTGTATATATGTGCAGAATGTCGGCACAATTTAATTAAAAAGTTAACTTTCATTATTTTTTATAATGCTTAATTATTTTAGAAAATATATGTAGGTATAATAATTAATAACAATAAAATATAAAATACGTTGAACGCGTAGCTATTTATTCAATAAAACTGGGTAATAATATAAACGGTAAAAGTAATTTTAATAAACATGCTGCATCATTCTGAAGGTACTTGCATATGGCATTCCAGTAGTCAAAACGATTCACACAATAAATGTGAGGTTTTAAATAATTATGTGTTTATGATGATCATAGTGATAAGTGTTAAATAAGAAAATAGTTAAATCAGGTAAATATCTTGCATTAAGGTTGATAAGAATGTAATTTTTGTGCAAATTGCAAATTAAATTTTTTAATTAGATATTCAAATTTAATCTTGCCAATAATCGACCAATTTAATGTAAGAGTTTTATAATTAACAGGTAAATATTTAATAACTATATTAGTGAATTGATCAATACATTAATTGGTAAGATTAATCACTACTGAAGCTTTTACACCATAAAATATTGAAGTCAAAGATTATTGTAAAATTGATGAATATAACCAAATTTCACATCATTTTTTATTTAAAAGGTGTCAATGTTTATTACCGTAACCGCTTTCCCTGTAAAATCACTTAGGGATAAAGTAAAATGAACAACGCAGTAATTGTACTACGTATTGCAGTGATATAATGAAAATTGAGATTTAATCAAATCCTTACCTTATTTAGGTTATGGTACGAATACCATAACCTAAATATTCTAAGTAATCACATTACATCATTGTTCGGTAAACATTCAACTACCATTCATTATTCAGGTCGTGTTTTCCTTAAACAATACTATTATTCCATTTTTTAGGATCAGAAAGTTTTACAACTGGAATAGACAACAGAAATGTGGTCACGTCCTTTTTCATCCTTCATTAGGGGTTGTTTAAGAAAATAGCAGTGAATTGGTTAAAATTTTATCTCCATCAGTTCCTTGCGATATAGGTATGGTATGTACGTAATAAGTACCTTTAGTTTAAGTACCTATAATAAAACAGTACCTACCTATGCTTTTTGTATGAGCAGTTTCAACTCGAATCTTGTCAGCTAATATTTTCGGGATCAATGTAAAGCCCCACCCCTATTTTATCTCTCCCAAATATAGGTATGGGCCATTCATTGTAACTACTCACGGTGTGGTGTGCCGATGAGAACTATTAAGTTGGAAATTGTTAACCACGCTTCATTGTGTCACCGAATTAAAAAATCGAGCATCTATTTAGATAAATTCATTTATACCTATATTAGGCAGGAATTGTGGGGTTGTTCAATTTGTTTTTATTCTTAAACGATTCTTCCGTTTCCTTACCATAATATGAGCCTAAAGTTCGAAAAATATGTCAATTGAGAAGTAGATAAAAATTCGGCTATTTAACATGTCAAGAACTATTTATTTGGACTGCATATAAGTCTGATAGCTATAGATCAATAACGATAATTGATACCGTCCCACGTAGAACATGCAATTAATTTAGCTATACGTATATATAGCTGCTTATACCTATACTTGGCTAATATATAAACTAATTCTATATAGTCAGTGCAGGGGCGTAACTACGGCTATATCAATGATATACCATAGGTACCTTTATAGGCAATAGGACTCCGTATCTGGACAATACATGAGTTTAATCTGTTAGTGCTAAAATAAATACGTAAATAGAATGGTTTAGATTATTTTTCATTCTTGGAGGTAACACCTTTAAATTATAAAAGAAATGATAATATAAATAGATGATTTTTTTATACGACCGACAAAATACTGCTCTTGCGAATTTGACGTCCACCAGTTAATGTTGATTAGCTGGCAATTCATTCCCAAAGCCGGAGGATAAAGTGAAAGGTTCCTTTCAGCCATCTATTAAGAATCGTGGAAATGGATTAGTAATGGTGAATGGGAAGGCACACCACCAGTGGCGGTTTTACTGTAGGTGCAATTGTTCAGTTAACCCCCTTAAAAATTGAACTAGTTACACCATATAATTTTATCCTTTTAATATTTATTATATTATTGATGATTATCATATAATATACATCTCTTTTACCATTTCATAGTTACAAAACACCAGAGCTGTAGCTAGAGTCGAATTTGAGGTAGGGCAGCATTGGTTACAGGTAGGGCGAAAGTAAAAAATTGATCATAATTGATCTGCCCTCGAATCACGGGCTCCTAAATCAATCACCATGTATATCACTGACCTCTAGGTCAGTAATGTACATTCAATAGCTATTCGTAAACAAATAATTTCTGTGACAGAGCATGAACATGTATCTAAGAACTACTAAATCCTCAATGATGAAGAACAAGCGAACAAGATGGTTGAACTTCCAAATTTGGATGTAGAGATCCACGTCTGAGTAAGAATGAGGTAATAATTAATTGTTGTGTGGGGTGATACGAGTAAATAAATACGACCAAAAATACCATTTAGATCATATTGTTTCTGCAAACTTTGTGCAATATCAGAAGGAATACTATGGCTAACATTATCAACATGTGTTTACCAACCTGTTGCCATGGACCTAGGAGTAGCGATTGTATTTTGTGCTTCCACCTGTTTTGAGCAGTGAGGTTCTTCATGGTCAATTTTCTCTTCAACTCCTCGTTTTTTTTCAAAGAAAGCCCGTATATCCATCGCTAAATCAATGAATCTTCAATTTATAGCAATAAAAATAACAGTTGTAGGTATCGATTTTTGACTAAAACACTCTTTACCGTACACTTCACTTAACCAAACTACAAACAATCATAAAAAATCTCTAGTTTATGTTTATTTTAGTTTAAAAAGGGATTCTCCGTACCATAGATTACAATATAGCCCATATTGCAATATATGCCACGGGGAATCCTCTCTGCATTACAGATATTATAATTAAATAGACCCATTGCTTCATGTGATGGCGCTTCAAATGCCGTCTATACACAGAACAAAGAATTATTATAATATGAAATGAATTTAACAAACTGTGGTATGTTCCGAAAAGTTTAGATATCTATCGCTACAATTTTTTTTATCTCAAAGTAGGCACAAACAGTTTAATTATAATAATTTATCTTAGTTTTTGGTATTTTTAAAGTAGGGCATTGTGATTTCAAGGTAGGGCATTGCCCCACAATGCCCCCCCCCCCCCTAGCTACGGCCATGCAAAACACCAACTTTTGGTTCAAGTTTTATTCTGAACATATCACGAGAGCGATACTCCGTTTGATGTCCATGCGTTAGAGAGAGAGGCGTCGGACGCGTGAAATGGAAGATAATATACACTCAACATACAGCGTTTAGGTGCACTGCACGAGAAGCCGAAATCAGCCGGAAAATGTCGTGCTACGTCGGTACCGGTACCCGACAATCTGTCAGGGTTTTGCAACTTCGGTTAGGCCACCTGGTGAAAATGTCCAGTACGAGTCATTTTTAAAGGCTCCGTAAGCTAGTGTTGGTAGGAACCGATAGTAAAAAAATTATGTGCAGAAGCATGTTCAGATTTCAGAGTTCAAAGTCCACTAATTGTAAATGACGCACAATTTATTGCACAATACGTGTTAATTAAAATATTACGTAAATGATGGAGTCGTGTTCGGTAAAATATATTAAAGAAAATTCAAATAATTTTCAAAATCGTTTCGAAATAAAGAAAAGGGGTCCACCTCGCCCAAAACTACAGCTGATACAAGAGTGTACCTCAAAAGATAAAAAGTTCAAACGTGTGTTTAAAGTAGAACAGTATAAAAAAACATCGTGGTTGTGTGGGTGTAATTTAAACGCATTATTTTGCTTTCTGTGCCTGATTTTTGCCGGTAATCCTAATGAAAGTGTTGAGTTGACAAAGACAGGGGTTACGGATTTGTCACATTTGTCGGCAAAACATAGACGAATGGATTTCCTGTATAAGTAAACGTAAGGTTTTTATTTATTTGTTATTAAATGCCATAAGTATTTGGTCCTCCTAAAAATATTAAAAATCTTCGCCTGCGGCGCATTTACAGCATCGTGAAAACGCTTCATGTTCTGATATTACCTACATGTTATTAACTTTGTGAACCCCCTTCGTATTTGAGCACGAGCCGCCACTGCACACCACTAAATGAAAATAGAAAATAAGTGAAAAATTATTTGTGGAATATTACTACTCCAGTATTTACCTCAAAGATCCTCAAAGGGCAGGTAGACCTGAAATCGAACGAAATGGTCTGCGTAAGAAGTTAAATCTTCGTAATAAATCGTGAGAAATTTGCATTTGAAAGTTCTCGTTTGGTTATTATTTTTTTTTCATAAGGATTCCCTTACGATGAAATGCAGCATGCCTTGCTGTATGATTCGTAATTTACCTATAGACGAGGAAAGAGAAGGAACTCATAATTTTCAACGCTAAGGTGATTGCTTATTCAGGCATCTCGGCTCTAAAATGTCATTATGAGTAGGTAGCGCTTCATTTAAACCTATTGTATTAAAATGTCAACAGTATTTGTTCTTAATTATAATAGATATAATTCTATATTTTTTACTTTTTTAATTGCTAAATGTGACATCGCCAATGGAAATTTGTGGTTAACAACTACTTCTCACATCTTTCTAAGTACATTTTACCATTGGAAAACTGTCAGAATTTTATTCCAAGAAAAAGAAAATATGAAGCATTACGATCCTCTTTAGTAAATTACTTGGATATTTTCTTTTATATGTAGGTAAGCCACAAACAAATTAAAAGTGAATTTCTTTACTTAACAATAATATAAACAATTATTTTTACCTGAAAACCGCGACTCTTGTCTATTTTTCTTACACTGTGATATTTACAGTCATAAGCACAACTACGCACTGTTTTTCCATAAGCCCAACAACACTTTTCACACAGTTTCCTTCGCTGTTTACAATAGGTACATTGTTTGGCACCAAAAAAAATGGCGTCCATTTCAATTGTGGCATCGGAACACGATGCAGGCACAGCATACGCGTCTTTTCTAGTCTACGACTTTACTAAATATCAACATTAAGGGATTCTTCGTATAATTGAAGCAATAATAGTGATGACTACCAACTTGGTAGGTACAAAGCGAGTTTTGACTGTTTTAAAAAGCATGTAGCTTTTGTCAGCATTTGCGGATGTCAGGAACCCCCCCCCCCCCCCCCCGCTGATTTGACATACGAGTAGAAATCATTCAAATGAATTTAACGACGCCACTGGTTTGTGAGCGTGTAATGTAATGTAGTATGGTGTAGTATACGCAGACAGATATGTAGGTAACATTGTTACGCACGCACTCATTATCGTCCACGTCTATCTTTTATCATATCGTACCGGCACAAAAACACACAGGTACGAGATATGTTATTATTGTGCCAGTTGAGCTGTTGTTGTTGCTGTTACCTATATCGCTCTTGTCTCTTGTAATTAATTAACAAATCGTGTTACACGCGCGCACACAACCGCGCGGTAAAAGGTTGCTTACTGGTCTAAGTGAAACGCCCACATCTATAAAGTATATCTACTCATGTACTGTGCATGCACAGGTTTATTACTTTTGACTTATATTTTCTTTATTAGGTATACCTACGATTAGGCGATTAAATTAATTGAGATTTGAGGTTAAGGTTTCTACAAGAAAGAACAAATAGCCAATTAATGATTTATCAAACATACAGGGTTGATACACATAATTAGATTTATTTAGAGGCGGGGGGGGGGGGATTTTTCACCTCAGTCGTATCTTCAAAACATCTCAGAAGTTAGTACCTCCTTAGGGTAGTCTTCATATCAAATTTTATTCAAATGGCACGATATATATTCGAGTTATTTTCGTAAACTGTACTTATTGTTGTCGCAAATCATTGATGCAAAGAAATTGATGAATTAATAAGAGACAGAAAATAAAGCTAATGCATGTACCCGTACCCTTCTTAATTTTCTTTGTAAGCTATTAATTAATTCTCGTAAGAAGTTTACAACAGTTATATCTAAGGGTGGCGGTGGTTTACGCCCTTGTCAGATTTTAAGAAAATTGAATTATACTTCAAAAAGTAGTACCCTTATGGACATTTTTATGTAGCAAATTTTATTAAAATCTTATGAAGCAGTTTTGATTAATTGAAGAAAAACGATTTTTTTTTTCTTAGGTTTATCACCCTCTCACGGATAAACGAAGTAATTTGCGATTTAACGACTTATTTTCATCCCAGAAAACTGTGGTTTGGCGCAATGACGACAAATCTGAATAGACGTGGGGCATAGACCACGAGTTTAATTTGTAATTAATTAATATTGACAAGAATACTTACTGATCAAATTACTATTACATAAAAATTTATAAATACTGATTGTACCTAAGCATTCTTTATATTTTTATTAAGTATGTATATCTCTTCAACTTTTGAAGAAAATGTTTATATTTGTGTATATACCCATAGATATGTGCATCCCATTTGAATATGAAACGGTTTAAATGTTTTCCATATAATTGCAATATTTTTCTTTAAAAACTTCATTAATGTTAATTGTTCGACTTAACGAGCGATTACTAATTATAACAATTTCAGCGTATGTCTTATTATACTTCTCATATTAAATACATACTCTTAATATACGTACGAGTGTATGAGTATTTTCTGCGTCTGAGCGTAGATCAGTGTATTTATAAGTTTTATAACACCAAGAGTAAATTGTCTGAAACTATTTAATTTTCTTGAAATTAAGGAAGGCGGGAGGGATTGCTTTTAACAGCGCGCGGAAACTGTTAATTACCTTTACTGAGTACCTAATAATTATCAAATGGACATAGCACATACCTGTAGACTAGTGCAAACTAAGTATATCCATGCTGTCTTCGTTGAACGATCACTTATTACTGGTGGTCGAACTTAATCAGCTGTTTTTAATAAAAATGCTGACGCCCACATTGCACTAGACAGACATGTTATGTAAATTAAATATTTATAAAGGCATTAGTTCTTGTGAGCGGTCATTTATAATGAATAAAAATAAAGTATAGTGTACTTCCTGTAATGTTATTCAAAAATACCAGAAGTTCATTTCATAAGAGCATAGGAACAAAGGCATATGTTTCTCTTTATATTTCCGAACGACCATTAATCGTTTTTATTTGAGTTACCTTTTTATTGGCTGGAGCTAGCAATATATTTTTATAAGTACCTATGTACGAGTCAATTCACTTATGTTAGAGATAGTTTTACTTACTGTTGCTGTGTACCACTTCCTGCTTGATTGTGAACATTTCCTCTTTGTTGACAACATGTGTATTTGTTAATAATTTAAAACAGAAACTGAAACAAGTGAAAAAGCTTTAATACCTACGTTTCGCTGAGAGTTAGGCAGTTTCTTCATGTACAGATTTGGTGGTCATGTAGAATATTTTTTTGGATCACTGGGATAGTGAGTGGTCGGTAAACATAACAGTTATAATTTAACCTGCAGTTTATATTATTTAAGTGAAAAGTCAGAATACCAAGCACTTTAAAAAACAAAATAAATGTTTTAAGCATTAACTAATAGGACATTTATCTATAAACGCTTGCACCACGCAAGGTTTTTGTTAGAAACAGAGCTATTTGTTTAATTACTAAAGCTTAATGCGTGCGGCTATTTTCTTGTATTAATGGTTTTAAGTCGCATTACCTACCAGGGCGACTATACATTAATGATAACTATTTTGTTTAAGTGAGAAAATTAATTTATATTATACTAGCAGCAATACCCGGCGTTGCCCGGGTAAGAATATATTACACGTTTGATGGAACATTCTAGAATATTCGCGAATTTAGAACTATCCAGAACATCCCATAATTATTCAAAACATTTTCTTACTTTTTTTAACATTCTGAAACATTCTTGAATGATCTTCAAGATTCTGGAACATTCTTGAACATTGCCAAATCATTCTGAAATGTTATAATAAAACACTCTTTTACTTCTTATAACGTATTTGAGCTCCCTGTAACATTCTAAAAAAATCTGTTATATTCTCATCCCCACTCCGTGCTGTTTGCTGGGTGAGTAGTGACATCAGTAGACGCCTGTCGGGGATGACTAATCGAATGATAATAATTGATCAGTTATCGACCACTGAGAGTTGAAGATTATTACAGTACTAATATCGCTATTAAAAATTGAGGGTTGGTGGTAGGAGGGTGAAAATTAAGGGTTATATGTATTTTTGTATGCTGTATCATAAAAAAATATAAACAAAAAATTTTGTCTAAAAAATAAGAAAAAAACATTAGCACCTTTAACATTTAGGGGGATGAAAAATAGATGTTGTCCGATTCGCAGACCTAACCGATATGCACACAAAATTTCACGAAAATGGGTCGAGCCATTTCGGAGGAGTTTAATTACAAACACCGTGACACGAGAATTTTATAAGATATTAGATTTCATCATATAGTTCGATTCCATCAAACAATTCTGGCTTATTTAAATTTTCCTTTATCGATGGGAAATTATTAAATATTAACCTGCATAAAGATGTCGAAACTCTTGACAATTATTTTTAATTCTCTTAACTTTTTCTCGATTTTTACGTAACTGTTCTTGTCTTAATTTTGTCTTAAATCAAGAAAAGTTCAAAACCCGAGTTCTTGAAAATCAAGTCTGGTGAAGTTCTAATTTTGAGCTGCATTTGGTACTGAACCTCGCCTTCCTTTCATCATCAGCCGCCACTGTATTAAATTGATTTTAAAATTATCTACTAAATTTCGCTCTAGTAGTTTTTATCTTATTATTGCTAACTGTTCTAAGTATTTCAATAGTTATTGTATTATTCCTAAAAGGTTTCTAATTGGCGTTTGTACTCTTTTTTTCAAAATTCAATAGATGTTTTATTGACAAAAAAAGAGATGTTACCACACAACCTACAGAATTCTATTGAGCATAGGTAGTTATGATAATTCTTTTTATTGTTAGTCAACAGTTGTAACAAAACTATTCGAAGGTGTCACTTATGTATTTAGTTGCTTAGTATTTCCCTGAATACTTGTTGTGAGAATCAACTTAAGAAAAAACTGTTAATTTGTTACCTATATTTTTGTTGCCTATTATCTACGCCCACAACATGTACTTATGTTGCATACATAATTACAAAGAAATGTTGACATAGGTAGGTCTTACGTACCTACCAACAAAATGCTTAGGACTTTCTTAGACTTTTAGAACAAACATACCAGAGATTGTTCGATAAAAATAATTGAAAGTGCCCTCAGATTTCTTTTATTATATCTTCACCATTTATTTTAGAACACTGGTATTTTTTTATTACTTTAAAGCTATCTACTGGCTTGGAACTTTTGAAAAAAGATTTGGAAAGGTATCGACATGAATTTAAAAATTTAAAAATGGAAGCGAATAGTGTAGCAGAAAAATGGTCCATCACCCCTGAATTTTTTAAAACTCGTCAGAGGAAGGTAAAACGCCATTTTGATGAGCTTTGCGATGATGAGCGTCTCCAAGATCCGGAAAGTTTGTTCAAAGTGAACATATTTTATCGAGTATTAGACATCATTTATAAACCGACTGAAATCGCGTTTCTTTTCAATGAATGAAATTGTTTCAAAATTTCAGTGTTTTGCAGCCTTCCACTTTAAAAGTTGTAAATGACACTGATCTATTAAAAAAAGCTATAGAATTTGTTGAGATATATAAAAAAGACATATCTGAATCATTTGCCAGAGAAATTCTCAGTTTTCGATCCACTTTCAGAGACGAAAAGAAAAATCTTCGTGTATTAGAGACCTTGCTGATTTATTATTATAAAAAATCATTTTGTCCTGCAGCTTTCCTGAAGTATGCACTGCATTAATGTTATTTCTTACAATTCCTGTGACTACAGCTAGTGCTGAACGATCATTTTCAAAACTAAAATTGATAAAAACCTATTTAAGAAACTCTATGAGACAAGACAGGTTATGTAACTTGGCTATTCTGTCTATTGAAAATTCTATGGCCCGATCTTTAAACTTTGATGATGTTATAGACACTTTTACGGAACAGAAAGCTCGAAAAAAAGATTTTTCTTAATAAATATCTTATTGAAATTAAATTGTTATTTTTATTTCATTGTAAATGTATGCAGGTTTTCCTCACGATGTTGTTGCTTCACCGAAAAGCTAGCGAATAGATGATAAATGCATTGAGATATTATGTTTTATGGATGAATGTGAAGTTTCCAATACGCATTGGGCTAGCGTGGGGACTACAGACCATTCCCTCTCGCCTAAGAGAGGAGGCCTATGGCCATTACTGGGACATATACAACATACAACGTGTTATTGAGTACGCTGAAAATCTCGAAGTTTATTAAAATTAAACTGAGTACAACGTGACGATTTTTACTGATAGGGCCCCATCAAAAGAATTTGCCACGGGCCCCAGATGGTATAGCTACGCCACTGTCCCTGAACCTCTTTTTTAGGGAATTGTAGAAACGGGTGGGTGGTGGTGGTTAGGGAAGTACAGCAAACATATGCAAGAGTAAATATTTGGGAGTTTTGTAATCAATCCATTTTTATAAAACTGTAAATGGTTATGTTTTGTCGGTCACAATATGTTAAGTCGATAAATCTGTTTAATGTACGCATAAATGTCATCTGGTGTATTAATTAAAAATTTCTTAGTTCATCTCTCGGTTCGTTCATAAACATTCATATTTATTGTTTAGCAGCTAATGAAACTTTAATAAGCCTATTAAAAGTATAAATTGAGAGAGGCTTGGGAATATCAGGAATTATTCAATAAAGTACGGATAATTAATCCTACCAAAAAGAAATAAAATATTCCTCTTAGGTAGGTGTTTATTTTGGTAGAATTATTTACCTTAATTTCCGGAATGCAACGGCAACAACAATATTAACAACAAAAACAACAGGAGAAGTTATTAAAGTTACGTACCTATGTGAGTGTATTACTTGTGCGTTGAGCGTTATTATTTCTGAAAACAGCCGGTTTAATTAGACTCAGAACCACCGACGAGCAACATACACGTATAGCGCATTAAACCAACGTCTTGACCCAAATGATTAACTTAATAAGTAGTAAACCAACCGGTCCTATATTTATTTGTGCTGCCAATTACGTTCGTATGAACGCAATTTCCATTGTAATTACACACCTACTTTCCGCATCGGCAATGGCAATTTTATGATGGCAAGGTGGGTGCCGATTGATTGACCATAGGTGCACATATACATAAATGGGCGTAGAAAATAGTAGCGGTTTGTCCATAGAAACTGCGAAACAGTAGAAGTATAGAAAACTGCACATATGTTGAAAACGTTATTGTACATTATTTTGTTGATCTTTATAGAAGGGTATGTACTTGTCTGTTATGGCTCTGGAAAAGAAACTTTAACATGCTTGGTAACCAAGTATTTTCCGGGTTGTTATGCCGTGGTCCTGTCTTCCTCCTTTACTAAATGTTTCGCCAATCTCGACTGCTGGCATCTTCAGTCTCATCAGAAGAAGCAGCAGGAGCAGCAGATATCTACTGAGGATGCCAGCAGTCGAGACTGGCGAAACATTTAGTAAAGGAGGAAGACAGGACCACGGCATAACAACTCGGAAAATACTTGGTTACCATACGAACGCCGGCCGTGAAAACCTACGATCACCTTTTAAGCTTTATTGTCATTACCTCGTACAGGTTGGCAGTGTCCTACTGACCATGCATTACATTTTGGTAGATACGGTGGAAGGTCCTGTGCAGCTTCCTTTAGAAACCATGGGAATGAGCAGATGATGACGGTTAAGAAGAAGAAAAAGGAAGTCAGTAAAAATATGAAAGATTGTTTGTTACTATTTATCCATCAGACAACTAATGATTAGATCAGATTATAAAATGCTACACAGTTAAATTTGTATTGCAACATTAAAATAACGAGTGACGACGACAGTGATTGAATAGATGTTAATATTTACCAAATATAGAAAACAAGTCCGACAATAACGAAAGAGAAGAGTCTGTACCATTGCATTTTGGATAGATACGTGTTTCTATCTTCAATTTGAAGCCATGGGAGTGACTATATGGTAGTAGTTAAAAAGATAAAGATAATATGATGACAATGGAAGATCAATTTAATAGCGCGTGACAACGACAGTTACTGAGTTAATTTCTTTTGTAAATAAGTAAGAAGTCTGATAAAAACGAAAAAGAAGAGTCTACGCTGTTCCACACTGTTTAACATTTCAATAGTTATGTTGAAACATTCTCTGCAGTATACTTTAGGGACCACGGAAATGAATAGATGATGATGGTTAAGAAAAGAAAAATGAGATGAAGACAGTGGATAGTTGAAGGATTGTTTATTATAGTTTAACCTCTGGACTACCAGAACATTGAACGAGTTGGTTTGAATTTTTTAATTTAAAAAAATCTAGAAATGACAAAAGAGAAGAGTTTATATTTGTCTGTCATGGTTCTGGAAAATAAATTTTATTAATTATCATCCTTTCATCCTTGTGGACAAACGTTCCCACTGATTATATTGTGTTACATTTTGGTAGATTTAATGCAAAATCTTCTCCAGCTTTCTTTACAAACCATAGCAAATGGTCAAGCAGAGGAAGATGAAATAAAATTGTGGAAGAGTGAAAGGGCGTTTGTTATGATATAACCACTACACGAGAGAAACTACACCAGATTACGGTATGATAATAATCTAAGTTATTTGATCTGCAATATTACAGCGACTGTAAATGTGAGGCCATTTGATTTTTTAAATAGAAAGGAAGTCTAGTAATGACGCTACAGAAGAGTCTATACTGGTCTATCATGGTCTTGAAAAATAAATTTTATTGTTTTATTCCCATAACCTTATTCTGGCAGGTAAGCTGGCTGTCCCACTGATCATACTGTGTTAAATTTTAACAGATACGATGGAAAGCTCTTCCCATCTTCCTTTCCGTACCCATGGAATTTGAAAAATTCTGGTGGCTAAGAAAGGGAAACGAGATACAGACGGTGGAAGGGTGAAAAATTGTGAGTTATTATTATTATTACTAGGCAACTAAAAACTAGATTAGATTAAAATATGATAATAACCCGAGTTATTTAAGAGCTAGGGCTCATGCTGACGACCAAGTTGTCCCACTGATCACACACTGTTATTTTTTCATTTAATTTTCGTGTATATAATGAAAGATGCTCTTAATCTTCCTTTGTTAATCTCAAAGTTTGATAAAATGGAGGTAGTTAAGAAGAAAACACGAGATAATGACACTGGAAGAAGAATGAAAGGCCAAAGACAATGACGATAAAGTAGACTCTGTACTAGTCTATCATGGCCTTAAAAAAAATATATTACTGTGTTTTAATTTCAGAAGCTCATCCTTTTGGACAGGCTGTCCCACTAACCCAACTGTGTATCTCATCCAGTTTTTTTTTCAGGACCTTGGAAATTGTTAAAGGGTAGTGGTTAAGAAGAGATTGATGAAATCATTTCTCGAAAGTTTCCACTGAAGAACTAAACCTTGCCTTTTCAAGAAATTGAGATCGAGGATTGTTGAATAAATTGAATAAGTTTCCTAAGATGTTCTCGAACTAGCAAGACATGTGTTGGTTATATTAATCACTGTGATTAGCACTAGATTTCATTAGATGACAATATTCTAGCAATAACTTGAATTTTGAGACGTTATTTACAAGTAGCATTGAAATATTATGCCCGTTGTAAAATCAAATGCTATAAGGCGAGAACGTCGCCTATTAATACAAGCTTATAAATCAACTCTAGAAAATACTAAATCGTATTCCTAACCATGTTTGCCCGTTACTCCGTTTGCACTGTTCTAAAATCAAACAAATGCGACGTTTCACCGCACGCATCTCCAGCAGCAATCTTTTCATGAACGTAGAACAACTCTGCTGGTGGTGTTTTAACACGGTTCACTATTTATATTACCTAAGCAAACACTGACGAATATAAACTGAGAGAAGACCACCGTACGCATAATTGAAAAGCAAAATATCCGCTGTCGAGTTGTCTTTGTAAGAGTCTCTCTGCCATGATAGCTGTCGAAGTATTAGTATTACTACCACTTTACAATATACTATTACCGAAAAGGTTTTATGGCTACTGATGGACACGTTACAATTTTAACATAATTAGTAGTGTTACATTTTCAAGAATTTTTGTCTTGATTCTTTCTTAATTCAAGATGAAAAGCACTAATGTGAAAATCAAAACTAGATCCGAAGAACCACATCGACAATTTTCGAAGTCACAATCAGTGGCGTAACTATACCATCTGGGGCCCGTGGCAAATTCTTTTGATGGGGCCCTATCAGTAAAAATCGTCACGTTGTACTCAGTTTAATTTTAATAAACTTCGAGATTTTCAGCGTACTCAATTACACGTTGTACGTTGTATATGTCCCAGTAATGGCCATAGGCCTCCTCTCTTAGGCGATAGGGAATGGTCTATAGTCCCCACGCTAGCATAATGCGTATTGGAGACTTCATATTCATCCATAGAACATAATATCTCAATGCATTCATTATCTATTCGCTAGCTTTTCGGTGAAGGAACAAAATCGTGAGGAAACCTGCATACATTTACAATGAAATAAAAATAACAATTTAATTTCAATAAGATATTTATTAAGAAAAATATTTTTTTTTGAGCTTTCAGTTCCGTAAAAGTGTCTATAACATCATCAAAGTTTAAAGATCGGGCCGTAGAATTTTCATTTGACAGAATAGCCAAGTTATATAACCTGTCTTGTCTGATAGAGTTTCTTAAATAGGTTTTTATCAATTTTAGTTTTGAAAATGATCGTTCAGCACTAGCTGTAGTCACAGGAATTGTAAGAAATAACATTAATGCAGTGCATACTTCAGGAAAGCTGCAGGACAAAATGATTTTTTATAATTAATAAATCAGCAAGGTCTCTAATACACGAAGATTTTTCTATTTCGTCTCTGAAAGTGGATCGAAAACTGAGAATTTCTCTGGCAACTGATTCAGATATGTCTTTTTTATATATCTCAACAAATTCTACAGTTTTTTTTAATAGATCAGTGTCATTTAAAACTTTTAAGGTGGAAGGCTGCAAAACACTGAAATTTGAAACAATTTCATTCATTGGAAGGAAACGCGATTTCAGTCGGTTTATAGTGATGTCTAATACTCGATAAAATATGTTCACTTTGAACAAACTTTCCGGATCTTGGAGACGCTCATCTTCGCAAAGGTCATCAAAATGGCGTTTTACATTCCTCTGGCGAGTTTTAGAAAATTCAGGGGTGATGGACCATTTTTCTGCTACACTTTTTGCTTCCATTTTTAAATTTACAAATTCATGTCGATATCTTTCCAATTCTTCTAGACAAATTTTGAAACGTTTTAAGGCATTTGAAAGATCGGTGGCTTTAGACTAAGTGATTTAGAGGCTGCATCTATAGTAAGTAGGATCTTGCAATGGAAAACCAATAACATAATAAAATTGTAGTTTTCGATCTTTTTTTTGAACGAAACAGCTTCATTTCTTTCATCTGATTTGAAATTGTATTATGGTCTTTAGTTGTCTCACTATGGATTTTAAGCAGAACTTATAATTATATATATACTTTTCAAATAAAATAAAATACTCAGGTACAACGTAAAAAATATTTTTGAGCTCGCGGCCTCTTGGGCCGAAGCCCTGTTGGGTCGGGGGACCGTGGCATTTTGCCAGCCCTGCCACCCTATTGTTACGCTACTGGTCACAATGTCAATAGTCTTTTCATCTTTATATAGTTTGATAAATATCGAATAGGATAAAGACAAAAAAAGAACAAGATCAAAGAATTGCACATAACAAGAGAAATTCTTTTCTTTATCATGAATTTCCAGTCAAGTTGAACTTCAAAACCAAGACCATTGACTCGGTGAAGTTCGACTGTATCTACAAGGTGTTAGAACTCTTTGTATAACAACAAAAATGTTTTGTTAGTCAATATACCCATTTCGTCACCACTAAAACACTGTAAATAAGGTTATTGCAATTTCTCGTTTACTTCAAAATTCAATTTACCGTTGTGTAAGTATCCTACCACTAGAATCAGTACAAAACAAGACCAAATTTGAAGGGTTCATTTAAGACCTGAAGGGCGGTAGCCCCATCAAACCATCATCTTGAATAAAAAGACAAGGAACAAGATCAAAAAGTTGCACAAAACAAGAAAAATTCCTTTTTTATCTTGAATTTCGGGTCAAATTCAACTTCAAAACCAACGCCGTTGATTCGGTGAAGCTACACTGTATCTACAAGGTGTTAGAACTCTGAATAACAACCAAAATGTTTTGTTAGTCAATATACTCATTTGGCCACCACTAAAAACACTGTATATAAAGTTATTTCAATTTCTGTATTACTGCAAAATTCAACTTATCGTTGTTTAAATATGCTACCACTAGAATCAGTACAAAACAAGACCAAATTTGAAAGGTCACGAAACCCTCATCTTGGAAAATTATATTTAAACTTAACGCTGTTACATACGTATATGTATTTTTAAGTGTAATTACTTATCGGCCCAGCATATGATTATTATTTATACCAGAGACATGAAATTGCATATTTTTTGTGATTTTCTAAATTTCTTAAGAATGTTGTTAAGTATCAGCTTTTGTATAGATTTTGGTACAGGTTATTGACTTGATAATAATTTACCTGTTCCCATATTAACTGTGATTCTTATCTGTTGTGTGTTAAATAGTTTTCAACTATTAGATAGATTATTTCTTAATATCGTGGGCTACAGTTATTCGTATAATTAACCATGACGTTCGTTATAGTCGAAGTTTGCACCTGTAGATCGTGAGTTTATATTTTAATGACTAGTAAAATAGCATCGTCTATTATGTTATGGCTCTTCGTAGTGTACAAGACGCGTCATTTTCTCTACACTACCACACAAATAAATCTGGGAATATATGATTATATGTATTATTTCTAGGTACTTATGCAGAGACGTATCCAAGAAAATAAAAAAGAAAATACCTATTAGAAACTCTTCGTCATAAAAATATTAAGATGAGAAAACCAAGCTTTGAGCAACCAATTAAATTGTAGGAAACCGTAAAAAATATAGAGGAATTGTTCTTGCCATGCAAAATACCGTCCTGTTAAAAAAAAAGATAATTACAAAGAGGTAATATTGTGACGTTCCCCCTCTCGGTCCCTAACCACCAAACAGCAGTGACCACTAAGACCAGAGCCACCCGTTCTGGTTCGCATTGGAATTCTACGCTAGTCGTTTATACGTTTCGACATTCCTCCAGATGTCAATATCAGTGAATTATTATCTGAACTGATTAAACATGGGTTTGCTTAAATTAACGATGAACTGAAAGCACGTTTTGGGAATATGTCTTTTAACTCCTGAAGTTTGATCGACCTATTTTGTAAAGGTCCCTGTTAAGTTTTGATTGTTTCTTTACAAATGAAAATTGAAATCCTTTGACTGGTGGTTGAATTTGATTAAGAACGTCAATTGATATCAGAGAAAGTACTGGTCTTTGAGGAACTCAATTTTCTGTTATTTTTTCTTAGTTGGTGATTTTTTGGTAATTCCGACCTTGCATTCTCTTTAGGGTGGTCGTTAAAAATAATTTTTTTCCGGCGCTCTAAAAAAACCTTACTTTTTTTTTTTTCAAACAAAGACCACGGGCCACCAGCCAATTTAAGTTCACTTTTCGATAAAGTTATAGTTTCTTTTTTAATTTGTCACATGATTTAAATTTAGATAAAATATCATGAAAATATCGAAAATTAATGATAATTTGAGGGAATTGATCATATTTCAGGAAAAATAAAGGTTTAGAGCTCAAAGTGATGACTGAATGGAGTTTATTAGTTTATTAATAAGATTATCTTGATTGATATGAACTTCATTAAAAATCAAAAGAAACCTTTTAGTGGAGAATTTAATTTCCTACAAGCCTATTTTCATGATTTTATATCTAAATTTAAATACCTAATGTGACAAATTTTTAAAAAACTTTAATTTTATCGAAAAGTGAACTTAAATTGGCTAGCGGCACGTGTTCTTTTTGTTTAAAACCAAAAAAAAATTCCCTGTAGTTTTTCGTCAAAAGAAAGCATTTTTAGGGCGCCGAAAAAAATTTTATTTTTAACGACCACCCTAATTCTCCTGTTGGATATTTGTTTACGCTTCCACACCATGATATGGGCGTTCTCTCTGACTATTGGTGATCTATAGCTTACAACTAGTAATTACAGATCTGCCTTATTGAAACTTGGCAAGTATTTTATTTAATTATAGGCCCAAGTACATTTTCCATTAATTTACATATGAAGCAATTGGTCTATATTAAAATAAAATAAAATTTCTTTTATTATCAAAATGGCCTATATTTAGTGAGGATTTGATTATGGCTGCTTTGCATATGGGCATTATAATTACTTATTCCTTTGCTATCTTCTGGGCGTGAGCTTAAGCTTTTTGCGCTCAGTTTCGTTAGTAAACGAATTACAGCACGTCAGGGGCAAAATATTTGTTATAATAAAAAATAAAGTCTACATTTCACCCTTAATTGCTCGGCTTTATCAAAGGCCAAAAACAAAATTCAAGATTTATGGAAAAAAGTTTGCCGCTGACGTGCTTTGATTCGTTTATTATAAAGATTTTTGGGTGGTCATAACATGCACCATATGGCACATTAAAAAATAAGTATGCTTAAAAGACCTACCCCACAGTTTACGATTTTTCAGATGTATGAACTTATAGACTATAGCAGTTTAAAAAACAAAACACAATTTAAATACATACACAGACTTATGATAAAAATAGGTGAATTTGTTTTTACCTACGTGTTTAATAAAAAAGTTTCTTGTTCAATGTTTGAATGTTTGAAGTCGCCACTGTCTATTAACATCAACTTAACGTTCACGTTTTTAAATAGATAAAAGTACCTGTTCGAACGTCTGCTAATAACTAATCATTTTAAATTAACGTTAAAATTCTTCCCACATCGTCATTCAGTGAACGAGCGTGTACACAAACTTACTTATATACGTTTGTATGTGGTAATATAAAGTAAGTGCGGTGCGGCAAAGTCGATGTCTGCCGTCAAAGATATTAATGCATGTTTAGTTGAACGTGAAGGCTTAGCGATAATTTTTGGACACCTCAAATTTTAATTTAATAAATGTCGTTAAACCCGAACGGACGAATGCCGCAAGTGGAAACCAGAAACCACCGGAGCCGATGAGAGTAGTGAAACAGGTGAATAACGTTACGTAACAGACGTAAGCGACCAGTTCGATCCATGGGTACACTCAAAGGCATTTTAGCTACTCAATTTTTCATAAAACTAGAAATAATAGGGACTATACCATATATGTATATGTACTTAGATCTTAGAGAATTGTAAAAAATATACCTACTGATAAAAACCGCTTATAACCTACTCGCTTATCACTGTTTTGTTTCGTATCAGAAGTCCTAGAGACTGAAAGAAAATGCGACTAAATCTGTTTTAGCGAACATTTGTTAGAATTAATTGTAATATAGTGCTCAAATTGAAACTGCCAAATTCATTGGCCAAATCAGCTTTTTGAATTGAATGTTAGTGGCATGTGACAGTATTTTCAAAAAAAAAAAAAAAAACTAAACGAGCGAATTAATTTCAATTTAAAAGGCACACGTAGTTAGTAGAATCCAAAACGTGTTTCGTTTGAATGATATCATAAGAAACAAGTTTAGGTAGCCATTGACAATGGCGATCGCTTGATAGAATTTTTATTGTTTGAACCGCCACCTTAAGAAAACTAGACTATACAGTTCTGATCAACCCTTAATAGCTAATAGCTGTAAAACTCACACTTTTACAAATCTATCATCTTAAGATTCCTAGATACAGTAAACCTCGGTTAT
The DNA here is from genome assembly GCA_029378335.1 of Agrilus mali. Taxonomy (NCBI): domain Eukaryota; kingdom Metazoa; phylum Arthropoda; class Insecta; order Coleoptera; family Buprestidae; genus Agrilus; species Agrilus mali. Next base: position 15,928,145 of record CM055659.1, read on the forward strand.
AACGCACTTGAGGGAACTTTAAAAGGCTAGACTTGAGTAGACATTGTATACTTGGAGATCATAAAAAGTATTTACTGATAATACAGTAAAAATCGCTTATAACGTGCTCGCTCCTGACTGAAGGTCCCTCGAGTGCGTTATACCGAGGTGTACTGTATCTAGGAATCTTAAGATGAAAGGTTAATAAAAGCAAATTTTACACGAGCTATTAAAGTTTGATGAGAACTGTATAGTCTAATTTTCTTAAAGTGATGGTTCAAGCGATAAAACTGCGTTTGTCAACGCCCAACTGAAATTATCTTTTATGACAGCATTCAAACGAAATACATTTTGAATTCATTCTACGTATGCCTTCTAAGCTGAAGATAGTTTGAAGTCTTTTGCAGTTTTTTTTGCATGATATCTTTAAAGTGTTTACATGGTCTGTTTCCAAAATGAATAATAATAGAGCGCCTATAAACACCAAAAGGGGGGTGGTCAGTTTGAAAACAAATGAGCTGAGCTACGTAAAGGAAGGAGGAGGTATCACGTAGTAATCAAGCTATGTATATAATATTTTTCATGGATTTAATTTGGCACGAAGGAGAATGTTTGCAGAATACTGTGACGTGTTCAGTCACGAAAAACACAATTAACGAAACAGAAACAACGAATTTTATTAATAACTAAAATTAGTTTTACTACACTTCTGTTATATACAAGTCCACGCAATTTATTCCACTAGAAAGTCTTTTCTTCTTTCGCCGTAACCGTAACCACTACCTAATCGCGCTTTATGAATTATTGAAGTTACTTGAACGATTTTATAACACTAGTTGAATTTCAACTACAAGACTCAATAAAAATTATGTTGTCCTTTAGTTTAATTTAATATTTTTATCTTTAGAAAATTTTATTGACTGATTCATCTTAAAAAAATAAAAAGCAATAGCTTTTCACTACAACTGCACCTACTGGCGCTATGACTGGCCGTAAATACACAGAATTGTATGAACAGGGGCGCATTTGATACAATTAGGCCATAACTGAACCGTCATCAATCCATGACCTGACCTTTAGTACGAAATGGCCTTAAAGCGATTCATTGACAAGGACTATTAATTATTTAAACGTCTCCTAGTTTACTTGCTGGTTTAAATTAAGAATATGATCCGTTCTAATCTGCTTAAAACCGTAATAAAAGTAATGGCCACTTCGATACTTACTGGAACTGATTAAATTAATGTTATTTAATAAAAAGTGATGAAATTAGAAATTAATAATTTTAAGAATGACCATAAAAGAAATTTTTAATCAAATAATGACCTAAATTTTAATGAATGATAAAATTTTCTTTTTCCTTGTCCACTTTTACGGGAGATTCGTTTCATTTTATATACCTATACCTACTTTTGTATTTTGAGTAATATGTAATTTCTTAAATGAAAACGTTTAATATCAGAATCGTTTAATTATAATTTCTTCAATGATTTATAGGTCGATCACCACAACAACATTAATTGTATACATGTACCTATCTATACAATTTATCTCAATGATTTTCTACCCTGTCCTTGTGCTTTACTTTCACAGGAAGTCGTAGAATTGGAAGTAGGTACTTAGTAAAACGTAAATTTTAAAACTGTAAGAAAATGTGGGCTATTTTCTTTTTGGTGCTTTCACATAACATCGATATTTTAGTAATAAAATAACGTATATTAACCGTGGTTGCTTTATTTGAGGTTGCGCCTATGAAGTCATTCCAATATAACTTACTTCAAAAAAATTATTCTTACTAACGTACGTCTTTAACAAGCCATCTTGTATATTTGTTCGAAATTCACAGTTTCTTCTTGTTTTTTTCTTTTAATAACGGAAAATTGTATAGTTGTGTTGTTAAACAAATCATCCTAATAAACCTGATATTGTATGCATTAGGTATTTGTCAATGGCAATAACAATAATTTTAGAATAACGATTTTCTACTTAACGGAATTCTCTTTAAAACTCTCGTATGCAAATCAGTTAGTTGAACAGGTGGCATTTAAAAATTAACCAAAATATATGATTGACAAGTTTCCTTAATTATAATTGTGTGATTTGTATTATGATGTTTATCTATACATCGATAAAATATGCAGACCGATACAAAAGTTTATTCAAACAATTAAATAAAATAAAATATACGGCGTAGTCAGGGTAGTTAATTAATTGAATTTCTCCATTTATATGTTTATTATCCACATGTGCATGTTCTGTCCGAATATAAATATTTATACTAAAATGCGACATTTATGTACAATCGATGCGGTAAATTATCAGATGCCTCTTGAAAACTTGCTACTTGGAATAATTACTGTAAATAAAGTAACGTTAAGAGATTGCGTGTGAACCATTTATTCAACGACATACGGCACGCAATCAATATTTCTTTTATACGGGAGGCTCACATTATAGACCAGTGCTGAAGCCTTCAAAAGTAGTAAAAAGTGAAAAAAAATTACAGTAGGATGAAACCCATTGGAAAAGGAAGAGAATATAACAGAAATGAAAGAAAAAATAATTTACGGGCAATCTGAGTTCGGGTTTATGTCCCAAACATGCTGTAATTTTTTTAATTTGAAATATTTATTTTTTCACCTTATTTTTTACTTAATATCGGAAAAGCACCCTAATTTTCAATCGAAAATTGTCACGTCAAAATATCTGCTTTTTTAAATATGTTGGTGCGCTTTTTCTTCGTTGAAATCTCTACTTTCTGATGGTGTGAAGAAAAATATACATTACTATGGTATGTTTTCTCAGGAAATGCGAAAAATAACTCACCCTCTTCCCCTTCCCGACCTCAGATCGCCCGTAAATTATTTTTCCTTTCATTTCTGTTATATTCTCTTCCTTTTCCAATGGGTTTCATCCTACTAAAATTTTTTTTTTGGTTTCAAAAATTATCGACCCTGGTCTATTACAAGTGGCAAGTAAATTGGAACGTATGTTATATGGCATACAAAATTGGTTTACTTGATCAGGTACGTTCAAAACAATTTATAGTTTGAGTCTTACAAAGTAGCAGTGCAGGAAATAAAAATATAAACTACCACTGTTTAAGCTTTTGTGCAATTTACCATTATGCAGCATTCAAACTAAGCATGTTCTGAATCATGCTATTGTATCTACTTGTCTTGTGTATGGACAGTTCAAAATATTTTATTATTAGGATTTATAAGGATATTTTGAGATAGGTATGAATGAAGAGCTGCAAAAATTTGATAGAATGTCCCGGTATTGACCTATTGTCTATTCTTTTTTTTTTTTAAATGACTTCAGGTAATTAAGCTGCTACTATGAAGTCGTCTTTATTAACGCCTTGTTGAATCTCAACTGCAAAGATAATCTCAATAGACATTGTTACTAATGGTTTCTACCAAATAGGTAGTAAATCCTTTTTTAAGTTAGCCTGAGCCACCACTTAAAAAAAAAATTAAAAGATGTGTTGATTTTGGATACTCGACCATACCATATTCTAAATCAATTAGAAGTCACATCATATTTAATAGGTCGATAATTAAATATTAGCTACAAATAATGACAGATTTATTAGCAGGTACATAGTTTGATGGTTTCTCAAGTTGGTACTAATTAGATCTGTATGGAAATATTGCCGTTTTTATGAGGATGTTGACATGTCGGCCTTTTAATTAAATTAATCAAATCGACGTTAGATGTCAATACAACTATTTCAGTTATCTCTTCCATATGAGTGCACTTGTTACCTGCAGTATAGGTACGCGTAACAACCACTAATTGAGATCATTACTTTCGAAATAAGGTTAATGGAGCTACGATTTTTGCAAAGAGCTCACTTGAGGCACATTTATGGGAACCAGCACGTTACTGTCTGTAATCCAATGATTAATTAAAGAGCCAATTGAGCTCAAACAACTGCACGCATGTATTGATACATTCCATGACGGTAAAGATTTGTTCCACCGCTATATTGGTAGGCACTGCAAATTGAAACAAAAATAAAAAAGTGGGCATAAAGCTCTATATGGAAATGAAAGCGAATTGTAACATAATCAGTATATTATTATATATCAGTGGTTTCCAAACTTTTTTGCACCTTTACTCGAAATAATAAGACAAAAGAAAAGTCTTATCATTTCTTTTGTCCACCACGAACGTTTCGCCATGTCGTGGCTTTATCAAGTGGATGAAATGCAATAAATAAATAAATAAATAAAATATTTTTTTGAATCCTTACACGTATGCCTACCCATTGATATAGGATCAGACTGATACTACGGTAGGGGAATGATATTTAAATTAATTAAGTAATGTGGAATTTATTTGCATTAATTTGATTATTAAGCAGAATTTATAAGAACATTTGCTGTTTACACAGAGCTGTAGCTAGAGTCGAATTTGAGGTAGGGCAGCATTGGTTACAGGTAGGGCGGAAGTAAAAAATTGATCATAATTGATCTGCCCTCGAAGCACGGGCTCCTAAATCAATCACCATGTATATCACTGACCTCTAGGTCAGAAATGTACATTCAATAGCTATTCGTAAACAAATAATTTCTGTGACAGAGCATGAACATGTATCTAAGAACTACTAAATCCTCAATGATGAAGAACAAGCGAACAAGATGGTTGAACTTCCAAATTTGGATGTAGAGATCCACGTCTGAGTAAGAATGAGGTAATAATTAATTGTTGTGTGGGGTGATACGAGTAAATAGATACGACCAAAAATACCATTTAGATCATATTGTTTCTGCAAACTTTGTGCAATATCAGAAGGAATACTATGGCTAACATTATCAACATGTGTTTACCAACCTGTTGCCATGGACCTAGGAGTAGCAGTGAGGTTCTTCATGGTTAATTTTCTCTTCAACTCTTCGTTTTTTTTCAAAGAAAGCCCGTATATCCATTGCTAAATCAATGAATCTTCAATTTATAGCAATAAAAATAACAGTTGTAGGTATCGATTTTTGACTAAAACACTCTTTACCGTACACTTCACTTAACCAAACTACAAACAATCATAAAAAATCTCTAGTTTATGTTTATTTTAGTTTAAAAAGGGATTCTCCGTACCATAGATTGCAATATAGCCCATATTGCAATATATGCCACGGGGAATCCCCTCTGCATTACAGATATTATAATTAAATAGACCCATTGCTTCATGTGATGGCGCTTCAAATGCCGTCTATACACAGAACAAAGAATTATTATAATATGAAATGAATTTAACAAACTGTGGTATGTTCCGAAAAGTTTAGATATCTATCGCTACAAACAGTTTAATTATAATAATTTATCTTAGTTTTTGGTATTTTTAAAGTAGGGCATTGTGATTTCAAGGTAGGGCATTGCCCCACAATGCCCCCCCCCCCTAGCTACGGCCATGTGTTTACAGAATTAAGAATTAGCTTACAATTAGATTTCAATAGGAAGTGGGAAAGAATTTCAGATAAATGAATGGGAATAAAGAGGCAGAAAGGTAAAAAGATTATTTCCACGTATCGAACGAATTAAGTTCTTGGGATGTTAAAAAATAAGGATCCTACAAACTCCAACTAATGCTAAACTTGGGAAAACTTCATATTAGAGCTCTGTGTTTAAAAATGTACTTTAAGGGATGATATTAGAAATAGTATAATTAAAGCTTCTTTGCGCACAAATACATGGATGTTGGTAAATGCATTTCTATAGAATTGTATTTTGTAGAGGAGTTGTAAGCCTTTTAAAATGTTTCAAGACGTTTCAAAGCGTTTGAAGACTTTTTTTTCAAGAACCAAAACATTAAATGTTCTGGTGCTGTACCAGGTCTTAACCCCCTTTCCCCTAAACAATTTCCCCTTTTCAAAATTTTGCTCTTTAGTAAAAACACACCTTAGCATAATAATATACAAAAGAACAGCTACATGAATTTGTTTAAATTAAATGATTATACCTTTGTTAACATTCTAGAACAATTTCGAACCTTCTGGAACATTCTAGATCATTTTTGAATGTTTTGGAAGACCCGAGAACATTCTCGAGAAAATTCTAAAACATTCTCGGACCTTCTGGGAAATTCGCGAACTTCCTGGAAAATTTCATTTTATTCTCTCATTTGAAATCCTGAGTGGTGATACTTTTTGCCACTCCTGCAGGTAAAAACCGATACTTCCATGGATAAGGGACCAGGAGCCTAAAATACCATATAATCTTGGTGGGGCTGCAGGGTTCGGTTGCAAACATTTATTTGATTATTAAACAATTGTATTAATAGTCATAAACGTTTATTATAATTAGTAAGGACATTTTGTAGGTTAGAACAAGTTTACGAAAATAGGATCCGTATACAGATATTAAATATTAGTGTTCAATGATTTATCGTATTTACTTAATCTTCATCTTTCCAATTTTCTGTTCTGAAACAAACAATAGCTACCTCAGGGTTAATAGGTTAGCTTGAGCTAGTTGTAAGGTAGGTAGATGGGTACTTGGCTATCTACATATCGTATAAGCATATCGTATAGTGTAATAGCTACTACACATTAAACGTATTCTTTTAGTAATTCAGTGCCGGGGAGAACAGGTTTAACGCAAGTTATTGTAAAAGCTATTTAAAAGGCATGTAATGTTATCTGGCCTTATCTTGATTACAGCGGAGGAAGATAACTGATGGTACCGCTTACTTAATGAGAAATTAAAGCAATTACTGCAAGTATTTCGATTTTTTTTTTCGGCTCGTTCGGAACATGCTCGGAGGGTAAAATGTCGGTCTGATGAAAAGTGAACCGATTTACAAGATCTCTCAATGAGATCTGCTATCAGTAGTACAAGCTGATTGAATATTACTAAAAGTGGCAATGGAACAACAACAAAAATTTTTCGTACTCAACTTTTCAAAACCAATCTAACAGCTTCTGTAAATATTTTCTTTATGAAAAAAAAAATATATAAATGTATTTAATGATGAGGTCAATTTGTTTATAACAATTATCATTAAAATCACCTACAATGAGATGTTTAGATAGGTACACTTTATTGCAAAGCATGATAACAACTTTAACCTGAATTAAAGTTTGAATCTAAAATAAGTAATACAATTATGAAGCAGCTCATTTTATGTTGTAAAATCGGTCAATTATATTTAATGATATAATTGCCGATACGTAATTTTTACTAAAATAGGGGCGATTAGCATTGATAGTATCTAATGATATGAAGTTTTGTTCACAAAATAACAAGTAAATGGATGTAGATTATGTCGTGGTGGTTTCACCTCCGTTATCGTCGTAAGAAAATATTAAATAGGTGTAGGTACATATATACTCTGTATACCATCGTGTGTTGCATCAGTAACCATCGAGAAGTGAAGCCAAGTCGCGTCAAATTGTTTATGTCACGTCACGTTAGGTTTTGGACGTTATAATTATGCATAATAAGAGTAACCAAACGTGGAATAAATATTGGTGATAACGACCGACGTTTTTGTCTTAATTGGATACAGAGAACAAGAAGATGATGAGGGTCGAAGTCGAAGTACGTGGGTACCACATTCTCCAGAGGAAAATAAAACAGTAAACGAGTACTTGCGGTGACTTGGGTGACTTTGAAATCGCACGTTGAAAATTAATATTTAATATGAGGATCTTTGTTTCTCAACCTTCAAAAATAAAGTGATTACCCATAATTCTCTAAATGTAATTTAAATTTACGATCGTTATATGAACTTAAAATTGAAATTGTAACAGTATCAATGCATAAAAAGGGAGAGGAAGTTAAATCTGGTTGTCGACTTAGATTTGAAATTGTTTCTTTTAAATAAACCCCTGCCTCCCTGTGAATGAGATTTATAAAGATGTGGTGGGACATCCCCATTCCTATAAGAAAGTTTTCATTAAAAATGGAAACGAAATTATAACAATTAACTGACGTGAAATTTTCCTTGAGCTCCTTTGATGAGATATTTCTTGCCCCCCCCCCTTCCCCTTATTTTATCTAACGTAACATAAATTAACTAATATCTCCATGGTGCAATTATAACGTATTGTATTCACAAAAAATAATAAAGTAGTCAATCGATTAATTGGATTATATATAATCCAACTTTTGCCACTATCGATAGATACTGAAGCATTTTTGCCAATTTGTTATTATACTTACGTGTAACATACATAATATTTTTAATCCTCCTAAGAAGAGTTCTAGACATTGTAAACATTCTAAACCTCCGTCAATTATTGTAAATTTCAACTAACTAAATATTCAAAACAGAGTCATAATAAATTACCCTACTTTAAAGACCTGCCAAATATGTAGCTTCATTTTATTAAAAACACTAAAACATTAAGTTACTTTCTCAATAATATTTTTGGCACCATTCCGAGCATGTACGTTAATAATTTCTCCTTTTTTTTTTCAGCTCAACTATTTCCTGGGACTGCATCTATTTTCTAAGGTAAGAATTGATGCTACGTTTCCACCTGCAATTTCATTATTAATCTTTTTAAATACTGTGTTTGGAAAATTATAACAATTAAATATGTAAGAATTAATTTACACTTTCGTAGAGTACGTCCACGAAAAAGAAGATTAGATTGTAACTAGCGCGAAAATTTCAGTCTAGGTACATAAAATGCATCAAATATTATTGTGCCCTTTTTTCATCTATGACACTATTACAAACAGTGAGTAGAATTTTGGTTGAGAAAAATGGTAGTAGTGTGTAAAAAGTTCAAATAAACTTGTAATGCTTTATCTCAGAGATACAGGGTTATGATGACAAAAAATTACTATTTATATACCTTTTAAAAAACGGTTTTATACATAATTTACAAAATTGGGTATGACGTTATTTATTAGATACATAACATTGCAACGGGGGTGATGCTACGGAGGAGTACGAGGGTAGTTTTATTAAAAAGAAATGGTATGCTTGGCGTTGACGAAAAACTAATACGATAATCCGAAAGTACAATAAAAAGTGTCCTTTTGTCGAATCTCGCTGGGACACACCGTTGTTAAAATACAGCCTCTTTTTCCTGTAGGTAGGTACATTTAACACCATGTATCTCTGAAACGAAGGGTTTTCGGATACAAGTTTTGCCTCCCAAAGTATTTGTCATGCCTCCTTAAACGCCATGTGTGTTGTGGTTAATATAAATAATTTCAAATCAAATTCCACTTAATAAACATATAGGTACAGGGGTATTTCTACTTTCCTACCTAAGTCTATATTTGTATATGGGGTAATTTTAAGGAAGAATATCAAACAATAACAAAATAAAATAAAATTTCAATATTTCGACTATTATGAACTATTAATTATAAAACTGATTACAATTGTTTCAACGGATACGTCATTATTATCAAAGAGGCACATATCAATAGTGTACTAAGACTATAAAATAAAAATCCCAGCATTTATCAAATGACACCATACTACTAGAGAAAACTCATTGTTGATAATAGCGATCGGTTGAAAATATTATCTTATTGTTAAATAATAATAATAATTATTATTAATTGTTAATAAAACTATAGCGGTGTATACACAGCCAAGTGTTTTTATTATAAAAGGGTTGTTTACTAGTAAAATGATTTTATTGATAAAATTTATTTATTTCAATTTACTAGAGAAAAAATTTAATTATTCCTTCTACTTTTAAATTACACCCCCCCCCCCCGCCCCCACCAACACATCGAATCGACACTGAGTAAATTTCTGTTTGATTGAATGGTATGCAGTTTTAGTAAAGGGGCCATTTATGGGCCCTAAAAGTGAAGAAGAATAGGGGGGTTAACAAAGTGTGACATCGTGAGGACAGCTAGTAATTTACTTATAAATTTAAAACTGCAAAATATGCGACACACCCCGTTTGTCATGCTAATGTGGGGGACGGCTTCAAAAATCATAAAATTCAATGATACAATAAGTCACGTGGATAGCTCCCAACTAAATTTTACTTATAGTTAAAAAAATTAAAATATTGTAATTATTAAAATATTTTCAGATGCAGTACGTAACAAATTTTTTTTTGACCCCCACCCCTTGTCACACTTGTGAAACGCCGTATATGTTCAGAATTGATTAAACAATTTCTCAAAATTTTTTTTATTTACATGAAAAATCATTTTTAATTAAATAACAAAACAAAAGACGCGCGGAACGAAAGGACAGTGAGCGTGCACTCGCCGAAGACAAACCTATATAAACCTTATCTATAAATATATCTAGAATCGAGTTAGTAATATTTTTTATTTATATATAAATTTCGCGTTTGAGCACCTATTTTAGATTTAACATGTGACGTCATAAAGCTATTGACCCTCCCTGCCCCTTGTCTCACAATGTCACATTTCGTTGACCCCCTCCCCCCCTAAATTTGTAATGTAATTTATGGATGGCCCTATTTGCTGTGATAAGTTGTTTAAATCAGTAGAAGGTTTCGGTGGCGTTGAAGTGACCTTCACCTTGCTCGTTTGTTTGGTCGTTACGGTGGCCGTGTGCGAGGGAGGCTGTGGGAAGTGGCGTCGACGACGTCTACTCCACTTTATCGACCGATGCCGATGATTACGACGGACGATCGCAGCAGCTGACGGCGAGGGAGTTACCAACCGCCGCCGCCGGCGCCGCGCCGTTTACGCCGACTGGCGTCGGTGCCGTTCGGGGTCTGACGGCGGTAGCGACAAGTTCAAGGTCGCGCTTTCTCCGGCGCCGCGACGCTCTACTACACGAGACTTTCGTATAGTAGTAAAGTACACGAGGATCGCGACGCACGCTGCCGTTGCGAACGCCGTTTGATTTTCATATTAGATTTACTTAAATATTTGTTATATTACGCCAAAACAATAAATTACCTAATGTTATTACAATTATTTGATTAAATAAATCCAATAAAAAAAAAACTCCTGCAGACCATTATAAATAAATTATACCCGAAATTAATTTTTTAGTTTACCTACTGTTAGTGGAACAGCTAATAAAGTTTTTGGCTTGGTGAGTATTTACGTAACTAATTGTTCCACAGTCGCCATGATTGTCTGTTATTTAATTTTATGTCGATGTTACATATTATGTGTTTACCTCATTGCATCTATTTATGTCTGTTATCTCGCTATTTGAAACGACCATCGTTTTTAAACAATTCGTCACACTCATACACTCATGTGCTGTTTAATTTCATGCTTAATTATAATACAACGATAATGATTAATAAATAATATTATGAAGACCGATCTCCTCTTTAGCGTGTTCTATTTTTTCAAATAATTATTTTACGTTATATCAACCTAACGGCAATTTTAATGGCTTAATTAAATATCTATCTACTAATACTATAGATATGTTCAGAAAGTCAGTCAAAAATTAAATTGTTTTTTTATTTCGTACGATATTTTGTCAAAACTTTCTTCACGGAGCACTTAAAAAGTAAAAAGAAGCATCTATGCTAATTGAGTAAAATAAATATTCAGTTTTATACATAATTATGTGATACTACATTTAATGCGTACATTTTACGAAATTTGGTTTGTTTCTAATCACCGTTATAGAATTATTAATTTATTTTCTTGTTAAAATAATAACACAAAGAGAATGATTTGAAGGTTTTTATTGCAAACTTTAGCTGTAATAAGGTTAAATACAGACTAACTATAAATCTTAGGTATGTTCTGCAAAAAAATTAAATTTTCAACGAGTGGTTGCCATGAAAGTAGACGTTAGGTTATCTCCCTAATTTGCTAATTTTTAAACTTTTTGTCAGGAGCGGAATGACCGTAAGAGAGTTTATGAGATTTTTCCTTGGGCCCTCCATGACAAGGTCTTCAAGGCCCATGGATTCAGAGATACAGGGGCGGACTGGATATAAGAGATTTTCGGAGATTCATTTTTGGGCCCCCTATGACACAGGGCTCTTAGGTTCTTAGTTGTAAGCATTTTAATTAATTATGTTGGAATTCCTGCAGAAAATGTTCAAAAGGAAATATCGATTTTTTATTTTTAGCAAAAGAAATAAAACTGAATATATAACAACAAACAATAAAATAACGAACATAGTTAGATATCTCTAAATTTTGTATTATCGCTCTAATTTATATGATCTTGTTTGGCAATCAGTGACAATGGCAATAATGTAGAACAACTTAAGCAAAGATTAAAAGATGAGTGCGAGTTAATTTCGTAACAGGAACTCGCTAAGGTCATTGCCAAAAAATGCTACAAAAAAGTAGGTATTTAAGTCGTAAGGTTAATAGACAACACGAAAATTTAGAAATATCTGATTATTTTAGTTATTTTATTGTTTTGCTTGTTGACTTTTTATTGTAAACACTCTGTATAAATTAGACCATCCAAACAAAATAAAATAAAAATATTTTATCCTGTTAATACAGGACGCTCGCAAATATTGATATTTTTTCGAAATTCCCATATAAATTATAAACACTCTGTATATGATATGCCTGAAGAATCAAATCAAATGTTCTGTTAAAAAATACGGATTTTTGAAGCATCAAAGTGAAACATACTGTATACAGGCACTTTAACATCTTAACATCATTTAGAAAAACCTCGTCAAAATATAATATAATTAGTTTTTAATTACCCGGCTCCTTTCGGTGGAAAAGATTTATGTCCTAATGTTATGTTTCACCCGTAACCTCGAAAATTAGTTTAACTTCCACATGTTGTTACCCATTTCTCTACAGCCGATAGAAACAGTGTCGCGAAAGCTGTGTTAGTGGTGTGATTGACCCTCACCCCCGCACATTTGCACCCCTTTCCGATCAATCCCTTCACGGAAGCACACGAACCAGTGCCGCTGCATCGATCGACCGGCTACGTCAAGTAATAAATTCCAGCTGCTGTCAGGGTCAAGGTCGTATCTGAGGCACGTGGCACACGCGCAAGGTCATGAACGCAACGCGCATCAACCTCCACCCTCTTCCACAACCACCCCAACCCATATTAACTCTCCGAGCGTTCTCTATTGATTTTTTGGGGTGAAAAACCGACAAACAGCGGAGATTGTAAACAAGGTTGTTGCTACTGTTTCCGAAGTCCCGGCCGGTTAATAAGTAAAGGCATTTTCCACTTCAAGTTTTATTATTATGTAGTTACGCGATAGGCTGCTAGGGTATAAAAAGATTAAATTATTGAAGTACTGAAGGGTAAAATGCGAAGATGTTATTACGGGAGAAAGTTCACTTAACAACAAGTGGATTATGTTGGAACAGAGCATCACTCCCTATTAGATTATCTAGGATATCAAGAGACTTTTCACTTTCCATTTGCCTGTTGTTATAGACATTAAGTACATTAATAAATTTATTTTAAAACTGTTTATAATTGGAGAAACGTCGAGAATTATAATATGAAATCGATTTTTTTTCTAATTTAACAGTTCAATCTTCTAAGCGTTTGATTCCTCTTTAATCGAATGATTTGATGAACTGCAATAGACATACAATGTGCGTATTTAGAACTATCCAGAACATCCCATTATGATTCAAAATATTCTCTAACTTTTTTTTACATTCTGAAACATTCTTGAATGATCTTCAAGATTCTGTAACATTCTTGAACATTGCCAAATCATTCTGAAATGTTATAAGAAAACATTATTTTACTTCTTAGAACATATTTGAACTCCCTGTAACATTCTAAAAAAATCTGCTTCATTCTCATCCCCACTCCGTGCTGTTTGCTGGGTGAGTAGTGACATCAGTAGACGCCTTGCGGGGATGACTAATCTATTGATAATAATTGATCAGTTAACGATCACTAAGAGTTGAAGATTATTACAGTACCAATATCGCTATTAAAAAATGGGAGGTTGGTGGTAGAAGGATGAAAATTAAGGGTTACCTATATGTATTTTTTAATGCCAAATCATAAAAAAATAAAAATAAAAAATTTTGTCCAAAAAATTAAAAAATTTAGGGGTGGACAACCCTTATCACTTAGGGGTATGAAAAATAGATAGTTCCCGATTCTCAGACCTACTGAATATGCATATAAAATTTCATAAAAATCGGTCAAGCCGTTTCGGAGGAGTATGGTAACTAACATTTTGACGGGAATTTTATATATGTATTAGATAAACAATTCGTAGTTCAACTCTATTTACGCGTTTTTAGAATATTGAACATAAAGAGGTGTCTCAGAGAGAGAAATAAAATTTAAAAGGAGAAAGTCAAAATTAAATGTTGTTCTTCCCTACATGAATACACATTTTTGATCAGTTGGCAAATAAGAACGGTAAGCGAAGATAACATAAACGATTTGTTTCAAGCGGAGAGGTAGGGGAAAAATTGCATGCACTATCCCTTTCCTTTACGTACCTATTCGCGGATGTTTCAATTTAGTAGTATCCAATATTTAGTTCAATTCAATCCGTAAAACGAATGTAAGTGTATATTCCATAAAAAATTGTCATAAAAAAAATAACCATAAAGTATTACTAACACTCCGCTGTCTGTCCGTCTGTCATCAGGCTGTATCTCATGAACCGTGATAGTTATTATGCAGTTGAAATTTTCACAGATGATGTATTTCTATTGCCGCTATAACAACAAATACTAAAAAACAGAATAGAACAATATTTATTTTGCCGTTTTTATAATAATGATACGGAACCCTTCGTGCGCGAGTCCGACTCGCACTTGGCCGGTTTTTAATAAGAGATGTTTTCAATATTTATCATTTAAATAACTAAGAAAAGAAAATGATTATGTATTTTGCGAGTGTCACGATGATGCAATTGAGATTTGTGTGTGTGCCCATCGCGTCGCGACGCGTTTCGAATGTCCGCTTGACGTGAAAATGTTTTACATAAGCCGTCAAAACACCTGGCGGTGGTGGTATCTTTGTCGCGACGTCCGCGTCATTTGTAATTCCACTCATAATCACAACACAGACGCGCGTATCATAATTGATGCACGAAGTTTAAAATTAGAGTAAACTTGCTTCAAATTAGAACATCCTTAGAATACGTGCACTCACTACAAATTGCACATAAAATCTATATTTATCGCACCGTTTGTAGACACTTAGGTAGGTATATATTTTTATTTCTAATAGACGGAATGGAATATATGTATTACAAAATTTAAATAGTATGTAATGTGAATTTATTGAGAGGCTGCGTATGAACCAAATATTTAACGACACAACTGCATGGCTGGAATTTATGTTATGCAGAATTTCCCTGGTGTTGAAATGGTTTAATAAAAACTAAATACAGTTTGAGTCATGTAAATTGGCACCTGAGGCAATAAAACTGTCATCAAGTGACCGCTCCCTTGTCAACGCTTCCCTAAAATTGTATATTATAGCAACATCCGAACGAAACGCATTTTGAATTTTTTTTTATTCACTTGTTTGTCTGCAAAATTCAAAATACATAGTTTGAAGCTTTTATATGGCTGTTTTAAAAAAAGATAATAAATGGTTGCAAATCTTGAGAGCAATTGCGTTTTAGGTACTTGAGAAGTTTTATAACACTTATTGAATCTCAGCTGCAAAGATCTCCCAATTATGCCAATAAACTTTTGAAAGTTTTATTGCCTGAACTGCCAGTTTAAAAAAATTAGACAATACATTATAAACTTGTTTCGGCTATTTTTTCTGTTACACCCTCCCTCACAAGATTACATGTTATACAACTTTGAAATAGTTATGTTGGTGATAAAATTATCAAAGTTTTCTCTGATGTTAAATTCTTAAACTAATTTATTCATTTATATTTCACCCTCAAATAATTCTAAATTTTCATTAAATACGTGATGGTGCTGTGTTCTCTAAGAAAAAAATCGAAAAGTAAGGCGAAATAAACTGTCAAGCGCAACTTCGTTTCGATTAACGACCGCAACTTTTAATTGCAGGAAATTTAAATCGTACTACCAGTGGTAATTTAGAGTAATAGTCCTTGCGAAAATTACAAAGGCTACGCAACACTTGTCACCCGTAATTGGTAGTGGATATTACTGGAAATAAATACCGATTACGGGTCATTATTGGATCGACATTTATATTTATATGTGTCAGTAAGTACGTACTTGATGGCGAACGATTGCTTTACTTTACGACGTATCGTTTACTTTACCTTTGTGTACGTTATTACGTGTTCTCAGGTATCGCAAATTGATGGATATACAATAATCGGCTGTTTCAATTTCAATTATGGAAATAAACAAACCATAAATTTTATTAAAAATCATCACATTTTCCTCTAAAATCCACAAATTGTATTCATAACGAACATTTAAATAGTTTCAGAAGTATTTAAATATTCCGACTCGTAAATGACAAAACTATTTGGTATAAAGTATATAAGTATTTAAATTGTAAAATTCATTACTAATATATTCAGTGTTATTCCTAATATTGATGTAGTAGACATAGTAACTGTCTAATTATTTTAAGAAGGCGGCTCTCGCAATAAAACATTGAGGAGTTTTTTTACTTATTTAAGTCGAATGGCTGGGTCTTTCCCACTGGGACTTTCCACTTCGGGACCTGCATCTTAATAATTGTCATTTGGGACCTACGACTTATACCTGCGTATTACGTGACTTAATTTATGTACTTCTACATACCTACGAGTCTTAACGCACTTTAATTGGGGCAAATTAATTTCAAAACAATTTTCCAATTCAATCCGTGAGTGAGAAGTCCTGAAGTGGGAAGACACCGAATGACCGATATCAGGACTACAGCTTTATTATTATTATAGCTGAGATTGAACAAGTGTTACAGAAACTCTTAGGTCAATATAGGGACGATTCCAGACAGACGTCAAAAGGACAGACACTTGCTGGTTGTTTTATTGCCTGAACTGACACTTTAAGAGAATTAGATAATAGTTACATGCCAATTTGGAACTAATATTTCTAGTTTGTTTTTATGACGTGAAGTGTATATTAGGTACCTATTGTATACGTCCCACATTTTCCCGTTAGTTTCACCAAGACAAGAATCATAATGGCAACTTCCAAACTCTTCGCTTGACTCATCAATCAAGAGCAACAATTTAGTTCTTGTTACTTCCAACTTTAATTTCACAATTTCTTGTCTTCATTCAAGAGTCTCGATATTTCTCTCCACAGACCACAGAGACAAACATATCTTCGGCTTTAAGATGGCACTGTAAAGTTTATTGCTTAAACAAATAATCCTGTTGATAACAAAAACCTAATAAGGAGGTGCAGAACACTTCTAAATAAAGATACATTTCCATTTAAGGCCTAAAACATTTATTAATCTACTGGTCGTTGCGGATTACACCATTGCTTACGTCTGTACTAAAATTTAATAATCGTTTTAGATATTAAGGACGTTCCCAAAAAAATTAATTTTCTTACGATTCTATTGAAACTTAAAATACACACTTCTATATTAAAATTTGCATATTTAACATGGGAACCCTATCCCGATCGATGTTAAAGCGAATGTTTTATTAAATAACAATAGTAATTTTCTTACAATTGTTTTAAAAAACTGAGGACTATTAATTAAAGATATAACGAATATCATTCTGTAAAAATCACTATGACAAGCTGTATTGGTTTTGTTATAAAAAATTCCGACCATGTGCGAGTCGAACTCGCGCACCGAGGGTTCCGTACAAACCTGTATATATGTGATGTAACTAAAAATTTAAGGTTTTCGGAATTTTTCCTTTATATGTGCTATAAAACATTGCTTCATGCCAAATTTCAAGATTCTAAATCGACTGGAAGTACCCTTTAGGTTTTGATTCCCTTGCGAGTAGTTGCGAGTTTTAAAATATGCGGCTTAAATTGCTGTTTCTTTTGATTGCGTTGACATAGAAGTTTGATTTTGTTACAGCTTAAAGGTATTATAGACCTGAGTATTTGGCATGAATTTCAATTTAATACCTCTACGCGTTCATGAGGAAAGGGGTAGTAACTTTAAAATTATTAAAAATATTTTTATTATATGATATAACTAAAAATTTACGGTTTTCGCAATTTTTCCTTTATCTGTACTATAAGACGTTGCTTCGTACCAAATTTCAAGATTCTGAGTTCACGGGAAGTACCCTGTAGGTTTTGATTCGAAAATTTGCGGAAATTTGCGGCATAAACGGCTGTATCTTTTGATTGCGTTGGCTTAGAAGTTTGATTTTTTCATAGCTCTAAGGGACAATAAACCTTAGTATTTGGTATAAATTTTAGCTTGATATCTCCACGCGTTCCTGAGAAAAAGGGTCTTGACAGACTGACGGACGGACGGATAACGAAGTGATCCTATAAGGGTTCCGCTTTTTCCTTTTGAGGTGCGGAACCCTAAAAATATTAAAAATGAGCTAATGTTTATAACAAGTAAAATATTTATTCGTATTTAATATAAATAAGTAGCATAGTGACATCATAAACTTTGAATTAACATAAAACACTAGTAACATATTTTTTTCTCTACATAAACAACACGTATCTCAAGCACTGTAAAAATACAATCCTGCCAGATCTGAAAAACGACGCAATGGAATAATTTTTGTAGTTCTTCGCATGTCAGCAGAGGCGAAAGAATGTACTGTATCTCAACTATTTTTTATTGTAGTCATGGTAGTTTACGTAGGGTGAATTTTTTTAACAAATTGAGCACAACTGCTCTTTGGGAACGTCCTTAATTAAAAGGACACTTATTCCAAAGTGCCTTGTACCACGCTCGGTTTTAGTTGGAAACAGAATAATTGTGTTTTATGATCTTGAATTTTAATATGTATGTGTACCATATGTATATTCTAAAAGATTGATAGATATATTTATTAAACCCTATAAAGAGTTTGAGGCTCTATTTGATCTCGAAAATACTCCACTTGATTCTCTTGCATCGATTTTCATATAGGTACGTACTTGTTTTGATCTTGAATTCTTTAAAATTAAGTCTCCTGAAATCCTAATGTCGGCATAGCTGTTAAAAATTCATATTTGATCCGTATAATTGTAAAAATCTGCGTAATGGAGTAATAAGGAGAATGATTTAGTATAGTTTGCAGTATATTTTAAAAAAGTGCTATTTCCATCTTGTTTCTACTTATAAAGGAGTTTCACACGATCTGATTTGTGATTGAAAGCAATGATAATTTTAATGTATTACTTGCAAATACATATTACTTCTAGTTACTGTAATGGGAGAGAGAGGAATAAGTACATTAGGAGAAATATCACTTCACTTCACTTCAATCGTGCATAGTTATACCTTCCTCTCTCCTACACACCTAACTATTAGCAAAGTGCATGGAAATTAAACACAACTGGTTATGTACATGTTATAGCTAAACAAATATTTTATTCGTTAATTAATTCCTCTAATGGGTCTCGCGTTAAGTTGAAAAGATCGTTCGAGCGGGGAATTTAATCTGCCCGCGTAATTATGCCTTTATTATTTTGTTGTATTTATTAGCGTTTGATTTCAAAGGCGGAACGTCCGCGCTCAGTAGTAGGAATATTTTTCGAGATGAGAAGTGAAAGATAGCGGAGCGAACCGCGCCGTGGGTAATGGATTCCTTTAGCCTCGAAATCATTAGCGGACTCCGGCGGACGGGAAGGAATATTCTTCAGGTGCGCGCAGATAACATCGTGATCAACAATGATTACTTTCATTATTTTCATTCGAATGTTTCATGATAGACATAAATACACTTTAACAGAATATGAATTTTATATTTTTTAAAACTTGCGGTTAACCGCTAATTATTACGAGTTAATTTAAATACTTTAAGAACTTTGAAGGAAAACATTCGTACCTACCGCTGGGAAGATTTATACATTACAGAAAAGCCACCCGTTAAAAATCTGAATTAAAATTTTTAACTAATAAACGTACAGAATTATTACAAGTGTCTTTCGAATTATTAACCGATATGGTCATTCAATAAGGGACCGGGGAAATTTTTAAACCCCCCTTTTCCCCTTCTCAAAGCTAACTTACGTAATTAAGGGTGCACCCCACTTGTCTGAGTGTATTTATTTTTCTCGCATTATCATTAAATTTAATTCAACTTAAACAAATTATATAAATTGACATAGAAATGTGTTGCACGGGATCCTTTCTGGTTACGCTTAATGATCCTGTTATAAAGTAAATTGAGCAGATCAGATCAGATCACGTTGTAACTTTAACTAAACTAAGAAATGTAGGGAAAGTTATGACATATAAAAAAGTGATTAAGTATGTCATCAGCAATAGGAGGATAGGTGACGTGATGCAGTGTGAATTATTAAGTCAAAGCTACAAACTTTAGCTGTATAGATATCAGTTGATTGAAAAGAAGGGGAAACAAATCACAGGCCGCGATTGTCTAAAAGTCAATCTTGGTTACTTTACGAAGCTGCGTTTCAGCATGTGTTTATGGGGCTTTTAGATTGCATGTAATGGGCTTGTGTCAATATTAAATTTTGGCAACTTTTGCTAATCAAAAAAATGTTTCTGGAAAAATAAAGTTGAATAGTTAAACGCTTATGAGTGTTTTTACTAAAGTTCAAGTTAGGATCATGAAAATAATTTCAAATAACAACCCTAATTTTAAACTATCTGACACTGAACCGATGACTTTACGACAGAGTACTTATGAAGCATTGATACCATCTTATGCAAAACTGCCTATATAAAAACTTTATGATGAATCAAAAAAGAACACGATATAAAATCATTGAGTTACCTATTTGTCGGCTAAATAGTGGTTAACGAAGCTATTGGATGAGAAGATCAAAGCTTTCAGTTGCCTACCCTTTGAACTAAAACGTCTGAACGCTGGTATAAACAGTCCACACACAATACATAAAAACACAATTGCAGAACTGGATCCGTTCTAATTATGATGTGATATAACACAAGGAACAGCTATTTCCTTTTCGCTTTTTTAACTCTTCATATCTCCCTTTTGCGTTAACTGGTACCTACAACATTACATTATTCAAATGCATAAACCTTTTTTTAAACTTTCTTTTCTTTCTTTCTTAGTATTGGTAATAAATTTTTAGTCTGTAAGCGCACGGGTGATGATATGTCGCCTCCTGCTTGCAACTCACGAATGTTATTGGTCTTCAGTTTTTGCTAGCGACATGTTATACTTTATAATTAACTTAAATAAATATTATATAGTTAATTGTTACAAAATATCGCTAAATATTTTCAAATTTACCTGAAAATGTATTGTCTAAGTAAGGAAATGTATTACGTAATGCAATTATGGTATGTTGTATCTAATCTCCAATTGTTAAAAAAGAAAAATAAAGGAGGAAACTATCTATGCGGAAAAATTTATTGGCCTACGTTCGGATCGGTGAAAGTTATTGCTTTGCCTCTGAGAGCTTTCCAAAGAAGTTGTTTCACTTGGAAACGATGTCAGTCGATCCTAATAGTCGAACACAAAGTACAAGACGAGACAAGACTGTAAATAAGACGCGCGTTGTGGTGTCCCGCTGACGACGCTTCGCAAACTTTTTTTTAAGACACCACTACTGGAATTATTGTACAAACATATACCTGTATCTATATATACAGGGTGACCAATAACTTATTTTAAAAATTATATTATAGGTATCATACACACAATTTACAATACCGTAAGGATTTTATTAGTCTGTAGTATCCATTACATTCTTTTATAACCAAGAGCTAGGGTTTGTACCACTATATGACTATGTATGGAACGTATGACTGCTGAAGAGAAGAGGGGATAGATTTCTTAGCAATTCATTAGTCTCTTGATTTTCAAGAATTAATGTCTTGATTCAAAATAAAGTCAACGATGCAAAAGGTATGATTAAAAGAATCACGTCCAGAGTTGTTTAAATCAAGAATATTTGTTAAGAATCTCGCCATCCTTATTCAGATTTGTACTTGAATTGATTATTATCGAACGTAGGCTTTAACGGCTCTTGGCGATATTCGTCTAGAAGGCTTTTGAGTTTAGCTATGATCAAGTGGATGCAAATCCAGACGTTTTGTCGGCTGCTGCGTTCAGTATCTTCAGTGGTTAGTATTTAAAAATATTGACTAATGTTGATCAATACTAAAAGCCTTCAGGATGTATTTAAATAGATGCAGGAAAGTTTGGTACTTCAACAAACAATTACATTTTTGTCAGAAATCTGGCGTGGTAGGTATACCTGACACTTGTAGATGCCATTCTAGACAGAAAATATCGAAGGTTACATTAAGTAGAAAAAATATACATAGCTTTTTTTATGTTGAGTTTTAAATAAAGAGAGGAGGTGAATGTCGTGATCAAGACTTTTGGCTTGATGAAACAGTACCTATTTCTGCCTGATATTTATAGACATTTCCTATAACTACTTTACTCCTGTAGATTAGAATATTCTAGTTTTTTGGCATATGGGAACGCATCCGGTCCACTCTTTCGACTGACGACTCTAACGATAGTGATCACCATCAACTACCAATAGCTTCGATTAATTGATCAAAAATGTTACTATTTTTGCATATTAATGTTTTAGCATGCTCAACAGTCTACGCTATTTTTGGCCAAATTCTTCCTTGCTTCCTTTTCTGAAATACGTACAAATTCCCGTTGATTATTATGTCGTCTACATGTAGGGCCTGATACTTTTGAATTCTCGTGGGACACGATATTTGTATACGCAAGGCTCTTTACACATACACATACCTACGTCTCCTCGAAGGTCGTTATTTTTATGTAGCGAAAATTCCGTAAGCAGTAGCGGTAGGCGTACATACGACGCGTCATAAGTTTTGCCTGTCGACGGGACGGAATGAAGAGCTAGTTGGCTTTGGGTGGACGAAAGAGAAGAAAAGAACAAGAAAAAAGAAGAAATAGAAGGAAGAGAAGAAGAAGAACAAGTAAAAGAAGGGACAACGGCTCTGTTCTGTTTTCTTGGACTATACCTTGACCATCATCGGTCATGTCGTCAAGTGGAGTCGCAGCATTCCACATTCGCTTGTTTTTTAGTCAGCGATCGCAGATGGATGTCAGACCGCCGCCGTTTTTGTGGGCGGCATTGGAACAGCGTAATGCAGCCTCATCTCTGCGTCTTCAACTCGTTAAGGACTGACTGACCAACTCGAAGGCAGGTTGCGTATTACTGATTCGAAAATGATGCAAAAGGGTTGTTGACTTCTGTTTCCGGAAGAAGAACATTTATTTGATCAATAGCTAATACATTTCTGCATAGAATTTATTCGATTCATTAATTTCTAGAATCATGCGATAAACCGTTCAATTTTATCATAAATTGTTACTTAATATAGTGTACGAAATTGATTGCATCGTTGTGCCACTTCTGGAGCGGATTTGAAGAAAAAAAAAGCTCCTGTAAATCTTAATATTTAATAAAAAAACTAAATACATTGAATTATTATGACCTATACGTATATCAAGCTAGTACGACAAAGTTATTTTTCCGATTTCTGATTTGCACTATAATTTGTCGCGGAAAGATGACACATTCAACGAATTTGTTGCGAGTCTTATCTCCAGCTGATAAGCGAAAACCTGCTGGAAAACCATCAAACAATTAATCAAGGAGTTCTTTATTACATTTGTTTTAAGAGATCGGATTTATTTGCCAAAGTTTTTAAATTAAGTTTTCCTTGTTTCCCCCAAGTTGGGCAACACGTTACCTTTCGAAAGTTTGATGGCTTTCTAGCAGTTTTTTGCTTATCAGTTGGAGATAAGACTAGCGACAAATTCGTTGAATGTGTCATCTTTCAGCGATAAATTATTTTTTTTTTTTCGAGATTTGGTAACAAATTAGCGACAAATTATAGTGCAAGTGATGATCACTATGTTTCTTTCTATATGCTTCTTGATTGATACCTAGTTCGCTTCTATTTCTTTTCTTACTTCATTAGACATTTAAGTATATATACAGATACGTATTTACAAATACATAATTAGTATAGGGATGATAGGTATCAAAATGAATGTTTTGAGAACTGGGGTTGTCAAATTGGCCGCCATAAAAACTACAATACCCAGACTCTGAAATCAAAGAACTACCAAACTGCAATGATATTGGTTCATCGATAAATTTTATGATGGCAATGATGCCTTCAAAAACATCAAAGGCTTTCTACGAAAATATTAAATTAGCCATTCATTTTGTAACAATTATTAGTGGGGTTTTTCTTCAGTAGGAACCATTTTAACCAGTCACAGTCTCATGTAATGATGGCGAATCTTTCTAAAACGTTAATTCCTGTTTCATCTATTCTTGTTTAATACTTTTATTCTTTATCTTTATCATTTTAACCTTTTTTATTTTGCAACTAAGTCAATAAAATATAACTACTTGAAGGTATCACCCTTTTAGAGTGTTTGCTAATGAAAATTTAAATTTATTGTCAAAACAAAATTATTTCACTGATTAAAGTAGAAAAACACAACACTAACGAAGTGGGTTACATGCTTACAAATTCTTTATGGATTAGTTCCTGATCCATGTGTTGTGGATTGATTATCACAGGGGTCGAGTGAAATTCTGTTTCACCATAAATTATTAATTAATAGTTGTGGTGAATCTTTTAACATTTATTGTTGGTATATTTTTTTTGTAATTTTTATGTTTTCCTTCAGAATGAATCCAACCTACAGTCTTATGCAGAGATGGCAAATCTTACTGAATTCCTCATCCCTATTCACATATATTCTTGTTTCATTGACTGTGTAATTTTCCCAATTTTTTGTTCCTGTATTGTTGACTGAGGTCTGTATATTATTTTTAACCGTCCTTGTTTTATCAACCCGTCAAATTAAGTAAAAAAGTCAAGACAAAATTGTTTCACTAGATTAGAATAGAAAACACATTATGAACGAAGTGAGTTACATGTTTACAACACCTTCATGGGGTAGTCCTTGATCCATGTGTTATAGATTCACTACCCACACATGTCAAGTGAAACTCAGTTTTATCATAAATTATTACTTCTAAGTAGCGGTTGATTTTTTGTCGAGTATTTTCTTTTGTAATGTTTTCGTCCTTCATTTAAGCTAGCTACTCATAACCGCGGGAGAGCATTCCTTCCAACCTACAGTTTGACGCACTAAATAATAAGCATTAATTCCTATATCGTTGACCATGTAATTTTTTAATTTCTATTTTGTGAATTGAGGTCTTTATATAATTTTTAACCATTTCTGTTTCATCATTTTAGCAAATTAAAATTTTAACTTGTAGATGTCACTCTTAGATACTGTCAATGGAGGTAAAAAATTGTGAGTAAAGGCACAATTGTTTTATAAGATTATATATGATTCGAAAGGATAAGACTAATCAATAGGGGGTTAATTATAGCATATTGATAGGTTATGTGTGTTAAAATAGATTTACTACTTACTATCTGCTGGTCTAGTACAACGCTAGAGGAAAGAGCAGAAGGCCCTCTTCAGCGTTCTATTAAAAATCGTAGGAATTGGTTGGTCATAGTTGCAGAGAAGCAGATGAAAAGGATGAAATAAAAGATCTCCTGATACCTTAGATCCTTCGTAGGTGAAAATTGATTCGATATAGATATAAAGATGATTTGTGCAGGTTTATGGTTCTCTAAATGACTTAAAAGAATCGTAGATTGCGAACCTTTTACTCAGAGATTCGAAAAATTAGCAACTCAAACGTGGTCCAATTAATAATTTAATTTTAATAAAACTAATTCGATTTTTAAATTCAGCTAACTTATTATAATTAGAAAAGCAATTCTCTAAACACCATGCCTACCTCTTCTCGTTTCTTTTGTGGTAAATTATTTCGTTTCAAAAAGAACAATATTAACTTTTATAAGATTTATTCTTTTTCCGAAACGATTATTATCTGAATCTTTCGTGAAAGGCGTGACGATAGATAGACAAAAAAAGAAAAGGATCCGACGCTGCGGACCTTCTTCAGTGCACTGTGTTGCTGTCAGCGAAGGAAAAATTTATCGCCGACCCCTACCAATCCGGCCACGACGGGTCTTCAAAGTTATGCCTCGTATCGCAGCGGGGGCGGACTGTGAGGGTGAGCTGTCCACCTACACCCACATAACCAAAAACACACACACATACAAATTTTCTTAGTGAAAACGTCACGACAGTTCTAAAATGTTCTTCAACGGGATTGTGCATGCTTATTTCCACTTTTGCTTCGTTGGCCAAACAAATGAGGGGCATAGCCAAACTACACTACCTACTAAACACAATCTTAGATAAAAAATTAAAAAAGTTATCGTAACCACAGAAAAGTTTAAAATTTAACATTTTAGTAATCCAAGTCATTAATTTCTTTGACGAGTTCTAATAAGTAAGTATGCAATTCAATTTCACTCAACACTTTACCTAATCTCTGATTAGATAATTTATATTAAAACCAAATTACTCTCTGACGTCAAATAATTTTTCTAAAATAAATTGTATAGTGACTAGTACCCTATTTGTTTATGTTTATCGACACCATACTGACAGTCAGATACCTACTTTCTCCTTCATTATTCTTCTTTTTTACATTAATGTTAATGTCTATATCTATCTAGGTGTATTGTACAACAAAATGATCGAATCAAACTAATCAATAAACAAAGATGACGAACAGGTAGTTACAATCCAATTTAGTGTGAAAGTGAAAACATTCCACTTGTTCTATAGGTACCTTTTTTCATTACAGACCTAAGAATTTATCAATCTTTCCTTATTAAGCGGTAATTAATTGCACTGTCAAGTATTTTGAAATGAAGCATTAATTGCTTCGCACTTTTCTGGGAGCCGCTTCATGCTGGTTTCTTATTTCCTACCAGTATCATATTATGTTTATGTGGTATACGTTTATAATAATATTCTCTCAATACATACTTTTTTGCTTATTTTATAAAATTGTGTTTTTACTGTCTACTGTTTTCTTTTTTAATAGCTACTTACTTATTAATTAGAGCAGCTCGTGACACGAGATCCCACGTGTAATATGTGACATAAAAATGAAAATTATTATGGATAAGGTAGAATTGCGTTCTTTTTGACACTATTATACTGTACAAAAATATTAACGTTTAAATTAATTACTATGCTGATTCGCCGAAAAGGTTAACTATGTGGATTAAATGTATCCACGACTTTGCATTGTCAGTAATACGGGTTATATTAAGGTAAAAACTGTGTTTAGTACACAAACATTGCGTCAAATAATTTGCACATTATGATATGTACATTATGATTTCTCCTTTAAAAGGGGTGCTTCCTAGTTCGTGACTTCCTATTTTGCGACTTAGCTTACTACGTGCCCTGTGATTGAAGTCACAGAAAGGGAATTTAAAATGAAATATTTTATGAGGTCACGAAAGCTATTGAAAAATTTTCTTAGGGTACACAGACGTAAACCAGAATTGAACAGAGCTTCAGTGTTTTGTACTTGGAAATGTGTAAAAATTCTATTTTTTTTTTCGCAAAGAAGGCTTAATTCAAGCCTTAACATTATGGTCAAAGCCCTTTCAAGAAAACATTAAACCTTTATATTCATTTGATCCTATGTTGGTTTAATTCAAACCATTATGAAGCCCTTTTCTCAATTAGTCACTTCTTGATGTAACTAATAATTCGACATCCTTTGATTTTAACATGAAATTAGTGATTGGAAGGAGACTTAAAACTTATAAATCTGTTGTAAATTCATTATTTGCTTATCATGTAATTATAATCTAAAACAAATATTTAACTTTATATTATTCTGTAAAAAGTAAATTGATATCGGTAGGAAAATTTTCCTGAAAGAAACGTTTCCACCGATGGTGGAAAATGGATCAAAATTGTTATTTTGGTACATTTTTACTTTTTTTAATCCTTTATAATCTAATGTGTTAAAGCACGTTAGAGGCCCGCCCACTTTTTCAATATCATTGCAACTTGTTACCTTCTCTTTAACCTTTAATGCCTCAGATTAATGAACTTGATCTTGTGACTCAACCAGTGTTCGGTTGAAATATGCACTTTAAAATTTTTTTTATAGTTAATTTCTAATTGAAGGAACAGATATAAAATTTGATTATTTTTTTTACAGCGTACATATTGTTAATATTTCACAGATTATCTCTTAAACCGAAGTTAGGTGACGGAACAGGAATAGATTTTATAAAATTGTGCCATGTCCGACATATTGTTGAAGGAAATTAGACAAAGATGTGAAAAAGAATAATTTTTGTAATTTGGTACCCCCATTTTAGCAGTAATTTTTCAAAAATTCCAAAAAAAGGATATAATAGATATAATTTTTTGTAGTAGGTAATCTCGAATATGCTATTAAAATTTTCATAAATATCATAATATACACTGGAATCAAATTTGAAGAGATGGTTTCAATAATATAACAAGAAAAGTCTTGATACAAAGCACAACACATTGAAGAAAAGGCAGTTTTACGCGTCAATGAAATTTACAGGGAATGTTAATGTACGTGTAGGATATCAAAAAACAGGAAAACAAAAGTCTGCCATTCTATTTTTACTGGGAAAATATGATATGAATTTTCAAAATTGGGGAAAAAAATAGTACATATATATATAATAAGTTCATGCCTGGCTCATTTTGTTTTGTTATATGTTAAATTATTTTTTTTGTTCGCGGAAATAAAGCACAATAAACAAAAAATCACCTTGGAGCAATGTGACTTGGTAGGTACCTACAGCTTTTTTTTACAAGTGTTTAAATAATAAAATAAAAATATGCTGCAAGTTAGATGTCTGGCTATTTTTTTAGCACTTATATGGTGAAATTAACACAATGTATAAATGGTTGACACGAGCTAATGGTTTAGATGACCTTTTTTTAAAATGCTTTTTTGGAAAATCAGCGACACTTGACTTTGCCACCTCCTTTATACTATTATACAGTGATACCTCGAAATATGAGTTTAATTCGTTCCGTAACCTTGCTCGTATCTTAATTTGCTCGTATATCAAAGCAATTTTCCCCATTGAAATTAATTGAAATGCCATTAGTCCGTTCCAGCCCCTAAAATGCTACCCCTAATTGTTTTTGTTACGTGTTTTTGAATAAGAAAAATGTATGTTTAAATGACAAATATTGTATAAAAACATAATAAAAGAAACCTTCCTCGTTTTTTCTATGATTTCACGCTTTAATTCAATAGACATCATCTTCTTCTGAGCACTGACCTTTCCACTCACTTTCTTCGGACCCATGGTTATAGAAAGAAATGTGATAAAGTATGTAAATGCACAAAAAGCGCAAATCCCTAGAAAAACTTAGCAAAGATGCTTCCACAGCGTATCTTCGTATCTCAAATGTCGCTCGTATTTCAAAACAAGACTTCGCTGGCTCGATAGCTCGTATCTCAAATAACTCGTATGTTAGGGCACTTGTATCTCGAGGTAACACTGTACTTACAATCTTTAAATCTCTTTTATTTATCTCTTTCAACGACGAGCTAATCATGTGCCCATATTGCTACCATCAGCTCCCTTTTGTGGTTTGTAGAAATATTTGTCCTGTTTTATTAATTTTTTCAATATTTTTGGAAAGTAATTTAATGACAATAACTAAAGCAAGTGCATTTGTGTTTTCCATATTATTTCTCGCCGACAATACACCTATTCTATCAAGCGATTTTTCGAAGCGAAGGTGAAGGAACAGAGTCCTTCGTCAGGTCGGTGCGGCGGAGGCCTTTACGCCCCCGCTGTCACCGTCATCGTCGCGCAGACTGTCCAGTGTCCACTCTCCTTCGGCCGGTCGGTACCTCTTTTGTACGGTGTCTTTCCTCTTCTTCTATGTTGCCGATATGCCGCCGTCGTAGCATCGCTCTCGGGCTGCTTATAAGCAGACCACTATTATTCACGACATTGTGTTACAATAAATTCTTTCGTCGTCCTTCTGCACAGATAGTGTGCGACGGTGGACGGCGGTGGACGAACAGAACGAAGAGGAGAAGGAGGAATACTGTTTACAGTGGTATCTACTTAGCGGTGAGATTTATGGGCGGCATGTCGTCGACTACTTCGACGATTCGTACAGTTATACATAGTACGCTCGTACTATAATCAACAAAAGGATGATTAACACGTTTGAAAGTGAGTGGGGCATAATTATTCTACACAACATACAAGTATACACTTATTTACTTATAAATACACTTATGTAGTTCAATTAGATGTTTATTCCCAAAATAGTGTATTGTCGAATATGCGTAGGCACAATTAGTACAAGTAGTTTACGTTTACCTGTTTCATCTTAATCATTCGTAATACGAGACTACTGCCCTGCTAAGCTGAAAGGCGGCAGTATCTCTGAGATACGCTCTTTTAATTTTTTGTATGCCATTCGATAGCTATGTATAACAATTTCGCATCTAATGGTATAAGCCAAATAAGTAGTACTTTCAAATTTAAAACATTAAAAAAAATAAAAATGTGAGCCGTCACGGGACGCCTGGCAGATGTGAAACATCGAGTTTGCACAAGTAATATGCATGAAAGACAATATTACGAGAGGAACTAAATATGGCATAATGAAAAAAATCAAATATTACGAATTTTTTCCACAAAATGATGACTATTTATTTAATAAACATTTATTTTTATTAAAAATTCAAAAATTTATTTCAAGTTGCGACAACTCAATTCTTTTAATCAGTGACTTCTGTAATAGTTATATTGAATGTTGTCTTTGACAGCATTACTGTTATAATTGGTCGAGGATAACTGAAGTATATTACAAAAGTATTGGACATAACATTATCAAGACATCTAATAAATAGCATCTATTGTTGTTGCATATCTGGTAGTAGGTTCTCTTGGATTGTTGTTAATTTGCAATTGAAATTCTTTTTGGAGGAACGTAATTAATGGCATTGATTCATCTTTAGCAAAATTTACAGCTAAAATCAATAGTAGTTTATCTTTATTGGTTTTAAAAATTATTGAACCTCTGTGACTGTACGGAAATAATTTCTCATGGAAAAATGAAATATCATTCATTTTTTTATTAGGTGAAATCATTAGGTGAAATGTACACAACAATCATAATTCATTCATTTCCATCTTCTAGTTTACTATAGTAAACGACACCGTCGAACCGAATGGGAAGAGAATCGCACAGCCGCACGCTACTATAGATGTTTCACATCAAAACACTAAGAAGTTTTTTTTATATCTCAATTTTTTCTTAAATTACTAAAAGCAGTATCTTGACTTTTGAAGCCTTTCTATATAATCAAAATACCGATATCTCACAAAATATATCCTAATGGTACAATTTATAGATAATTTGGGTATTATACCAATAGATAATATTGCATATGGTTAAAAATATATTTAAAAACATCTATTAAAAGATTTGTTTTTGAAGATGCGAAAGAACAATTTACAAAGAGTCGATTTTCTCAAAACTTACCTACTTCGATTGAAATAGCGCTTTTCAGCTTAGAATAAAAAAATTTAAAAAAAAATAATTTGCTTCATTTATTACTTAAGAAGATAAATATTGAAAGAACTAGGTATAGTGTCCCCAACTACTTTTAGCTTTTCTCGAAAAAAAAATTTTACTAATATTCTTAATAATACAATAAATGAAATACTTTTTTAATTATCTGTTAAGAAATAATCTTTCGATCTAGTAGATACCCGACCACATTGTAAATTTGGGACACGTTAGTGGTAATTTACCCGAATGTGGAATATTGCATTTAAATTTACTTCCTGAAGTATAAATCTGGCATCTGATAAAAAGGGGTTAAACTCAGTTCCTAGCAAACAAAACTGCTTTCGGATTCTAACCGCGTATTCTTGATGAAATCTCTATCATGGTGAATCATGGAGGCGACAAAAGTGGTCTACTATGTATAATAGGTACCTACATACAATTTTCTTTGAATTTTAAATTATGCCATTCCTCAAGAGAACGGTCTTTTAGAAATTAGGCGAGAATATTTAGGTATATAAGGCTACTAAAATTTCTAAGGTTTCTTATAAGGATGTTTGCTTAATAAACGCAATTTAAAGTTGAAATTTATTACTTACTTAGCGACGGTAGCTCTTAATACCTATAGATACAGCACCTAATTAAATTTCTAGATAAATAATCACGATGCAGTGTAAAAATATAAATATTACTTAATTCACCTATTTATTAATTAGTTAATTAAAGATACATCGAAAACAAATAAACTTAAAGGGAAGTGATTAGAACACGCCCCTTTACCTTAATTATTGAGCTTTTAATTTTTCTAGAATCTCTTAGATGTAACGACAAAAAAGTAGATATATTGCTAAAATGGAAGTATAAATTTCACGGACAGGAATTCTGGCGTCCGTTATAAAATTAAATGATAAATTTTCCCATGTTTTGCAATGTCATAAATGAAGTTAATTTTCGAACTTCTTGAACGGATAACGAAGACACATTTTCTATAAGAATTCTAGCACATCCGCTATCAGTTAGTGAAGAAGATTGAAGTGATTCATTAGTCAGTCATTAGTGGGTTTAAAAAACGCTTTAAATTAATATTTATACACAATCAACAGTAAAAACCGCTTCCTCCTCGTCCTCTTTATTAAGTAAAACATTTAATAGGTATCAACCACATTTATAATGGGGTAAACATATTATACAACGTAAAAAGTGCACGGATCAGAGTAATCAAAGGTAAAAAATATTAATATGTGTGCAGAAAAAGGACAGGAAACTGCCAGGAGCTTGTAATTGGCGGCAAAGCGTACACAAGAGGAGAGATAGATAGCTTTATCATGACGTTATCTGTGACAATTCTTATTCGCTCAATTCACGATCAGGTGCCATGTATGTGTATAGACATGCGTTTGACATGTGTAAATATTACATTTAAGAATGCCACTTTTTATGGCTGCTACAATTTATAAAACTTAACCTATAACACGAGCCGCAGTCACTTAAGTAAACGTTTCTAGTTTTATACAGCTGCTAAAAGATTTTACCACATCGCATTACACTTAGGTATATCAAATTATAAAATGTTCGATTTTAATTTAACTGCAAGAAAAGTCTGACAACTCTTTTTATGTATCAATTTTATATTCTGTTTAATAGGACATTTTTGAAGGTAATAAAAGTTAAAACAGGGTACGTAAGTAATTGCATAAACATGTATGTACAAAATATTAAAAATACATTGAAAACAGAAAATTAAAAAGCTTTTGATGTTGTCTTTTAAACTCCATGATTTACCCAATAAAAAAACAACAAATGGAAAGTTTCATTATAATGTATAAAACTTTGTAGTTGATTAAAATCATACTAAAACGTCCAACGTGCGGTTTCTTGAATTTAATATTCTTGACTTAATCATGATTCTTAACATTCTAGGTAATAATGTTTATTAGACTCTAATATTCGATGATTTCCTTAAATTCACTAAATAGTACCTATAAAAAGATCCAGTAGTTACTAATGATTTATTTATTTATTTATTTATTTATTTATTTATTTTACTCAAACGGGTATGCACCCTTTTTACAAAAAAAAAAATATATACAAAATAATACAGGAAAAGATAAAATGTTGCACAAGAAAATATAAAGTATGTGACATTAGATAAACATATTCCAAACACCGCAGAATTGACTAGTACAGTAGAGGATAAGCAAAATAAATATAATGAACACTATTTGAAACGATACAAGTATTGATAATCATAAGTGACTACTGACTAGACGTTAGAAAGCTAGGTACGATAAAGAAAAATCATCTCTTGACGATAAAAGGTTATTGGCTGATCTCATTAAACGCGGACTAGAGCTAGAGTAAGCATATGGTGTTCTATAAAAATCAATATCAAAAATTAATGAACGTCTAACAACTCTGTTTGGTACATTGAAACGAAAGAGATTATACAAATCTATGCAGAGCATGCGACTGTTAATAACAGAGTATAAAAATAAAAGATCATTTATGCAACGACGAGCAACAAGAGTGTTACGATTTGAGAGATTCAGTGCAAGAGTGTAGTCATGGTTTAACGGAGACATTCGAAGGTTACTTTTGAGCATAAACAGTCTGAGAAATATGTGTTGGACGGATTCGATTGCAGAGATTGCCTTATCTGTGGAAGGTGACCAGACTACAGACGCATATTCAAGTTTTGGTCTGACTAGCGATACGAAGAGTGACCTTACGGTGTTGGGAGACCTAAGATGTTTGCTGTTTCTGGAAACGAAACCCAAGATCCTGCGGGCACTCAGCACGATCTCGTCAATATGAGAGTTAAAGGATCTACGATGATTGGTTAGAGACATATTTAACTGAGCATGCAGGATATTAAGATAATCCATTCTAAAAGATTAAAGTATGGCGTACCACAATGCTAAATCAAACTTCAATTCGCTGGAACTTACAATACTTCCCTACTTCGCCGAAATATTCCTGCTGGTTGCGAAACCCACTTCTCACTTATTTTTAGACGTCTATTTTTTTAAGGTTGAAAAATATTGGTCAAAAGTTTTACAATAGTCTATAATTAAGGTATTGTGTGGTATCGTATAGTAGCCTATTGGAATCTTCTTAAGGAATTATTAGCTTATTGTTTTTATTAGAATTACTGCGCATTTCCTTGATATTTTTATCAGAATTATTTATTTTAAATAATTAATTGTTGTAGGCGTTAGTTGTTGAAACTTTATATTTAAAATAGAATAGAAACACAATTTTTAATAAAGAATTTTACGAACAAAATAAAGGTCTAGCTATGGGTAACTCCTTAAGTCCTTTGCTTGCCGAATTTTTTATGAATGATCTAGAAAATAAAATCTCCAAAAATCACCTTTTCAAAAATTGCTTTTATTGGTATCGATGTGTAGATGACATATATGTTTGTTTTAATGGTTCTGATCGTCAGCTTAATAATCTTTTTAATTTCCTAAATAAATTACATCCTGCTATTAAATTTACGAAAGAAATGGAAATAAATAAGTCTATTAATTTTCTTGACTACCAACAAACTTAAATTTTCTATATTTCATAAACCTACCCATACCGATATGGTTATACACGCTAAATCGTTCCATCCCTTTAATCATAAAATAGCAGCTTTCAATTCCATGTTACATAGATTAGTTTATCTTCCCTTAAACAAAAATAATTTTGAAATTGAATTAAATAGAATATTTCACATCGCTATAAACAACGGCTATCCAGTTAGTTTAATACAAACTTTATTAAACAAAAAACTCTATAAAAAAACATTAAATCTTATCTACCCCGTAACTTCAATTCAAATAAGTATTGTTCTGTACTTAGGAGATATTTCTTTAAAACAAAAGACATATACTGTCAAAAGTACATAATCTAGTTACTTCTTTTAAAACCAGCAACACTTTATCTAAATTTATAAAACATAACAAAGATTAAAGTCCGTACGTACGTCTATGAAGATTCCCCTCTTCCACGAAAACATAAAAAAAAACTTGTTAATCAGACTCATCTTCACCCGAAGAAGCCAATGTTTGGCGAAACAATTCTTTATTCTGTTCACCAGAGGACAACAGATTGATTTCACCTCAGACAGCAGAAAGCTATGATGATTTAAGACAACTCAAAAACTGTATGGGTGTTTTAAGTTTAACCACTAAATAAACCGTAAAGTACCTACTGTACAGTCTGAAAAAGTGGTGGAAGAGCACCCATTTTCAAAATTACTTTTTTCTTTTCTCACTTTCAGAAACACTCATTAGCATTAATCCCAGCATTGTCTCGAAAAATGAGAAAATTAGGGTAACAACTCCCCCAAAATTCCCCAAATAGTAGTGATAAAAGAATTCAAAATCTTACTTCGGAAAACATCTCGGAGGTCTTCGTTTATTTTTAAATTAAATTTCGAATTCGTAATTTGCGATCCAGAAACTCCCGAAAGACTATTTGGGGAGCCTTGGGGGGAGGGAAATGTTTTCTAATTTTTTTATTTTTCGAGGTACCTAATACAGGGATTAGTGCTGATGGGTACACTTGGAGGTCTAAGGAATCCAGGAAAAAAGAATTTTTAAAATCTGTGCTGTTTCACCACTTTTCCGGACTTTCCTAACCTAACCTAACCAATAGACCTCTTAATTGTAAGTAGCAGCCAGGGTTGGCATGTTTAAAACAAACTGTTTTAAAACACCTGTTTTAAACACCGTTTAAAACACAATCTAAATAAAACATGTTTTAAATTAAAGTGTTTTTAACAGTGTTTTAAACTGTGTTTAAAACAAAAAAAAAAAACAAAACATGTGAAACATTCATTAAATTTGTTCAGCTAGAGAAAAATATTGGTTATGGGTATAAAATGAGGAAAACATTAATCACTAAGAAAAAACTCATTTATTATACATATACATACCTAATTGTTAACATAAACAAAAATAAAATAAAAAAAAAGTAAAAAATAAATTCTAAATTAAGCTAAATAATAATCAATTTCTGTTTAAATTTGTTAAATTCATGTTTGTGGAATACAGAAAACGACATTTTTCATGAAATGCTTTTGAACAACTGTATGTACTTCCAAAATGTGTGGTGCAGTGGACGTGTGGATGCAATCAATAAATCAATTCAGCGGCTTAAGAGCTTCAGACTAAGTTATAAACATACGCACATACCGTCAAACATACAATTGTCAAACGGCGGCATTCTCTTGAAAAATACAGCTTGGTATAGGAAAACTCGTACAAACACCCTTAATCATTTTTGCAATCTTCATATAAAGAATAAAAAAAGTCCTATATATAGGTATGCAATTTAAGGCATTGGAGGGGTGTTATGCTATTATGCTCTGTTCAAAGGCTTTTGAGAATTCATTTAGATTAGAACAATTTTCAGAGAAGCAGGAGATATTTTCAAATAGACGTGGTTGAAAAAATATATACCTACCATATGTTCAAATTATGCGTTTTAGCTTATGCGGCATTAATAAAAAAAATGCCGACAAAGAATTTCTTTGTTCAATGAACGTTTTGTCTTACCCGTATGGAGACGATAGGTCCGAACAGCAAGTCGGTTGAATTTTCCTCACATGATAAAAAAATAAACTTGTTTAAAACTAGTTTAAAATGTTTAAAACATTTGTTCAAATTAAATGAAAAAAAAAAAAGAAAATGTTTAAAACATATGAACACATGTTTTAAACATTTTGAACTGTTTGTTTCAAAATTTAATAAAAAACTGTTTTTTTTCCAACCCTGGTAGCAGCACACCCAAAGAGTAATAGTATAATACTAAATTTGGCCGATAAGTGTAGAGGAGTACCAATCGTAAATCATAATTGTCGTTAACCTTACCAATATACAATTCAGTTGAAATAAACGTACTTAGAACTCTCTATGGTGTATTAATTTTCATCATAGTATATGAAGGTATATTGATTGCTAGCTAATACGCAAAGTGAAGACGTAACTTAATTGTTCTGAAAGTAATATAAATAAAGTGATAAACTCCAGCTAGTATATTCATCCTTTTATTTAATTAACCAGTCAATCTTATCAATCTATTAAATTTATCACTTAGATATAAATAGTAGCATACAAATCTATCAAACTAATTTAAATAGACATACATCCTTTAATCTGATTCCACTTCTTAATGGTGCAGTAATTTTGTTGGGTAGTGTATTGTAATGTAATTAAAACCGTTACCTGTAGGTATTCATATCATCAAAATTCCTACATTGACTCTCTACGTATTGGGACAGAAATTTTTGTACGTCGCTTCTCTTGTTCGATACCGTTAACTTAAACGTATAAGAAAAAACCGAAAAAAAATCGCCACTACTGTAACAAGAAAGGAGTAGCAAAGTTAAGTATCGAGACGGCCACTTGGCATTTTGATCACGTCAACCGGTGGACATTTAATAGTAATTGTCTTCGCATTATTGGCCACCAGATTGCGTGAGATACATAAAACACACAACGGCGAAAGCATCAACGGTGGCGGTGGTTGGGTAGCAGGAGGGCGGACAGCACCGGTAACCGGTTCCTACATAAGTACCAACTCATACTGTATAATTTTAGTCATTAACTTCTCGTCTTAAACAAAAAGAAAAGCGAAAATTCCTCTTTAATTCGATCGGATCGCACGACACGCAAAAATCGAAACCAAACTTGAAAATGCCACTCAACAGTTAGGTAGCTTTGGTTTTATAATCTACCCGTTTCTTTATAAAACATTTATTATAAGATATGTATTATTTATAACATCATTGGAAATTGTGCGGGTTTTGGTCACGTAATGGTGATATTAAAATGAGAATAAGAAAACACTTTGGATCCTTATTTAGTCACCTAGGAGTTCGTAATTCTTATTAAAATCTACATTAAGCAGTTACATTTTTTCCACGTTAATACAATTTAAACTTACTTTGTGAGGTGTTTCTTGTTTCAAACTTACCTTCCATGTTCTTTAACTTGAATTTTCTGTGATTTCAATTTCCAATGTACTTTTTTGAAAATGGTATTATAACCGAAACAGTATTTTTAACGTCATGTTTAAATACGAATTAAGAAACCAAACTAATTTTTTTTCTTATTCTTATTCCAAATCAATGATATTCCAATAACGAATGTTTCTGTAAAAAATGTTACAGTTACAGTAAATAAGTTGAAAATTTCCTAAAATAGAGAAATGTGCTGATTTAAAAAATCACTTTTTTCACATTATCAATAGACTCTTAACAATAGCCATTAACATTTACCCCTGCATTGCCTTCAAAAGAAAAAAATTGTTTTAACATCTCCAAAAGAGATCTAGAATCGTTATATTTTCTAATCACAAATTGAAGAACTCCGTATTCCATTACGGAGTAGGTACGTGTCATTTTTTGATAAAAATTGCAATCTTTCAAGGCGGAAATTTAAATATGATTATTGTGTTACAAAAATACACTCTAGGGTTCTTTCTTAGATCTTTGTGATCGCGAATCTGAGGAACTCAAATTGAGGCGTTCTATATTTAAGGCCCTATACGTGCTATGAAAAAATCTATTCCTTTACAGAAAAATTAACTTGTTAGTTTTTTTACAGCTCCTTAGCAAAAAAACCATATCTAAATTTCCGTTCGAAAAAGGGCAACGTTTATTTAAAAGT
Source organism: Agrilus mali (assembly GCA_029378335.1). Lineage (NCBI taxonomy): Eukaryota > Metazoa > Arthropoda > Insecta > Coleoptera > Buprestidae > Agrilus > Agrilus mali. Next base: position 15,967,200 of record CM055659.1, read on the forward strand.
TGGTACGAATTCTATACTAGAATGTGGAATTTCTTAATGTGGACTTTGTATTTGTGATTAGAGTAGGTGCATTTCTAAGGCGAAATTTGGATAGAATAAAATTACTGAACTTTCTGTTTTGGAGTTATGCGGAGGTCATATCGTATCGATACGCTCTTTGCAGCGTATCTACTGAAGATGTCCCCGCAGTTGGAGACGAAAATACTACTCCATTAGAAATTAATTCGGTTTTAGCTTTTGTCTAATAACAATTCATACTAATCATAATAGAATTAGAAGCAAATAGTTCCTGAAAACTACATCTGAATCTTATGGCAATGCTGTGAAAACACTTTTTTCTTTTAATCGTTCGATTAAGTAACGTACGTTATTGTTATTGATGCGGTACGGAGATGACCAAGTGCAGGTGCATGAGTCCTTTGGATTCGTGGGAGTGGCTAATTAGGCCACTTACTTTTGGAACTCAAAGAGTTCGGTCCGAATGGTAGGCAGGTAGGTCGGTTTGATGGTAGGCAGTCAGGAATGCGGACTCATTATTTTTAACGCATACACACACAAAACACCAACATAAATATCATACAAAAGTATTACAAACATACATATATACTTATAATATATTATTGTATTATTTTACGTTGATGTAGGTACCTACTTGTACAGTTTGTAGCAAAAAACAATAAAAAAAATATTGAATATCATAAAATTCATTATCCAATACAACTTAAGTAACATTTGAAGCGTGAGTCAAATTATATTTTACTACTTTAATACGTTTTTAGTAAGGAAGGAAGGGAAGGAACGCGCAAAGTCAATGACGGTCAAGAAACGGAAGTCGCGCGCACATATCTAACGAAAATTCGATAGTATGAAGTTAGTTATTTAGTAGACAGGTGACTAGAGTCTAGAACGGTGTCAGAACTGATGGTGTCTCTGGTTTCGGTGCTTGTTTGATTATTAAGGATAGTCCGTACCCTGGACACTGCACGATAATACCCAAAAATTTAACCAAAGTAATTATTCCAAATCTGTCTATATACAGACTTTTTGCTTTTAACTGTATATAAATTTACATGTTTATATATACAGTGTCTTTGTCCTTCGAGTTGCCGCTTTTAAGGAAGAGTCGGTGGATAAGCGTTTTAACGACAATTATTATCATCGTCTTCGAAGAAAAATAGGTCACAACCTGTTAATGGCAATGTCCATAAATGTACCTTCATATACGTACATATGCAAGTACCTATACAATAATAATACAGGCATGAATACGCAACGGACAGAGGTCGAGGCCAAAATGTCACAATCATAGTTCTACTATATTTTTTTTTATAAATAAAAATTCTTTTAGCCTTAAATTAGTCACCACTGTTATTCTGTTTTCAATTAATTTTAACTGAACGTTGTATAATGCTTATTAGGTAATTAAGAAAACACAAACATGATCTAAAAGTTAATGTGAAATGACTCATTATGCAACACTATAAATATTATTTTCATCAGCGTTTTGAAAATTAGAAAACCACTTCAGTGAAACAGTAAAGGATAGATTAAGCACTAAATAAATATTAAAATCCCATGAAAAAAATATTTTTTATCGTAAGAGTGGGTGATTTTTTGTAGTTTGTCGGTTTTGATTTTTTTATTTCTTATTACATAATTTAATTTTTTTACCCTATATGTAGGTAATTCCCGAATCTCCTTATGGAAACTTTTGAAAACTGAAACAAACTGAAGTCACGTTCAAAACTTTGTTCATGTCCTTTATTTGGTGTTTTGCTATTGAAATCTATATATAAAGTAACCATAGAGTATATGTTGGATATCAATTTAGAAATGAATAATAGTTTTTCAAAGAATGACAGTTTAGAAATTAAATTGTTCACTTTTTTAATTGTCTGTAAGCGTCATGCAGCGTTCTTAAAACTCGTATTCTTTTTTTATGACTTCCGAAGTTTCTACAATCAGTGATAACTAATTTCCTTATTTCTTTGTTAACTCAATGAATCTGTTCATTTCCTTTACTTAGGTACTTTTATTATTATTATTGCAATTTACTTTTTTCTAATAACAAATCTAGCTGTAAAAGTATCCATTAAAATATTACCGTTGCATTTCCTTTTCTAATTGAACCCAATTAAAAATAAATAATTTGACAGATGCTCCCAACATATGTGCAGGCCTCAGATATGAACCTGTTGTTGTATTTTGCGAAGCGTCACACCTAAAAACTTTGAAGACTGTCCGTGATTGTCCGTGATTGATTAAGGAAGCTTATAGTGACTCATGATGAATCTAGTAGTCTCACAAAAAAATATTTCAAATTGTTGTAAGAGTAATAAACGACAATCTGAATGATAAATTGTGACGAATATTATATGCAATAAAATTATATAATTTTGAAAATCTTTTTAATTTATAGTTCCTGAGCCAGAATGTTTTAACCATTTTTGGGCCTATTTTAATTTCATGGTGTGAAAACAATACTCTCAGCAACAAAGTGCCGCCGATATCCATCGTCCACCGAATTCCGCAATAAAATAACATGTTTACTGTAATTCTTTCATTATAGATGCTTACTTATCTATCTCTAAGATAGTATGTGTGTTTAATTAATAGGTAATCAATTTTTTTATTTTTATAAAAGTAACTCCCACTTTTTCTACACCAACCTACATGGTCAATTACCATATGTTCCTTATTCAAAATGGAAATTTAAATTTAAATTAAATACTTATGTCCTGCAAGTTTGTAGTATTTCTTAATTCTTCTTCATGCAGTTGTGGGTGCCTGAATGCCTATATAATTATACAAATATATAAGTAAATAATAAATTCGTAATTAAAACTGGTTCACGTTTCATGACCGTAACTTTACAGTTTGTGTTAACGATATTGTACCTGCAGAGGAGCAACATAAATGAGAACCGAAGTCAAACGAAGATAATTAAGAAATGAATTGCATTTCTGAGTGGCCGACATTGTTAATTTAACAAGACTTCTTCTGCAGTGGCCACACACAGACATGTCTGACGTGAGAGAAGAAGCTGTTGTTATAAAAGTGTATACGAAAAAGCTTACCAACCACTGGCTTCCTTCTACATTACGAGAGTATAAATATGTAGCTGTTAATTGATATAGAAATATAGAAATCTCTCAGTCGCTTTCGTTTTTAAGAATATTTGAAGGAGATCCTGATTATGCTTAAATAAATCAATAAAAACTGTAAAATGTAATTAAATATTTAATTTGCTTTTTTTACTTATTTAAAATATTGAACAAAACAATTTTATAGTTTCACTTAATTATTTATTTCGAAAACTCGACAATATTGTTTCGATCGTTGGCGATCATTATCAAGAGTAACAAATATGCTCTACTACATTGTTTTATTCAATTTTTTAAATAGGCGTTAACATGTTTCACAAAAGTATCAGTTTCTTTTTGTCATGCATCCGTATATTTTGAATTTTTCTAATAAATTTATAAGAATAGTGGGCATAGGTGTTGGACGACCGCAAAATACAAATGGAAATCAAAAATTTAAATGAAAATGAAAATACAGTGAAAAAACTAATCGAACGTAGGCTCTCACAGCTCGTGACCGTAATCGTCCTGAAGACTTTTGAGACTCACTGACTAACTTAGTATCAAATTGCAATGGTGTATGCTCTCACGGCCGGAAGTGAATGAACCAAAACGTAGATCAGGGCTGATGAGCCGTGGTCGAAAGGAACTTGTAGATCCAGACGTCCAGTCATCTTCAGTAGGCAGCTTGATTAATTTGCTATTGAGACTCCGAGGCACTACCTTCGACCTAAGACTCAAGTTGCCCACTGAAGATGACTGCCGAAGTTGCAGTTGAAACGTCTAGTCCTTTCGACTACAGCCCATTAGCCGGAATCTACGTATTTGCTCATTAGTAATTAAAATAATAACTGAGGATATCGATCGCAGGAACCAGCAAAACGTCTAGAGAGTTAAATCCATTGAACAACAGCTAATTCAAAAAGCCTTCAGCAAATTTTCCAAAATGCTGTATCTTGTTACATAAAAGGCGTTAATAGTTTCAAAAATCCCTAGATAATCTGTGTGGAGATTAGGAGAGAAAGATGTGGAGATTCAGGTCCAATAACTGTTAAGATTAACGAATCTATGGAGATTTAAAAATTATCCTGGACTTATCTATTATCCTTATTTATTTTATATATACAGGCTTATTCAAATCCGACGCTCATCATTGGGGTATCCTAAACCGTAGAGACACGAAGGCGGTCACATAGGGCCAAAGACGCCCAATGAAGTGCCCACATGTACGGTACCTTTAAATGTAAAATATTGCTTTAGTTTCATAATCATCATAATGATATTTCGTAATCACTTTTTGAAAACTTTCACTAAATTTTTATTAAATTCTTGACATGTTTCGACCTACAAGGCCATCTTCAGAAGAAGGATTAATAACTAAGCAAGAACTATTTGGTCTTTACTAAAAATATAGATTTGGTGTTAGGGTGGGGGGTGTAAATACTTTACACACATTCTAACAATAGGGGAATCGTAAATATTTTCTATTTCGTTCGTTACAATTTCTATGTTTGAATTTAAATGTGATCTTATCTCTATTGACTCTAAAATTGTTAGGCTTGCACTTTTGTCCTTTATATGTAATATTTTTACATTTTCCCTATTGTCGAACGTGTGTCCAGTTTGTTCTATATGATTCATAAAACTAGACTTTTGATTATAATTTTTACAATGTTCATTGATTCGATCCTTAAACGTTCTCCCAGTTTGGTCTATGTAGATAGAATTACAAGTATTGTAAGACAATTTATATACCCCACTTTTTAGAAATAATTCTGTTTTGTCTTTCTTATTGTTAATAAACTTAAATAAATTGTTAACAGTTCTAAAAGCTATCATGACATTTTCTGTTTTTATTTCTTTAGATACTTTAATGGTAGAAGGGCCTAAATACGTTGAAGTATTAAATTTACAATTTTTAGATGTGACATAAGGGTATACAGAATCTAAACATAATTTCTTTTGTTTTTTACAAATTAGATTATCTATAAGATTTGTCTCATAACCAACCGTTACTAAAAGCTATTCGTTTTATAATGGCTAATTCTTTATTAAAGTTATCTTTATTTAAACGTAATTTGCACAGTCTATAGATCTTTTACTCGAAATATTTCAGTTTAAGTACATTATCATTACAGCTTTTTCAACTTCATTCACTAGTGCCATTAGTTTCCATTCAACGTTTTCGTCGTAGCAGGACAATCTTCAACTTTGAAATGTTAATCAGCAGTCCGGATTTTTTAGTTTTTCTCAATGCAACGTGGCAATCAATTCCAGGCCCGTTCTTACAATTCTAAAGTTAATATGGTTTCGAAAATACGAAATGTTGTATGGAAAATCTGATGACATTGGTGCATAGAGTTGAAAAAGCTACAATGAGAATTTTACCTGAAATATTTTGGGTTAAAGAAGATCTAAACCTATTGATTTTCTTGAAATACTGTTGCGCCCTTCATTAGAGAATTTTGTCCTTTTTAACTGTCATCGTATCTCTTGTAGGTAGTTTAGAAGATTCCAATTCTGAGCATCTAATTTGAATCGGTCTGTATGTCAACTACAAACTTTAATCATTATTTCATTCTTTTATAACAATTTGTATAAAATCTGTTGATTTTGACACTTCGCTTTTCGCTTTATTAACTGGTCTACTGAAAAATACTCTGGCTATAAAATACTATGTACCTATATAAACATATGGCAATATTGCTGCCAACTGTATCTAAAGTTCTAAAGCCTTCGGGCATTTCATGAAACGCTTAAATTTATTTTAGTAAGTAGAAATAACGCGCGATACACAAGCGGGACTTGCGTGACATGTTGTATTTATGTTCGAGAGCGTGTTTTAAATGATCGCTTGTCATTTTTGCGTCCGTCTTTCTTTCCTCCTTCTTCAGTTGCGCATTCCGACTGTGCAGACCGCGTACAAGAGAGATGATACTCTCTGGCACTCTGCTGCTGCTCTCTTTAAACGGCCCATTTATACCGGCGTCGTATCGCGCGTATAATACGTGAACAAAGACATTGTAAATTATTTGCAGCCTCTATGATTGAAACCGATATTTCTCTTACGCTTTTATATACCACACTGTGCACATACATCGGTGGATTCATACGTAGTGGATGTCGGAATAGCGCGAATATCTTCTCTTTTGCCGTCGATTGCCGGCCGCTTGCGTTTTGTCTTCTCTTCAAACTTATTTATTTACGATTTGTTTAAACGAGTATGTATATATATATACAGGGTTTTTCAAGTTGATGGGCTATTAGAAGTATATGAATTAGTAGAAGAAATTCAATTCTGAAACTTGGGCTCATTTGGTTATTGTTTATGCCGCTTCTTTTAAAAATATTTTAAAGTTCGATTTACATCCGGTTATACCAGAAGTCGATACCAACTTTGTTATTTTAAATGGAATGGTATATTTTTCACGCTGAATTCGAATAAAACGTGTAATTCTAAGGTAAGTTTGATAACCAACTTGTACACCTATGACGATCGGTTTCTGAGTTAATTTAATTTATAGAAAAAAAATCGCTACCGCAACCCAAATTATAAAAAATCATAACTTCCACAAAATACGACTTGTGTGTTGAAATTTTTACTAGTAATAGCTGAATATTAGTGCTAACGCCTTGACAAAATTGAATTAAATAATTTATACAGGGCGTTCAAAATGAAATTCTAAAATTTAAGAACTTCAAACACGAATTACTTCGTTTTTTCAAATGGCACCTACTATTTTTTATTTTTTCAATCGATTCCTTTTTTTATCCTCTTTCGATCCATATGGATACTTCCTATTTTATTTGAAAATTTTGGAATTATTTTGAATTATTACTTAAAATAGGAAGTATCCATATGGATCGAAAGAGGATAAAAAAAGGAATCGATTGAAAAAATAAAAAATAGTAGGTGCCATTTGAAAAAACGAAGTAATTCGTGTTTGAAGTTTTCCAATTTTAGAATTTTATTTTGAACGCCCTGTATAAATTATTTAATTCAATTTTGTCAAGGCGTTAGCACTAATATTCAGCTATTACTAGTAAAAATTTCAACACTCTAAGTCGTATTTTGTGGAAGTTATGATTTTTTATAATTTGGGTTGCGGTAGCGATTTTTTTTCTATAAATTAAATTAACTCAAAAACCGATCGTCATAGGTGTACAAGTTGGTTATCAAACTTATCTTAGAATTACACGTTTTATTCGAATTCAGCGTGAAAAATATATCTACCATTCCATTTAAAATACAAAGTTGGTATCGACTTCCGGTATAACCGGATGTAAATCGAACTTGAAAATATTTTTAAAAGAAGCGGCATAAACAATAACCAAATGAGCCCAAGTTTCAGAATTGTATTCCTTCTACTAATTCATATACTTCTAATAGCCCATCAACTTGAAAAACCCTGTATATCGAAGCTGATCTGTAAAATTTGATATTTGCACATTCAACTATAGTCAAGCTTTTTAGGGGTAGTATTTTAGGCAATAAAAATATAAAGATGCTGATTAGTTTTTTGTTCGAATGAGTGACATACGCACTCATAATGAGGAAGGTCAAAACGGTATACAGTGACAATTTTTCGGGATAATAATCCTTATTGAGTCAATCCTTGCATCTGAAATTCAACCTCTTAGATAGCTGACACGTCTTTACGGCAATTGTCCCCAAAATATGTAACAGTTCCATTCATTAGAATTTTTCAAGCTATTTTGAGCTTTGCAGGCTCAAACAGAATGCAAAATCCAGAATGATAATAAATTCTAGCCACTATTCGATGACAAGGCCGGTTACTTTTTGTAGCAGTTTTATTGCCTGAGCTGAAATTTTACAAGAATTAGACAATATTCGTGTGCGAAAACAGCGCTATAGTTGTTAGTAGCTTCTAAACAGTCAGCTAAATCATCGCATATTATATTTGTAACCCTTGTAAATAAAAAAATGTTTTAACTTGATCATTGTCGCTTTCGTGTGCTTGAATAAGAGGATTGTTATGTTTATCTTTGCAGCTGAGATTTATACCTAACAACAGAAAAGAATCTTTAGAGAGCAATTTTAAATCCTGCTCAAAATTCATGCAGTCAACAATATATATATAGACAAAAGGCGGGAATCTCTGTTCTTTACGCCGGTAGTTAAAAAAACACGCCTCATTGGCACACATTGCAATACAATGTAAGTAAACGAATTGCCTCTAGCAAAAGAGGGGACATCGCTATTAATTGCAATACAACGTCCCAGCTACATTTGCTGCTTTTTGCCGGTAAAATATTATTGATGTTGAGCGAGGGCTAAATAGTGATAGCGATGCACAGAACTGGATTTGCATTTTTAGAAACGTGATGAGACTGTTCGTAGAACCAACTAAATAACATTCCACTTTGTGGTTCATAGATTAATTGATGATAATAACACCCTTTGTTGCTTTTAGCGCGCTAAATACAACCTTTCTGCACAGTCTCACAAGGCACTGCCTTCTAAACTCACGCCCAATATATTTACATAAAGCAGGGGTGTCAAACGTAACATTAATCGTTAAAACTCAAGAAATTCAAACGTTATGAATATCAAGTGTGAGTAGAGACCAAATTAAACATTTAATAGTTTACAGAATTAATCTCGTAGCTTTAAGGAGTTAAAAAATATCTTATTATTAAAAACCAATATCCGACGTTTCGCCTTGTGGTTTATGGCTTTTTCCAGGCGAAACGTCGTATGATGGTTTTTTAATATCTAAGTGGTAATAAAATATATTTTAACCCATTAAAGCTTCGAGTTTGATTCTGTATCTATAGGTAATTAGAAAAAACAAAAAATTATTAAACATTTTTCTTTTTTAATTTAAATCGAAGGAAAAGATGAAATGTCTTCATTTAGAAGTATAATTTATGTGCCAAAGGACAATACGATGATTGTTTCGAGTTAATCTTGATGTTGAATGGCCGTCACTGCTGCAAGGGTAGAAATTTCTGAAGTTAGAGTCTAAAGAAAGTGGGTTTTGTATAAAACATAATAACGACCAATTTTACAAACATGTGCAAAATTTAAGTTTGTAAAGCTGTGAAATAAAGTAAAATTGGAAAAATATAAAATTCATGATAACCAAAAACTAATATTGTTGGCTCAACTAAACACACGGGGTATATTTTAAAAATAGTTTTACTTAAAATTTTTACGAATGGTTTCGGCATTTACGCTGTTATTCAAAAGAATAGATTAGAGTAAAAAAATGTAAAGATTTTAAATACATTCAGTTGCGCAACCAGAAGGGGAGGGCTGCCAGGCTGCAGTCTCTCCGAAATTCTGCTTTTATATTCTCGAATCTCTATAATTTTAAATCCACAATCTGTTTATAAACGTTTTCCTAAAATAACTAAATGCTCGGTTTTTAAAATATAAAAATATTTTTCCAATTAATAATAGCAGTTTTAATAATGAATCCGGGCCCAAGGCTTATAAACATCATATTTATAATAAAATAAATAAATAAATATTTATCTGAAAATAATTTATTTAGGAATGAGAATATTGTCATTTGAATTATGGAAACCACAATGTGAACCTTTTTCTGCAGCAGTAGAACCCTACCAGTCTCAACCTTTATTACTACAGAGAGATCCCACAATATTAAAGAAATTAAAATCGTATTTCCGCAACAGTATTAGTAGACTGACGATTAACATCGACCAAGTAATTAACATTTTTGCATTGAAAAGCAGAAAGCTCAATATAAATATTCTATTTTTAATAAAAAATTGCGTATTCCACCCTCCTCCCAAAAATAAGTAGATAATATTGAAAATTTTAACCAGTCCACCGTGACCCTAATTTCAGATTGTGCCACTGGTGAAATATACCCTGTATGTTTAGTTTACTCAGCCACATTAATAACAAAATGTTTTACAACGATGACAATATCAAAACCAAAAACATTTAATCATTTTTAAAACTTAAAAATCACGCACTTAAAAATTCTGAGAATTTTTTTCTTCTCATTCTTCTATTGTGGTTTTATTCCTAATTTCGAAGAGATTGGTAAGATTTTTCACACTAGTAGATACTTCCCAAAACTTTATAAGTTTCTATGTAGGTATGGCTTATTTCACAGAGATCAGAACAGAAATGCGTGAATGTTTAACAAGATTAATTTTCAAGTAACGTCACCTTATTATGAGTTTGTTTACCTTAATGTTCCAAGAATTGATGAGAATTTGCACATTTAAGTTTATTGAGATTTCTGAGCGTTCAAAAGATTTATCGCATGCGACACTTTAATTTGCCTATTTATTTCCGTACGAAAAAGATGTTCACCGTTGACGTCAGTAAATGCAAGATTTTTACTAATGTTTTAAACGATGCAATGCTGCACATGACATAAACGCCATCGGTACGCGGTTTATTTTCAGATCGTCCTCATAGAAGCCAAACTAATTATCAAACGTTAAAATAGCTTTTGTGTCTGCAAAGTTAGCCAAAATGGCTCAAAATAAATTTATATCACATTTACGCACACAATTACATGCCCCCCCCCCTTTTACACTTACGTTAGTCAACTAGAACCGTTTACTTATGTGCTATTCCTACATACGTACCTAAACATCATGCATAGATACTTTCGTTAAAATCTGTACGCAGTAGATACCTAAACATTTTTGAAATTTTTGTGTTATCAATTTTTATCACCATTACATTTACCCATAAATTAGATTAGTATGTACGAGGTATTTACTTTGTATGTTCATGACAATAAACAATATCTAATATATAAAATTCTCGTGTCACAATGTCAGTTACCATACTTCTACGAAACGGCTTGACCGATTTTTATGAAATTCTATATGCATATTTAGTAGGTCTAAGAATCGGGAACTATCTATTTTTCATACTCCTAAGTGATAAGGGTTGTCCACCCCTAACTTTTTAATTTTTGGACCAATTTTTTTATGATTTGACATTAATAAATACATAGAACCCTTAATTTTCATTCTTTTACCACCAACCTCTATTTTTTAATAGCGATATTAGTACTGTAATAATATTCAACTGTCAGTGGTCGATAACTGATCAATTATTATCAATCGATTAGTCTTCCCCGCCAGGCGTCTACTGATGTCACTACTCACCCAGCAAACAGCACGGAGTGGGGATGAGAACGAAGCAGATTTTTTTAGAATGTTACAGGGAGTTCAAATATGTTCTAAGAAGTAAAATAATGTTTTATTATAACATTTCAGAATGATTTGGCAATGTTCAAGAATGTTCCAGAATCTTGAAGATCATTCAAAAATGTTCCAGAGTGTTAAAAAAAGTTAGAGAATGTTTTGAATCATTATGGGATGTTCTGGATAGTTCTAAATTCGCGAATATTCTAGAATGTTCCATCAAACGTGTGATACATTCTTACCCGAGCAACGTCGGGTATTGCTGTTAGTAGTTAATATATAATTGTGGTTTATGTAATAGTACAAGCAAAAAGTTTGTGTACCTGGAAGCAGTGGCGTAGTTACGTCGTCCTTGGTCTTCGTATACCTAACCTAATTTAGATCTCTTTGTGGCAGATAATTAATTCCTTAGGTAATAGCGTTTCTTACTACAAGTAGTTACTAGGCTTGTAAGTTTTCATGAGGAATGCTTTACGATCATTTAATTAAAAGCTGTCTATAGGATCGCACTCATTATTTGGTCTGTAGGTGGATAAATATCACCGAATAATGGTGATTTGAATTGGAATCACACTAGATCAGCAATGGTAGTTTGTGGGTAAAAATTTAAGAATGTCCCATCCTTAAAGTTAATATCTGCAAGAAAATACCAGGAACTTTGCTTCATCGTAGGATATATAGTTTTTCATAGAAATCAAAACCCAATCCAATCCAAACCGAATCTTTTAATAACACCCAATATTTCCCATTATAAAAAAGTGTATACTACTAACCCACTTGTTTTCAATAGAATTCACCTTGAAATTCTGCCAAAGACATGAAAACGAACATCTAAGCGCACACTATTTTCGTCAATAAATATACCACTTTTAGTACCGTTTCACCTGTCTGGGTCTAGAAAGTGCGACTTATTTTTGATTTTAGATATCCGAGAATGAGTTATTCTAAGTTCATGTACCCCTTTTGGACCGCGTACAGCGGCCTCCTCTCCTACACTCCCAGCCAGACTGGCAGACATCAAGACGTCACCGTTTTCCGCATTATTTGACATTATAAATTTAATTTTGCCTGCAACTTGTGCCAGGTATTAAGTAATGATGGTCATGGCAAAACAACATTAAAACAGAATACCGCTAGACACAACTAAGTACTTAAACTAAATTTATAGGTTCTTAAACACGTAAGAATTTTCGCAAAATATCTAATCTGAATTGAGGCTACTTCAGTTAGAAACAAAGATTATCGAGATGTTAGTATTCGTATTTTAATTAAAATTATGAATACTACAAGCCTCAGCGTGTCTTATCCAAATCTAATTATTCGTAAAATTCCTCAGAAATGGTAGTCTCAAAACATGCTTGTATGTACAAAACTGAAAACAAATGATTGCCATGATTGTCAAAATCAATTTGTAAGCACTCATTTAAATATATTATTAATGCCTATTAAAAAAACATGTTAATAAATTGTACATGCCTACATTTTTTGAGCTCTCGTTAAAATATCTCTTCTTCCTTGTTAATTACATGTTGACTAAAAATTATTGCTAAAACAAATCTTTAGTTGGAGTCGATTAATTTTTAATGTTTGATGATATATTTTTTCGCCTTTTAAGAGTAATAATCAATACATATTTAATTATATACCTATATACATATCTATGTACCTACGTAAGATTAGTGTCAGCTCATCAAAATTCTTCAGTTGCATAAAAAAGTCTAGTAGTTAGGTGGTACTACTGCGTTATCCTGAAAGCCTGCTGCTTTGCTCCGCGGGGAATCCCTCTCGCATTATTCATCGTCGATTGGGAAGCATGCGAACTCTACAACTCGTTGTCGCTAATGGCGCGGATAAATCTACGCCCGAATGGCAGCGGCGAAAAGCACCGTTTCATCGCGAAATATTTCACCTATTCGATTTCAAAAGTTGATTTACATTAAACATTCAATTTATTATAAGACTCAAGTACATATAAGGTAGGTTTCCGGCGTTTATTACTCATGTAATCGCATTTACACGTTATGCATATCGATGTTTGTGTACTTACCTGGAGAAATGTTCTGTTCAACTTCATGTAACCAACGATAGTCGGATATATTTGTATCTGAATGTGCCTTATATAGGAATTATGACCGTATCTAACAATAAATATAAACTTTGCTATTATATTTAACTTCATAATCTTTTTAATATTATATCGACGTGTTCTTGGAGTTTCTTGCTTAAAGAAGAAAAAGTCGAAAGATAGCTTTTGTATATGAAGTGGAAGAGCGATATGCGCATCACAAAATAAGTAATTAACCCATAGTGATGCCTATAAAGACTAAACATATGTCTAAAGTGTAACGACTATGTCAAAAGATTTTTTTTTTTTTGAAATACTACAAACAGTTTAGATGAGTGTAATCTTCTTTCGAAGAAGAAAAAAGTATGCGAGGAGAGACCTTTAAAATCACCCTCCGTCCAGGTGTTTCCCAATGTGCCTGATGGATTCCCAATATGTTTAAATGTAATCCTTACTAAAGGTACACAATAAGTGACTAATAATATAGCATCGAACACCGACAGATAATATTTTATAAATTTTAATTTTTAACAACAATTGATCGGTTTAATATTTATCTTTGTAATATAGTTTATTAGTAATGTATCACTTATACTCCCTTTTGGTAATTGATACGAAATTAAAGAAAGGAAATGAGACGCTGAATTAAATTTACAAAATATTTTATTGAAGAGCGAATAATTCTTATTTATATAAGGCTAGGATAAGGTACGCTTCCGTTGGTAATATAAAATAAAATTCAGGATCTTTAAAAATCCACTAATATTTGCGCAAGTCTTGAATATATCAATATTAGACTGTCAGTGAAGATATGAAGAGTCCTGAAGATGGTTTATATTATGCTGCAGACTGTTTAGATGAGTGTGTATTCCTTCAATGGAGTCTAATCGAAATTTTGAGGAAAGTTGTCTAAGAATTCCTGCAAAATACGAATTTCCTCGCCCGCCGGCAAAGGCAAAGGATTAAAAATAAATAAAATAGCATTTTTTGCAAAAAATCTCTTGATTAAAAATTGTAAAACATAAAAAAATAGTAAATTGGTTTTATCTTTACCTAACACAAATTTTCCAACTTTTCTTATTGAAAACACTAAAGCTAATGCTATTAAACAAAAGAAATTAATGAAATCAGTTGACAAACGGAGGAAACTCCATTTTACCACCTCAGGAGTTGAATTTCAAAATATCGTTTCTTATTCCTTGGGGGCTGTTCATAAAATACGTCACACTAAAATTATCTTTTTTTGACCCCCTCCTTCCCCTTGTCACGTTGTGTCACACTTTGTGTGACCCCCCTGTAAATATTACGTCACAAAAACTACCCAAAAACACCCCCCACCCCCTGAACATGATAAATTTTGATTAATAATACACAAACTTTGAGTCAAAAATATTTATTTTGTTTATATAATAAAATTTAAATAAATTAATAAATATCTTTTGTAACGAACAAATAAATAGTATTTCTATTTACCAGAAGTCCAAGAATTCTGTATAAATTCAATAAAATTTTTGATGAACGGCGAACGTCACATTTCCGTAGACCCCCTGTCCTCCCTTGTTACATCTTATCACATTCACAGGAGCGGGGGGGGGGTGGTTAGATTTTTGTCACGTAGTCGAATTCGCCGAGAGAAATCTCGCGCTTTTTGGAACTCTTAGCATATACTACGAGTGGTCACCGAGAGGAGGGAGGGGTCGAAAAATATTAAAAAATAAGTCACGTAGTATGGGTACGTTCCCATAGGAAGACGTCATCGTTAAATCATTACGATTTATTATTTATATACATTAGATAATTTAATTTATTTAGTTTTAAAAGTGTTGTCTACTATCTTTGAATAAATGTTTTTTGATATTTTCACTTCTATGTTTTTTGGCAAGTATTTAATCATAGACGCTTAATGTTTCTAATATTGCATTAGGTTTGCACTTTTTATGTCATATTACCTTTTTAATCAGTATTTGTTTACTTAATAATATTCCAGTCTTTATTATAATATTCATGTGTTGTTAATATACATTTATGTTTAAAATTTAATATTATCCCAATCACTTCCCATTGAAAGGTGAATAATTTACGTACAAATTACTTCATGTTTAATCAAATTGTATACGTTTACCGTTTTCTGATTGAATGTACCTACCTGTGAAGTATAAACATGTAAGTACCTACCAACATAACTGCGTGGCATTACTTATAAAGAATTACTATCATAGGTGGTGTATTATTTATGAACGTCAATAATATTCAAACGAACAAAGTGTTCTTCCGTACAAATTGTACATAATAAATTAACGCATCACGTTAACAGTTAACCATTTTCCGTAAAGCGGTAAACACCGGTATAAATAATTCAGGTTTTAAATGTGAAAACAAAAAAGTAGAAATCCCGCTGTTCATGGACATTGAAAGATGCGGCAATTAGAAGCACATTTGTATGTATGCAAATTATTTCGAATTTCAAATAAACGAGTGTCGTGGGTGTCTTAACAAAATACCTGCATATTTTATTCTTAGCGGCGTTATTAATTTTTGAAGACAAAATTAACATATTACGTGTTATTTTTCATTATTATTTGGAGTTGTTTCATTAAGATGTGAAACTGTTGCGGCATTTCAAAAATCACACAGGTGCAATAAAAAAAGTTACAGTAAATAAAAAATAAGATGAGTTTCTCTCTATTAATATGCAAATGCATCGTAACAAAAACCGTTGCAACATAATAAAGGTTTAGTTGTTAACCTTTTTTTATATAACTAAAATAAATTACTATCATTTGTTGTTAAGAAATCTCTGTGGATATATATACTTATATATTTATTAAAACCACAGTCAAAAAATGATTTACATTTTTAGCGCCTAATTTCTTATCTACCACAAAAAAAATTTAAAATAAGTTTAGGACGGAAGAAATGTGGTTTCTTTAAGCAAAAGTCTTGCTGTAGTATTTGTAAAAAATCAGTTTGATATTTTATTTTTATCAGCAGCAACTGCGTGTGATAATTTACCATATACCTGTTAGTTAAAATTACCTACTTACTGTTTTTCACAGCAAACGATAATAATTTATTATATTAAATTCTACACATTTTAAACCGTAAGTTTTCTTTTGAAATCAATCAAATTGTAAATAATTGCATTAAGTATATAGGCACCTAATAAATAATTATTTTGGATTGTGGTTACCACTTCCCACGCTGTCTTCACGAAAAATTATGTCCGAAATAACACGTAACATACCTACTCATAGGAATAGATACGCTCCCCTAATTGTCAGTTGAACTCACAGACATTTACGATCTTTTGAAGAAGAAAATAAGTACGCGAGGGGAGACCCTCAAAATCACCCTCCGTCTGTCCAGGTGCTTTCCAAAACGTCTGATGGCTTCCCAACACGTTTGTGTAATCCTTACTCAACATATATAAGTGACTTGTACTTGTCTGGCTCTTTATAAAATGACATCAAATACCGACAGATGATAACTCATATTTATTTTTTACAATAATTGAACGGTTTTTTTTTTGTTATGGTCTTTGGTTAAAGAGATATAGACACACTTACCTGTGTTAATATGTATTATATTTGTTACCACTATTAACGACTGTTTTTTTTTTTTAAAAAATGCTCCTTTTCTACCTTGATGTGCGTCAGTAAAGTTTTAACTTTGATTTTACCGTCGTTTTTCAGTTAACAACTATATCATATATTTTCTATTACGATTCACATTTATCCAATTACTTTAAAATATATTAATTATTGTTATTCAATTACAGTCGATCTTCCATAATTCCATTCACCATATGAAATAATGAGACGTCCAGTTATTGAATAACAATAGGTACATGTACATATATAAGTGCTTATTTTTTATAAATGAAGATTTGTATGTATTGATTTCATGTTGTCCGAACGCATCAGGAGATACTACTGGTACTGTCTATGCTTATGTTACAGTTAAAGCAAGGTTTTAGTTAGAACTCGTTTTCCCTAGTTAAAACTAGTTTTCACTTAATGCCTTTGTTAAAACTAGAAATACCCAGTTAAATTTAAAACTGATTTATTTGATTTTCAGATAAAACTAGTTGTCACATCGAGCTGTAGTTAAAACTAGCACTAGAAAAACTAATTTGGGATTGAAAACAAGATATAGTTTTAAAAATATTTATTGAAAAGTTCTAAGACACTGAGAACCAAATAATAATCTAACACTAAAGGAACATTTTAGGGAACATCGACTTAAATTAGTTGCCTAGATGACAATGTTAATTATAAGTAGGTAAATAAAATAATCAAATAAATCAACAGAACACAACCATAAAACTTCAAAAAGAAACATTGTTAAAGAACATCGATTAACACACAATAAAATCTAATCAGTCAAACTTAAATTTAAAAAAGGATGAGGATCTACTACGCGAACAGTTTTAACTGACTTGCTTTGGAAAAACGCGTTTTGTCTAGTAAGAACTTGTTTTAACTGATATTCGATTTGAGCATTAGTTAATTCTAATATTAACAAATGCATACATTCAAAACTAGTTCTAACTAGGAAGAACGCGTTCTTTCTAGAAACTTTAACTGCAACACTTATATGCCGAATCGGGTTCAAAGCGTCTTCTCAGGAGTTGTCTTGAAATACGAAAATGTTCCTTTGGAGACACTCGTCTCAGAAACGGTAGATGGATAGATATATGTAGTATTTTATTTTTAGTGTACCATTTTTATTAGATTTAATTTTTGATCAAAATACAAAGTTTTTAAAATTCGTTTTGATGACAAATAATCGTAGAAACTGAACTATGTCACTACTTAATTGTATAGTACCATTATTAAATCGTACATTATTAAGGAATTGCCTCAGAAAATTAGACTCATTAGTTGACTTATTTTTCGATATTTTTTGGAACATGCTTATTTGATTAACCAGTAGTTCATTGAAAAAAAAAACTACAAAGAATTTTTCCATTCCAAGATTCGAACTCACATCCCTTATAAAATGCTACTTACTCTAGCACGCTGCCTAAACGTTTTTATAGGCTGAACTGTCTAGTCGTCTAATAAATAATTGACAGTACAATTATAAAAACGTCATCAGACACATTGCAAAGTATTTTACTGAAAACCACTACGATCGTTTCGTCTTATTGTACCCTCTTCAAGCTTATGATATTTCTGATTTATGTAAACTTCATAGGCTTCCATTTGGTTTAAAATAAAATTAATTTAAAAATCGCTTTTCTTTGCACAAGATGCCAGTTTTTCTGTCTCAGATCATCAATAGGCTCATATAAAAATTATTTAATGTTGAAAATGAACGTTTACTTTTCCATGATAAAAATTTTTGGATATTACAAAAAAGCACTTATGTATTTTCTTTTTGATTTTTGTTCTTCAGTAGGTACATGGAGTTCCAATTTAACAAACGTTTGTATACAACTAACATTCATGTTAGGTTTTGAATGCTGGCGTTATCTGGATAATGTTCGGGTTTGATATCCGTAGCATAGGGTTGTTTTTCTTTCGATGAAAACACCGCGCATCAATGTGTCAGTTGGTTTCGTTCCAGGGAAATTTCAGCGAAGGACCTTACATCTTCACTATCCCTGAGGATTCCAACTGCAGTAATGGGGCAAATTTAACATAAACGAATCCACTGGTGTTCCCACCGAAGGAAAAAAAGGACTTTGCGGTATATCTATTATTGAATTTACTTTATTCTCAATTTCGTAGCGAAGCAGATTATTTGTTTATAATAATAATAATTTATCATTTAAGTGTTGGTAATAATTCAAAATTAACGTACCTTACCACTTTCTTCTTAAATAAATTTTAATCTGAACTTTCCAGAAAAAAGAGCAATTTATTTAACAACGTCCAATCATTTCATTCTTTGATGGAAGCATTTTTAGAAGAATTGCTAGGCTAGAGAGGTCGAATGAAAATTGAAAATTTCCTATGTTTTTGCTGAATTTTAAAGTGCTTCTGTTATTTTTTAAAAAGGGTTTTAAAAGAATTTGGTGAGGAACAAATATCAGTTTGAAGTTTTGACGAATGAAGGTTTAGAAGACGTTTTAAGTTAAGTTAGGTAAGCAATTGTTGTTAAAATAAGATATTAAATGCTATGTACACCTATTTTGGCCTGAAAAATTCTTGAAAAAACCTTTAATCAAAGGGTGAAACATTAGGACAGTGTTATATATAAGTCAATTTTTCCACCAAAAAAGTTCGCATTAATTGGCAATTTTATACTAATTGTATCAATAATGAATGCTTTGAAAACTATAATAAGATGAAAATGAAGAAACTACCTACTCAAATAAAATCGAATATCTTAAAAAAAGCACGAAATTGAATTTTCCAAAATCAAATAGAATTTAGCCGCCAGTCTTGTTTTTCACAGGGTTGATAAATAGATATTAGTAGTGGGGTGGCTTTTTCATCTGTCCCTTTTCCCACGCCGCATCACAAAAGAATTGCATCAATTCCAAGATAACGCAACACCCCTCCGTACGCATATATGCATTTTATTGTTTACGGCTATTCTACTTCCTCGTTGTAGTAATTCGGGAGGGTATAAAATTAACCGGAGGTGCACCCGGAATTACCAGATTCCTTCGCTTGTATATCCGATTGGGGGACGGCGTACTGTTTAGGTATGTGTATGTTATAGTGGGTACCATCACGGTTCGTCGTAAAGGTAGAAAAGAACAATGCCGAAAAACGAAGGGGGGATGACAGCACCAAGTGCGAGGGTAGAAAAATGACGACGGACGCAAAAGTTTTCACAAGTCAAAGTTCACTTTAAAGCGGTGATGTTAAGTCGTGTGGTGTATACGTGATCGAATGGAGATACATCGCGTCTGTGAATTGGATTGCTTCTGTAAAGTAATTGTAAGTAATTACATTAACTTGATTAATTTTATGAGTAATAGTAAATCGTTTGGATAACTATTCATTCATTTAATTTCCGTTAATCGTAAATTTCGCAAAAAGGGAAATAGACGAGCAATTAAAGTGCATTCGATTCAGTAACTCATTCGTTATCCATCCACATACCTCTAATAATATATATTTAAAGCTGTAAGAACAATTACGATTAATTTCATTTTATTACATTATTACTTATATAGAATTAGAACATGTTGAGACTATTAAACCCGTTATGTAATTAAAGACTAAAGCTTATTTTACCATTAAAAAGTTTTATGGTTATTATAGAAAATTTACCTATTAAAGAAACATAATTAAAAAAAAAATTAAAATAACCTAACGATATCTTTTAGTGGATGTACATTAAAATAATTTCCTGCACACCTATTGTCACCAACAGATAAGGATTTTTAATCGTCTTTGAAAATGTAGAAAGCGCCTCCGCCATGTTACAAATAGACGGAATTTTCTATTTTCTACTAATTATTTAAAATATTTTTTTATAACATTGATTTAAATGGCTATTTCTTATCAAACTGAACATAATGAACATTAAACATCGATATACTTTTTTAAGGTTCTCAAATCAATACTGACAATATAAAAAAAATAAATAAAATAAAATCATATTTTGAATTTTTTAATAAGGGGGTACTGTAGTGCATAATACAACAAAGTAGTGATGGTTTAACTGACTAATAACAGATGTTATTTAAGAAAATGATAAAAAAGTAATCATTTCCTTATATTTCGAATTAACTTGCTCAATTACAAACAATCAGTATAATCTGTTAACATTTTTGTCTTACCAAGGGTGATTCTTGGTATACACTGTGTTTCTCTTTGATATGTAAATAATTTGTATTTTAATTTTCCTTTTTGTTTAAATATTGCACTTAAAGAGCTCTACTTAGTGATATTTTTCTTATGTAACCTCGCTTTAAAGCCCTTAATACCAAGTTTCGAAATAATATCTTATAAACTGGATTATAATTTATTTGCGAATTTCGAAGAAATACCAATATTAAAAATATACACATATCTGTGTAAATGTCTTTAAGTGCAATATTACAAAAAAAAAGAAAACTGAAATTTGATGTAACCTAACCTAACCTTATTCTATCTTTGTTTTCACTCACCGTTCTAGGATTAGTGAACAGAAAATTTAATTGTAAATGAAAAAAGACGTGTTTTTAAAGTTTACTAAAAACTTGGCATCCTCAGTGCCTTTACGTTTGCCTAAAGACAACGACCAAACCGTTAATTCTTCCTATGAGTTTTCTTATTTGTGGGTCAACACAAATGCTTTGTAAATTTTGCTTTTTAAATGCAAAGAATTTTTGTTTTTAAAAATACATTTGGATTTCCATTTTTCCTTTCTAATCAACAAGGCGAATCGCTTCGAGCGCTCTGACTTCTATCTACGTGACACCTTCATGAAACACTCCGACTCAGGGTCTTTATAGCAACTCAAATGGTGCTCTTTTTCGTTACTTTTAAACAGAACTTTGATTATAATGCACTGTGACATACTATCCCTAATATACAAAGTGATCCACTAAAATCGTACCACGAGGCGTTAGTTATAGGCTGGGAAAGAACTTTTCGACAAAATCTAAAAACAGGTCAAGTTTGTTTTTAACGGGAACAACTTTTGACGCGAAAAGCATAGCAAAACCTTTAGCTCCCTAAGTGGGGGTTATCATCTCTGAAGTTTTTTTTAATTGGGAATGGGTGTTAAGAAGGACTCCTAATTACCCACTTAGTTTCTGAAAATCGATCTCCTCTTTTGGAAAATATGGAGCATTGAAGTACCAACAGTACCTACATATGACTTTATAACATGCTGTGTTTGTCAAGTGAATGCTGAAACTGTTGTCCGCAAATGTGTAGATATACAGTGAGTGATACAGGCTACTTTCAAACCCTTGGCGCTGAGGGTTGAAGGATTTGCTATACTCTTTGCGTCAAAAGCTGTCCTGCTTTTGGGTTTTGTGAAAAAGTTTTTTTCCAGACTGGATTGGTTTGTGGTACATTTTTGATAGGTCACTCTAGTAAAATAAAATCAAATAATTTTAGGGCTGTGAGTAACTTTTCATTACTTCTTCAAGGTAGATGAAAGGCATTCCTACATAGAGAAAAACAGAGTTTGTGACAGATTGGTGTGTTATTTTAATTACTTAACCTTAGGTTACAGTAGGATTGTATCTAGTATAAATATAAACACAATATTTTAATAAAAAGCAAACATTCACAATTAATAGAATAAATTAAGTCATGGAAATTTTTTAATTTATTAGCTTATTAATTTATTTTTTCTTTTAATTGTATCTAAGCGTTTGTTTTTTAAATTATTGTGCCTATTAGACCTACTACAATACTGTAAGCTAAGGATTTATAATAATTTATAAAAATTGCTCACCTTCTTTTGATTGATTAACTTTTTTACTGTTTAATTATAATGATTATCCGAACTTAACTTAATATTCTAGAATATTCGCCAATTTAGAACTATCCAGAACATCCCATAATGATTCAAAACATTCTCTAACTTTTTTTAACATTCTGAAACATTCTTAAATGATCTTCAAGATTCTGGAACATTCTTGAACATTGCCAAATCATTCTGAAATGTTATAATTAAACATTCCTTTACTTCTTAAAAAATAAGAGTTGAAAATTATTACAGTACTATTACGCTATTAAGAAATGAGAGTTGGTGGTAGAAGGATTAAAATTAAGGGTTATATGTATTTTTTAATGCCAAATCATAAACAAATAAAAATAAAAAATTTTGTTCAAAAAATAAAAACGTTAGGGGTTGACAAACCTTATCACTTAGGGGTATGAAAAATAGATAGTTCCCGATTCTCAGACCTACTGAATATGCATATAAAATTCAATGAAAATCGGTCAAGCCGTTTCGGAGGAGTATGGTAACTATCATTGTGACCCGAGAATTTTATATATTAGATAGAGTAAAGGAATTCATTTACATACAAGTGAGATTCGTAATACTATATTATACAATTAAGTATAAGGGTAAACAAGGACAGTCACTTATTGGCTGTTTTATGGCTTTAGCCGTCACTTTACATGACTCAGACTATTTATGTAGGTACACGACAAAAATGAAATACTCATTGGATTTTTTATTTAAAATGGTCCGCTTTTCTTTCAAATCTCATATTTGTGCTATTTAACCATTTAACGGCCGAGCTACAATTTCGTTCGTGTGTTTGCGCAGACGGCTATAAATCTAACAAAATATGCGCGTGTCATAGGTGTAGTCGTAATATCTCGCATTCAGATCAAAACCAAAGAGACAACACTATACTGTACCCATGTAGGTATGTTGTGCGTTTTAAATGGACGGATATATGTGGTGCAGTTTTAAATTAACTCCCTACTTATGTCGGTTACAAACAAGCACACCGCAGATATGCAAATGCCTTATCGACTATCATATATACATGTAAGTATGTATATGCCTACGTACACGAGTGTACACCATAAATGTTCCGACAGATCATTAATTTAATAAAAATGGAGTCGGAATAATTTTGCCCCCTCACTAGTGTAATAAGTGCCTATGGCGTAATAAAGAATTTTGTGTCTGCAATGCAGACAGACAGTCCTATCGTAATTACATATAGATACCTATTTGTTGTTGAATGTAGAGGAAATTAAAATTAAAGTTCATCATGGTCTAGTGGAATTGTCTAAGGCGTGCTGATAAGATCCAGTGAGAGATGAGTCCATTCTCTGAATGCTTCGACAGAATACTACTTATAGTAATAAAAATAGAAGCCGTTCTAGAGTCTAGAATAAACAATATATAGGAGTTTACTTCAAAATATTTATACTCACATTTAATTTATGACAACACATTAATTTAAATAAATAATACCTACTCAACAACAAAGTTAAGAGCGCTCTTCACCCCTGAATATACAATTTTGCACAGAACTTATGTTGAAAGAAAGTTAGCAATGACAGATTGCTCCAGTGTATAGGATATAAATGCCTGCAGAGTGGATGATAAGTTAAACTAAAAAAAAATGGAAAAAGTACCAAAAAATCTATAATTAATTAATTGTTTTTGAGTTGCAAATATATCCACGATTGTACGACAATTCTTATGCATTTTATATGTATATAGTTTGTAACTGTGTAATTGTAGTAAATAAGTATATGCAAAAGCAATTTAGTATAAAGGAAGTGCTGCTGCGTTTGCGGAGACTATCTAAAGTAACAATTCAAAGACGAGAATGCATGTGCTTTGGCAATCATTTCCGTGTAGAGCCACGCGACGAGATTAGAAACGTCCGTCTATTATTGTTGCCGAAAACTTACTTTGCCGGCTCCGTGAAGCGGGGTGAGTGTGTGGTAGACTGGACTTGATCACGTGATGTATATGGCTCTTAAATAGAATATTTCCCGTACATATTAATGACTATGACTGTTCCTGTAAGTAAAACAAGAGATAACTAATTCTTATTCAGTATTATTCGGTTATAACGAACACAAAGGGGTTAATAAGAATTTCGTTCACTATAGTCGTGTGTTCATTATTGGCGATTTTTGTTACTATCATTGGTGAATAAAACACTAGAAACACCCGGAAATTTCAAAAACGTTTACAAGTTTAATTGTAACACGCGTTTCAACACAGATTGTCATTCTCAGTTACAGACTCATTCCGCAGTTGAAGGTGATTTTATTGTATCAATCTTCGGAATTACAAAATGTAATTTTGTTCGTTACAATCAAACTTTCGTTATTACCGAGTTTGACTGTGATTTTGTAGAAAATTTGAAAAGGGTTCTCTAAACAAGTCTTATTACCAATGATAAAAGTTAAATATATTTTCTTCTTGTATTATTTACACGTCTCCTCATTAGCGTATTGTGTTTTTTATAAACGAATATACCTAAACTTACCTTTTTTTACTATAAACATGGCTGTAAAAAATACACTTAATTTCACTTGGTTTCATTATATAACAAATTGTTTCTCATTAATGAAAAATAATAATGAAAAGTGTCTTCTTAATAGTTTCATAAGAACCCATTATATTTTAATAGTTTGTAAAAACAACTAAACCTACGTAATAGATTACCTAGAATTACACTTCATCTCATTGCAGATTTTTTGTACGAAAACATGTATGAAATGTTTTTGAAGGTAATTATGTTTATTAAAAAGTAGGGTTATTTAAGTAAATTGACTGTTCACTGACAAGCAGATCATATAAAATATTTAAAAAAGCAGAAATCCTATTATACGAATGCATAACATAACAACAACGAGATATCAACAGTACTTATACGTATAAATTATTTTTTGCCAATAACATAATTTAATAAGAACAAATTTAAACAAAATAGTAGATCTATAGCTACTATTATAGCAATAAATTATGTATTTTCTTCAAAACCGAAACGAATTCTTAAAGAATTAAAAAATATATTCAACTAAAACTTCTGCATTGCGTTTACTATTGGAAATCAGCATATTTCAGAAAAATTGAACTAGATAATTGTCGAATTCATCAAATTAGATGATAGCTAGGAATTTTTATTGCACATGTCCTCTTGAAACCGTAGAAGGTCGAAGGTGATAACCTCGCCTGCTACCCCTTGGGGGGAAATTTCTAAGTAAGCAGCGATGTTAAAGAACAGACAGAAGCATTCAAGCACACTCATTCAAATCATCGACAAGCAACATTATAAAATCATAATCATATGCAATTAAGTACAAATATCTACATTTCATGCAGTTTAATTATTTAAGTGCAAATAACTGTTATTTATTAATAAACAGTTAAAATTATTCGTATATCAATTTGTACGGTAGTGGATTAGATTTTATTGTGTGTAATCAATGTTCTTTAACAATGTTTCTTTTTGAAATTTTAAGGTTTTGTGTTCTGTTGAGTTATTTGATTATTTTATTTGCCTACTTATAATTAATATTGCCCATCTTGGCAACTAATTTAAGTCGATGTTCCCTAAAATGTTCCTTTAGTGTTAGATTATTATTATTTGGTTCTCAGTGTCTTAGACCTTTTTAATAAATATTTTAAAACTATATCTTGTTTTCAATCCCAAATTAGTTTTTCTAGTGCTAGTTTTAACTACAGTTCGATGTGACAACTAGTTTTATCTGAAAATCAAATATATCAGTGGTAAATTCTAGCTTTAACTGAGTATTTCTAGTTTTAACAAAGGCATTAAGTAAAAACTAGTTTTAACTAGGGAAAATGAGTACTAACTAAAAACTTGTTTTAACTGTAACATATATATAGATTCACGTACTAATTTAGAAGTAAACCATTGAAATTTAATCAGACAATAAATAAATCTGGCATGAAATTTATTAAAAAAAAAGAGTAAAGCCGCCAGTCGTAATGATGGCGAAGAGGTAGCCGAAATATTGTAATTTATAGGTATGTAGGTATTTATTACCTATATACAACAGGTAGATTAGTAAATATTAATTGAAATAATAAACTTTGCAGCATATATTTGTAGCTTTTACAATTTCAATCGAACAGAAAACAACTAAACTAAGTTTATTACGTTTCGCGACAAGAAAGTAAGTGGACAAAAATTGTCCTTTCATTGCCTCACATTTCCTAATATAAAGCTAAATCTAAACTTAGTCTTTACATATTTTCAGGCTGTAATATTTTAGGAACATGCCGGCCGCGGTCACCAAATTTTGTTATCAGTACGGTGTGGTGGTAGTTTTTGATTAGGACGATTTATACAAACACGTGAACATTACTTCTGGAATTAAAAGATTCATAGCTTCAGTAAGTCTTTAAACATATTGATTGCATTAGGACAAGATGTCTAATCTTTTTAAAGTGGCGCCTCAGGTAATAAAGTACTTTCTTTAGTAGAAGAACTGACTGATATCAATACTTGAAATGATTAGATTCAACAAGTGTCCAGATTTCTATTACTCCCATTATTTATATCTTATTTGAAATCAGCTCTGTGCTTAAACTATTTTGACCTTTACATACACAAGTGGTTAACAAATTCCAAAATGTATTTAATTTGAATAGCGTCCTAATAAACAATTTCAGCCAGGCAATCACCAAGACAGCCACTTAATAGCAGTTTTATTGCCATTTTAATAAAATTAGAGAATAGATTAACATTTAAAACGAACCAAATATATAAGATTTCTTCATTAAGGATACATAAACGTATTTCTTATTTATAAAAGGCGTTTACTGCATAAAAAGTTCTGCTGTGAGGCGCCGCTGTCGTTTTGTTTAATTTATTCCTTGATACAGCTACTAAGGTTTCTCGTATTGCTTTTCCATTTTTATATGAGTGTTCAATTACCTTTAGGAAACGTTGATTAAAGGAATTCGTATTACTGTAATGTTTATGAGAGGAATGCCAATAAAACGCTCCGCCGAACAATGGGAAGATGCAACACTCTCTTCCTTTACCTACGAAAAGAAAAGCCTTTAAGATATACTCAAGTAATCGAATAGCTAGAAAATATTTATTATGTAAGACTTAATGTGAAAAAAAGCAGTTTTATTAGGTACTGAAACTCTAAAGGTAAAACACATTAAGTAGTCGATACTACTACCTAATGAAAAGAAGAAATAAACATTGAACCATCAAGCGCAGGGGTCATGTTTAAAAACGGGACAGTTTGAATTTTTTGTATAATAAAAAAACCGCTTCAGAAAAAAGTAAATATTTTTTTACTACTATAATAATAGTTACCTACATACCTGTTATTATTATGCAAGTTGTTTACCGTTGTATCATCGCCTATTTGCTACTAGTTGCTTATTTATGAGTCACAGTAAAGTAATTTACAACCGTTGTGGAATTGCTTGTATAAAAGACATCTAGTACATATATCTGTTTGTTATTACTTATCTACCATTAGTAATAAAAAAAACTAATTAATTGTTATTGTTAACAATATGCCTTCAACTTGTAGTTTACAGTCTACAAATACTTTATTTTTCTCGGTCTGTATGTATAGTAAGTAATTTGTCATTCCTACCTACTAGATACAATAAAATCCTGTAAAAAACGAATCGGTTTTTATTGCTTAATAGGTATGCAAATGAGTAAAATATCGAGACAGTAATAATACAAACAATTTTTTTTGTTAACAATTAATGTGGATAAATACCTATATTTGTTTAACAAAATATTTTATTCCTCATTCTGACAGCTGCTAATTGAGAATTTTATTTAGACTTCCACGATTGTCGTCTGATGAACTTAATTTCTGGATTGTAACCGTGTCATTTTGATGAAATCCCCATGATGACGTCAGTAGTGTTCGACGTTTCGTCTCCTATCGCGAGAGAATTGAGTTCAGCACTAGCGTTGGAGACCTCGCATCAACAACGTGAAGTTTCTGAAGATGTCCCTTGCGATAGGAGACGAAACTAATTTCGGATAATACGGACTTTTAGATAATCGGGAGGATACTATAATACTAAACGTGTAGGTAAGTTACAAATGCAGCAAAAATTATGAAAGATAGCTAAAGGAGAACGCTTCAATCAGCGGAAAATTTGAAATCATTCACTGTCGATGAACAGTGTGCCAAAATCCAAAATTTCGAAACACTGGAAACTTATTTAGTGTCAGGTTACACAGTTCATTAATAAAACAATATAAAAAAAATAAAAATAATAACATCCTCTGTGGGATACAGGTGTTGAAAACATATAAACAACTCACTTTATAATAAACTTCCGATATTTACATTTCTATGGCAGCAATTGCGAAAAAGATAATATTAGCCCTTGAGGGTGACTTATAAGAGGTTAAAAGTATAATTAATACACTTTTTTAAACTTGGCAACCTATTAACTGCACATAGTATTTTATGAGAAAAAGATTCATCATAAAAATTATGTAATCTCGATTTTTATATTTTAGTTTTTTAGCCAGTTGTTATTACCAATAAATAATAGCTTTTAAAAAATAAAAAGTAACTTCTATATATGTATACTTACTAACACTGTAATAAGCAATCCATCAGGATAAAAAACGATAACAGTTATTGCAAAATGCAAACCCTTTATTTACCCACAAAAAGTGGGTACACGATTGAATAAACATAGTTATTTTGAATACATTGATATTGTTGTGCATTACGAAGTTTACTTTTTTACAAGTATTATCGGTAATTCATGTAGAAATAATTTTACGAGTTCTAATTTTACTTCAATAACGCATACTTCTGGGACCGATTCTAATCGAGATTTCGACGCCCACGTATTCTTTTCCCTTTGCTGGTTGGTAGATACAGATACTTATTACGTTTATGCAAATGTTTGGTACACATGCACAAAGTACATCATACACACGTGTAAGTTGTATATACATAATACATGGATTTGTGTACATAAAATCGGCCCGCAATGCCGTGAAATTACTATCTCAACGTTCGTGCGACTGACTGCGACTGTGGCGTAACAGTGGGCGAAGAAAAGTGTGGCAGATAACAGAATTTTAATTGCAAACCTCCGCCTCGATAAAACGATGTTTTTTTGCCTCTTTTTTATTACTTATTCATAACTAACTGTCTTTCTCTTTGCTGTGGGTAAGTGTGGATATTTACACATGATTTATTAAGGCGAATCATTTTCTGACAGAAGAAATAGCCGCAAAGGAAAAGTAAAATATAATTATCGTCTTTTAGACAGTTTGCGTAGGCTTCTGATAGAAACAGTAGGTACCTACGACCTGACAAAATTTTTATATTTAATTCCGTAAGTCAGTGCATAGGTAATTAGTGCTTAATCTTTACTGATGTCGTTCACTATAGAATAAAACAAACAAACACCCAAAATCCACAAAACATAGTTTAGAAACCTAAAACGTGATTCCACACCCAAGGTGTTTGTTTGTTTTATTCCATAGAACTTCTTCGATTTTCTTATATCGTTCACTATAGTTAATTTTTTTGAATGTAGTGACTCCGTCATCAACGCAATTCAAATGAAACACATTTTAGATTCTGTTAATCATTTATGGCTGCAAAGCTAAAAATCATTTTTGTAGGTCTGATTTCAAGTACGTAATAAACGGTTGTAAATTCTAGAGGTTGTTATCAGAGTTTGTATATTTCAAACACTGTTTAAAACACAATATAAATAAAACATGTTTTAAATTACTGTTTTAAACCGTTTTAAAAACAAAAATAAAACATAACGTATTAAACGTTCATTAAATTCGTCTGGCTAGAGAAGAATTATTGGTGATAGGTATATGAAATTAGGAAAACATCTCATTCGTTACTAGAAGAAACCTCGTTTATTTATTAGCTTTGATATCATTATCCTCATGAAACATTTAACTGGCTGTTATTATAATGAGGTTTCAGGTACCCTAGAGAGGTTTTTTAACACTTATTCTTCTTTTACATAGTTATCATATAAAGTTCACACCGTCCTTTTCATGACTGCACATGTGTGTCATTTGATGAATTAAACTAATAAATTTCTTGAAAATTTAATTATTAAGGTGTTACTTAATTAAAAATGAAAATTGATTCAAAAGAAGAGCGCATTGATACGATTTTAATCCTTGGGGAATTTTATAAGAATTGTTTACACTCTATCGAAAAAAATTTCATTTTCTGACACTATCCAAAATGCAAAATTCAGTTCGGTTATCAAAATCATTTCCGTAAAGTTCTTGACAAAGCTGAATTTTATCAGGATAAAAACCGTGTTTTTTAAGAATTCTTTAAATACT
The DNA here is from genome assembly GCA_029378335.1 of Agrilus mali. NCBI lineage: Eukaryota > Metazoa > Arthropoda > Insecta > Coleoptera > Buprestidae > Agrilus > Agrilus mali. Next base: position 15,998,215 of record CM055659.1, read on the forward strand.
TGATTCGCTAATGTTCTGTATTTTAGGAAATCTGATTTTGACTAATATTGGGATTCTCGATAACTGATCCAATTACCATAAAAACATTTTCTTCATCTTCAGTGACTGATTTTATTGTAATGGGTATTTATAAGTGACACTTACGCTTTCCTGAAATTGTTTTAATAATCTTTCAAAAGCGGCTGGCTTAGGATGTTTTCTTTCGGTAAACCTTTGAGCATAACCTCGAAAAGCCAATAAACAATTCTCATAACATTCCCCAAGGATAACAATCATATCAGTACACTCCTCCTTTGAATCAATTTTCATTTTGAATAAGCAACACCTTAATAATAAATAATAACATCTGACAATAAACACCAAAGGCAACTAGATACATTGGAACTTTTATTTAAAAAACTCCAAATGGCGCATAAAACCATTATTTAGAGTTTCCTGAAAAAACGCGAAGAGTTAGCTTATGAACACCCTAATACCAATCGATAGGCAATTAAAAAATACATATTCTGGTATGTTAAAAAATATGGCGTTCCATTTAAATTAATCAAGTTACAACCCTTTAAAGTTCTTACTTAAGTAGTATTCATTTTTGGATACCCTGTATAAGATGACGAGTTTATTATAATTGGGATATAAAATATTATCTATTGTTACACTTTATTGTAAATTTCGCTTACATAATTTAAATACTTCTTAAGTATTTGAAACGTGAAAATTAGGTTAGATTTCGATAAAATTCAAATTATTTGAAAAAAAAGTTTTAGGTGTTATAATCCTTATCAAAACAATTACTTGTTTTGATTGAAGAATCCAAAAATGCAATAGTATACTGGGGGTTCGATTTAAAAAAACATAACTTTGCTCATTTTAGGGCATTTTGAACACCCTGTATAATATGAGAATAATTTTAAAAGGTTACCATAATAGACCCCTATATAACCCTAAAGTTAAAGTTTTTGAAATTTTCATATTTTGGCCATAATATTCCGTACCATATAGCGTGAATAACCCTGTATATATAGGAGAGATGTCAGTATGTATTAGGTAGTAGGGTGAAAGGCCAACCTAATAAAACATGGTAATTATGTGATGGCATCTTTGTCAGAATTATGCCCTATACCGTTTAACTTGAAGTTTACAAATAATTGAATTTGGTTGAATTAAATAGAAACCACCCAACTTTTCAGAAACTCTGAGTTTGTTCTACTTTCAGTAACATTAATAGTTTGAGGTATTTGAAGCAGAAAACTTACTATTTTTTTGGTTTAGTAGTTTCGTGGTAGTAGTAGTAATATGTACTTACTCATGACTATATATGAACATGCGTAATTACTTGACGCACACACAAATTTACATCTGTCCGGTAATAATTTATAACCAAAGAACGTGTTTGTCGCATTTTGAATAATTTATTGTGCCACTCCGTATAAATTGGAACGATCTCATTCTGTATGGCAGCCACGACTATAATATTACTTTAAAAAGTCATCTGCTATAAATCATTTAACTTTTTGATTCAAGAAGGTGTAGCTGCACTTTTTAAAAGAGTTAGGAAACAATACAATTTAACGATATTTTTAAAATTGAAATTCTACTTTAAGAAATTTGAAAAATGTTTCATTTTTAACGTATGTATTATTTTTTGTACCTAAGTAATAAAATCAAATTGATTCATAGGCAATTATAATAAAATTATTATTAAATAAAACTTCTAAAAATATTGCCTATTAAAAAAAAAGGGAAGCTGAGAGGGGCTTTGGAGTCAAGGCAAAAATTGACCTAATATTGTCCAGTTCATATGACTAAAAGATAATCTACTTTTTTATGTAGATCTGAAACCAATGGTCGACACTTTTTAAATAAACTTTATTTAAAATATGTGGAACAAAAGAAAAATTAAGGAAATTTGTAAAACCAAGTAGGACAGATATATTAACAAGAAAATTTATGTAGTCAATTTCAATTTCTCATATAAATTAGTCGCTAATGGAAGAGTACAATATGTTTTGGCTCGTTTAAATAAATTTAATTTAAACCCTCTTGGTGATAATAAAATGTAAAGTTTCAAATATAGATATTAAATAATGTAAGCTGAAAAGCTTATATGTATATCAGCTTTTCAAAATAAAAAGGTTGTTACATATAATTTTTTTATCTCCAGTTAAACACTACGAATAGTGGCAACGTGTGTATTTGTACATATAGCTTTAATATTTTTATGTGTATTAACACGAAAATTTATTGAATTCGTTATCAATTTCAGTTTCTTGGTTACGTTAGATCCTTGTGGAAATGTACAATGTACAATTAGTTTTGATTCGTTCGAATGGATTTTTAGGATTTTAATTGTCCTAGATGTATTGAAATGTAAAATTCCAAACACTTGTAGACTTTTAATAAAAAATCAAATAAGTTCTTGATATAAGGTGCTCCGTGGATTTAGTTTGGGGTGTGATAAAAGTCCTTTGTAAAGTTCTTGTACTAACCTAGGGCATCTTTCGTGGAAGTCACTGCTTTATTTTCGGACTGTGGTTTTCGTATAGGTACCGTTTAAGGACGTTCCCAAAGAGCATGTGTGCTCAACTTGTTAAAAAATTCGCCCTATGTAAACTACCATGACTACAATAAAAAATAGTTGAGATACAGTACATTCTTTCGCCTCTGCTCACATGCGCAGAACTACAAAAATTATTCCATTGCGTCGTTTTTCAGATCTGGCAGCATTGTATTTTTACTGTGCTTGAGATACGTGTTGTTTATGTAGAGAAAAAAGTATGTTACTAGTATTTTATGTTAATTCAAAGTTTATGATGTTAATATGCTACTTATTTATATTAAATACAAATAAATATTTTACTTGTTATAAAAATTCGCTCATTTTTAATATTTTTATAACAAAACCAATACCGCTTGTCATAGTGGTTTTTACAGAAAGATATTCGTTATATATTTAATTAAAAGTTCTTAGTTTTTTAAAACAATTGTAAGAAAATTACTATTTTTATTTAATAAAACATTCGCTTTAGCATCGATCGGGATAGAGTTCCCATGTTAAATATGCAAATTTTAATAGTCAATATTTAGAAATTTACTACCGCAAGAACGATTGAAAAAAAATCCTACGTATAAAGGTATGTGTATTTTAAGTTTCAAAAGAATCGTAAGAAAATTGATTTTTTTGGGAAGCTGGGACAACAGTATTACACAGACAAGCCTTCGTTCCTTTTTTGTTTTCAATGTATCCCTCTCTCTCATCTGTTTTCTCATCCCATCTGTTCCCACCATTCTGAAAAGGAGGCTTAAGAGAATATATTCTGGCCTACTCTCCAGATTTGCATTAAATAGTTGGTGGGAATAAGAAACATATAAGTTTCTTTTAACGAATTACCGAAACCTACTTCGTATGACATGCTCTTGGGAATTAGTAAGGTTGAAATTGTGATTTTATGAATTTCAAATTTTATCTGTTCCTTAAGAAGAATTTCAATAAACACTTAACACTACATTACTCAAAGAATTTAGTCCACCAAATTTTACGACATGTCTACTCCGATCTTGCACTTTTCCTTCTTTTTTACAATATTCTAAGGCTGCTTTCATTTCTATTTACTTAAAATAAGATTATACCTAAAAGGAATATGGAAGTGATTTTGTCTATAAATTTTGTACCATTAAACCTCATTTTTTACGTATTTTCCGCGTTTCTTTTTTACAGATGTTCCCTTACGCATAAGATTGTTAGTAAAGTAAAGGTATTTGTTATAAAGCAGGTGTTCAAATTCTTCTTCAGAAAACCCACACATAGTATCGTTTTCTGGTTTAATAGAATAAATTTCGTATTTGGTTTATTACTGTCATAAATCCAGACTTGGTAAAAGGTTAATAACGCGTTCTAAATCACGCGGATGGTGCATTTGCTAATAAAGCAACTATATAGCAAAACATTATTAAATTTACAACGTCGTAATTTGTAACTTTGCTCGTAACTTGTCCTTTATAAGTTTATACCACTTCATTCGCATATACTAGTGAAAATTATAAAAAAACGCTAACAACAATATTTTTAATTTCATCGCGATGTTACAGCTTATTAACCTGCTAATGTCATAAGGATTTTGTAACAACCTCCCACGTGGCTCATACATTAATTTATTTAACGTACAAATGTATTCATACTTGCATGAAATGTTATTCAAATTGCTTCACTATTTTCACACTTTTATGATTTATTGTGACAATTTTTAAACTAGTAAATAATAACATGCAGCATTTCGATATTGCTTAAATACATCCATAGTTTCGGTGTCATCATTATTATTGAATATGGAAATCTTTTTCAATTTAAAGTACAGCCACTTTAAACGTACCCGGTTATAATAAACCAATTGATCTCTAAAGCTTCTAAAATATAATAACACAACCGTTTTCAGAAATTTTCACGTAACTGTATAGTACCTACTACTGTCGAAAGGTGTTCCCTAGCGATATACTTTTTATATAATAACTTCTTGGGGTGAAAAATCGAAAAAGAAAAAACAGTTGAGGCTGTGGATTTTAAAAATATATGGACTGTAATAAAGTACATAATTAGACATTTCAATATAATGACTGATTTCAAAGAGATCGTATGTAGTTCTATGTACGTATAATAAAATGTAATTAAGTTCAAAATTTTAAGCACGAGTGGAACCAACTTTGAGTATACCTGATGTGTGTCGAATAGAGCACACTACATAGGCTTATATAGAAGGAACTTAAAGCACTTTGGAACAGTTTGAAGCACTTTAAAAGGGCTTTAAGCATTTAAAGGGCTTCAGGCAATTTAATAGAACTTCATGTACTTTGAGAAGAGTTAAACTCCTTTAAAATAGCTTCATGCACTTTGAAAAAGTCCTGGCACCTTAAGAGATTTCAAGCATTTTAATAGGGTTTACAAGCATTTTTAAATAGCGTGAAGCAATTTAGAAGGGATCTAAGAACTTTAAAAGGCTTTAGGTACTTTGATAGATTTGTCAAGGGTTTTCTTTTTGAAAAAAAGGGGCCCTTTAAACTACTTTTTAAAATGGAAATTTTAAGCACTTTAAAATAACAAAAAACATTTTAAAATAGATAGAACTCTTTTTTTTATAATAAAGATTATAAAACAATTTATAAAATAATTAATTTACCTTGAAAGAGTATAAAATGTAAAGCTTTCAAATCTTTAATGGGCTTAAAACATATTTTTAAACACAAACCGCTAGCTCTTTCAACGCTGACAAACCTGAAAAGCTTGCAACTATTTTACGCCCACCAACAAAGGTTTGCTTCGTTATATAAACGCCATTTTGTGTTTTCTATAAAACATGTTTTCGGTGTTTCCAATAATAGAACATATCAAAAATCAGAGAGAATTTAATTCTGAACTGACTGTGCCCTTATGGACTTTTTCTAGATCCTTAATCTCTCCCTATTCTTATAATTTAACATAACATAGGCGCAGTAATTTCTGGTGGAATTTATTTACGATCAGTAACATGTAGGAAATCGTTATTCTTGGGGCTGAATTTGTATTTTCTCACTTTTCTGAGGAGGCAGCTAATGTTAATGCTAATGCTAATCATGCATTAACTGTGCTCGCGGCATTATTCGCGTGAACGTTATAGATTATTAGTGATAATTGATGCTGAAATATATTGTAAACACATCACGCTTCTTATTACACGTAGTACACACTTTATTTAATAGCATAGTCAGATTTATACAAGGTATCGTATTAAAAGTCAACAGAGCTTCTAGCACATTACTCTGTAATATTGAAGTGTCATGTCATAAAGATTTAAATTATTAATAAGATAGTGGTTTCCGCAATCTTGTGGATTTTAAAGAAATTATGGCTTGATGTAAATTACTATTGTCTAATTTTTGTAACGTGACCACTCAGTCACCGCCCAACTCAAAGTTTTATTTGATGGAATTATCTGTTATGACACCATTCAAATGAAACACATTTTGGATTTTGTTATCAATTTGTGCCTGTAAAGCTCAAAATAGTTTGAGTGCTTCTACAGAACTCTCTACGAATATGTAATAAACGTTAGCAACTCTCTAAGGCAATTACAGTAATGACGTTTTATTTTTTTGTTGATTCTCAGCTGCAAAGATACAATATCCCTTAACATTGTTACAAAAGTAAAGTTTGAACCGTCATCATTTTGAGTGTCAATACACGCCATTTACAAAAGATCCATTAAACAACTTGAACGTTTTACTACTTGAACCGCCACTTTAAAAAATATAGTGTCTAGTCTGATTGTAAGCACACAATGACTATTATAAATAGATTCAGGTGTGTAGGATAATTCTAAATTTTTACTGAAATAAAATATTGTGTAGGTACATGTAAACATTAATAAACACAACAGTGTACGACATTGATGCATATATACATTTATTCACATGCACTTTCTATAAGGTGTCTGCAGTTTTTTTATTGTATTATTTACTAAAATGTTTACGTCCACCTGCTTCCTGAAATCAACACCCAATTTTACAGCTTCGACCAATTGTATGTGTAACGATTAATGATAATGATAATAATAATAAACAACCAACCAACAAATTATGTTTCGATTATTGCTCGCGATGAAATATGGGTGACATTTATCGTCCACGACTTGTCATTTATTAAATACATGTGAACATACACAGGGTGATTTCAAAAACAGATTTTAAGTCGTCGTTAATTCACTGACACCTAAATTTTCATGTACCTACAACAGAATCATTTATGAAAAAAGAAAACAAATGCATTTTACCCTCAAAATTATTTTATGGGTTTCTATTTATCAATTCCATTTTTTTATTTGATGTACTTATAATAAAGAATCAAAATAGGGGTTTTTTTGTTAATTTCAAAATTTATTTCAAATTTGAATTGCCCAACAAGAACGCTGAGAGTTTATGATTCTATAAAAAAATCGTATCTACTTCTTACTTTTTATTAATTAAAACCAAAAACAGAAACTCGCATTTATTGAAATAAAATTTAGTATAAATACTTTATTGACATATTATGTTACCTGTGTCTAACGTATTTTTTTTTCTTGCAGGAAATTTCTTGAACTGCAATTCCACATTGTTATGATAAGGTCAGTAGCCAAATTTTAAGATTAAAATAAACGTGTTTGTGATAGAGTTTAATAACTTATAACTGATGGTAAATTAATATGAATAATTCTTTGAAAAATTTAAAGTAAAACTTAGGTCGGTGCTCTCTCGGAGAAAAACGTTAAACAGGTGCACTCGAAGCAAAATTGGCAACAGGGCCGGACTGCAGAGATCCAAGTCTCCTAAGTGGTTAACAGAATCGAGGCACCCTTGTTAGTGATTATTCTGTGTGTTCTACATCTTTTATATAGTACCTATAAAGGGTTTTTTCAAGTTGATGGGCTATTAGAAGAAGAATTAGTAGAAGGAATTCAATTCTGAAACTTGGACTCATTTGGTTATTGTTTATGCCACTTCTTTTAAAAATATTTTCAAGTTCGATTTACATCCGGTTATATATAATATTGTCGTTAGTTGTCAATTGTCCAAGGCACACTCTTATTAGGTACGCGAAAAATATTAAAATTGGCTACTTTAAGTAATAATTCAAAATTACTCGAAAATTTTCAAATGAAACAATAGGAAGTATCAATATAGATCGAAAGAGGATAAAAAAAGGAGTCGATTAAAAAAAATAGTAGGTGCCATTTGAAAAAACGAAGTTATTCGTCTTTGAAGTTTTTAAACTATAGAATTTTGTTTTGAACGCCCTGTACCTATAAATTATTTAGTTTTTAAAGGCGCTAGAACTAATATTCAGCTATTATTAGTAAAAATTTCAACAGTGTGAGTTGTATTTTGTGGAAGTTATGATTTTTTATAGTTTGGGTTGCGGTAGCGATTTTTTTTCTATAAATTAAATTAACTCAGAAACCGATCGTCATAGGTGTACAAGTTGGTTATGAAACTTACCTTAGAATTACACGTTTTATTCGAATTCAGCGTAAAAAATATACCATTCCATTTAAAATAACAAAGGTGGTGTCGACTTCCGGTATAACCGGATGTAAATCGAACTTGAAAATATTTTTAAAAGAAGCGGCATAAACAATAACCAAATGAGCCCAAGTTTCAGAATTTAATTCCTTCTACTAATTCATATACTTCTAATAGCCCATCAACATGAAAAACCCTGTATACTATTTCATTTCAATGGTCCGATGTTGAAGTCTTGGGCAGCTGCCTAATTTGTCTAGACAAAAGTCCGACTCTGGTTGACAAAATAATTAAACCAGACCTGTTTGATTCGATGCTCATTTATTAGTGGTATTTTAATAGTTGTTCCAAAGTTATTTTGGTTGTTATAACTTCTGTGAGATCCTAATCGCAGGTAGGTACTTGTAAAAATTAACTGACAGGAGAACCTTTCCTGACGAACATCAGGCCCGTATTTTAAATCTGTATCAAATAAACTAAGAACTGTCTGTAAGTTTGTTTGTCTAGTGTATTAAAGAACAACATTTTATCTCGCTGGCTCTTTAAGTCCAAATTTCTATAACCATTAGGTACTTTAACATCAGAGGGTATTGTAAACCCCTCAAGAAGCCAAAACCACAACCGCACTATAACTTAGGGTCAACTATACCTTTTATATATTTTTTGATCGAAAAATGAGTAGAAACTTCAGTCCTATCGGCCGCCACTCAATATTTTCGTTTTTTATATCATATATATGTATATATATATATAGAATTATTGTGACATAATGGTAATTTAAGGCCATTTTACGCAAGAGTTAGATAAATAAATTAAAACGACACTATGAAAATTGTTTTTCGAGTTGATTGTTTTACCCAAATACCATCAGAAGATGCGTTAATCCTTTAGGTAGGTAGGTACTTACTGACTTTCAGAAAATTGATAAATTAAGCTACATACGGGGTGTGGCAGGTATAATTAATAAAAAAAAAACTATCTTGGCCCAAAATAAAACAAAAGTCCGATAACATTTGATAATCCAATCATCTTTGAAAATTTGGATCTAAAACTTGTTAGAGTACTTACAGCTCTATAAGATAACTAACTCACCTGTTATTATTGAAATTTAAATAAAAAACACAATTTCCACAATAATTTTTATTTAACTCTACAATTGTTTCGCCCTAGGTACAAGGGCATCTTCAGGAGAAGTATTAACCTAGGTTAATCCTTTTTAAATTTTATTTAAATTTCAATATGTATAACTTAAGGGTATCAGCCGTTATCACTTGGTGAAACATGATTCAAATATTTAAAATTAATGACTTTGAGTTTCACTAAAACTTTATTAACACTCGATGCGCATTTCGCCTTATAAGAACGTCTTCAGGAGTAACAGTATTTCAATATGTATTTAAATTTCCATAAAGTAGAGGCTGATACAATTAATTACCTGTTATTATGGTCCGGTGGAAATCAACTCATTGACAGACATTACTCTTATTCTTTCCTCCTCAAAGCTGCAACTATTTACAGATCGTCAGGGTGGCCGTCAAAACTATCATAATTAAACAAAAAATTCTTGCTTAAAAACTCAAAAGTGATGTAACATTTTATGTTCCAAATGCCACCAAGAACCCATGTTTTCAATATTCTTGATCATAAGTTCAGATTAAAAATATGTAGGCACCTTAAAATGCATTAGTGGACTCTATTTAAACCGCAAAAAGTGATTTGTTCCCTATCCAATCCACGGCAATATACTGTGTACTTATATGTCCGGTACCTATGTTGTTTTCTTTTAGTAAAATCGGTGAGTTAATAGTACAAGAGAATGAGGGACAGGCGTGCGTGCCAGTGTGTTCTCTTTTAAGTATGTACGTACCCGTGGTTATGTGTGTTCCTTTGGCAGTTATCTTGACAGACCGGTCGAGGTGTTTATTCCGCGGTCGTGTAACGTAATTAAATACCGAATTGGAGGAAGAAGATAAACGGGAATCTTAATTGCACCGCCTGCATGCGTGTGCTGTCTTTGCCGTGTATATACGTTTAAAAAAAAAAGAAAGAAAGAAAGAAGGGGTATGTAAACGCGGTAGAGTGACAGCATTTAGCACACTGCACATCTTCGTTATGCACGTAAATGTGTACATTTGCCTGGACAAGTGCACAGAAGAAGGAAAAGGAAAAGTGCGTCAATTTACACATTCACACCTTTCTTGAAAATTAATCAATCGAGAAAGAAACGATAGTGTATAATTGATGTAAGCTTTATGCTAAACTGCAATAAATAAAAATACAAAAAGATATAATCAATTTTTTTTAAATGGCGCCTCAAGCAATACATTTTCAAGAGTTTCATTACTTTGATTGTTTATGTGATTAACACCGGCATTCACAAAGAAAATGGCTTAAATTTTATTAAATTACGATTTTCAGGAGCAATAATTCTGATTGAGTTTATTTTTGAAACTAATAAGATTAAGACCGTATTACAAAGCCTCTAAGGTACCTGCAACGTAAACGTCATTACGGCAATTGCTTCAAAAATTGGCAATCGTTTGTAACTTGTAGAACCTTTCAGTTATTTTGAAGTTTGCAGGCATATGTGGTTTACAGAATCCAAAACGTATTTAGTTTAAATGGTGTCATAATAAACAATTGGGCGTTAACAAGGGCAGAGACATTGTGGCAGTTTTATTGCATGAGCAACAATTTTAAATGTTTTAGATAATAGATACCGTCACAGTAAAATAACTGATTATGAAAGAAGTGACCAATAGGATAGAGTTGCTTTCAACAAAACAAAACTCGTCGATGGTTAATCTTGAAATTCAAAAGATACTGCTCTATGCTATTGGGGTTATTGCAAATTGTTGAATGTACTGTGGTTAGGAAAAATGAGTTATTAAAAAAAGTGGAAAATGGATGGCATCGTAGAATTAGCACGGTAGAAACAAAGTAGGGAGGGGGTGGCTAAGGAAGACGTGTGTGCTAACTACTAAGATTGCAAGATATTGTAGCTGTCGAGAAATTAAAAGATTGGTTCAAAATAGGATTGAGACAATCCTGAAATCATGCTAAATCTTTAGTATGTGCAAAAACCAAACCAGAAATCACTTAATAAGTATTCAGGCGAAATGTGAGGCACCTCAAATTTAACCCTCCGTCTAACATATTTGACAAAACCTTGTAATGCCTCATCATTTCCACTTACCTGCATGCTCATGCCTTAACTCAACTAGCGAAAAAATTGCATCACTCTCGTCCAGTTCAAAAGATGTTAGTTCAACTTAAACTAAACTAAAAGCCTGCATCGTTGTAAGATAAGTTTCGAATGTGTTAGAGAGTTCCAGTTGTCAAATAAAAATTACATGTATTTCTCCTGGTTTAGGTTCGACTTATCAAAAACCCGACCCATCGACGTTCGAGTTATCGAGGTTTGACTGTATTTATTCATTTTATGCCGGTTTCCAGTTAATAATTGTTTCGCCACATTGGACTTGGGGATTCTTCGGAAAATCAGAGCTGCTTGGGTCAATAAAAGAAGAAATAATTTTCATTTATTTTCCTCTTCAATCAAGTGCCTTTTGAATGTAACTTGATTTTGTTAATAACTAAATATACGTTTTCCAACTGCAAGTAACAGACAACAACAAAACTTCTAAAAATAGAGTATACACCTATCTTGCCCATTTTAGGCGAATATGGAACAGAAGGCTAAGATCAGAAGAGCCTACGAACTTCCGCATGCGAAATAAACGCATTACCTAGGTACCTACCGTAGAAGCAGGTTGCAACATCTATTATTGCAAGTGAAGATATTTATGAAAGAGAGTGAATAAAATTACAAACGCACCGTTTCGCTTCTTTTATTTGTGTGTAACTCTGTACCTATGTACCTACCTACCTGACTACGCATTTAAATAAATGCATAAAAGAAGTCACTGTACAGAAGCATAAATAATAAATAATAAAAGTGCGAGGTGAACAGTTTTATTTCAATTGCGTTTTGAAAAGCAGTTGTATGGAAGAAAGTTGTCGCGTACGATTATTATTATTACGACATACCTACGCAAGTGTAATGATGGCTTTTTTCTCTTCGTTTCGAAGTCGTCGGACGTCTGTTATTAACTGACAGCACGGCCGATTGCACGGTCGGTCGTACGGTCAGCCAGGTGCTGTCCGATTCGAAATTAATATATTTATTAATATGTACATAATACCTACGGTGAAACAACAACACGCAGCTACGTTAAAAAGAATTACTAGGTATTTAGATGTCCGCCCGACAGTGCTTCCCGTCCCGTCTGTCTTGGTAACCGAACAGGGAGTGGTCATCGGCCACTTCCTAGTACAAATCAGTGGCGGCCAGTGCGAAAGGTCACAGGCCATTCATCCAAAGACTGTAATCGTTTTTTCTTAATTTAATTTTATTATACTTAAAATAATAAATGGTTCCTTTCCAAAATTTTCAAGATTAACTAGCTGCAAAATGTCCAGCGTTACCGAAGCAAGAATATTTCACACGTTTGTTGGAACATTCTAGAATATTCGCGAAAAATTGCTAACATTTCAGAACATCCTATAATGGCTCAAAACATTCTCTAACATTTGTGAATATGCTGAAAAATTCTTGATCATTCCGAATCATTCTCGTAAGATAGAAAACATTCTAGAACATTCTTGAAAAATCAGGAACATTCTAAAACATTCTGCAACGATTCAAAACATTCTCTAACATTGAATGAATATTCTGCGAAAGGTGACAAGTCACTCATCCAAAGACTGTAATCATTTTTTCTTAATTTAATTTTATTTTATGTACTTAAAATAATAAAGGGTTTCTTCTCAAAAATTTTAAGCATAACTAGCTGCAAAATGTCCGACGTTGTCGAAGCAAGAATATATCACACGTTTTTTGGAACATTCTAGAATATTCAAAATCATTCTGGAATGTTATAAAATATGTTTTTACTTCTTAGAACATTTTTGAACACTCTGGTACATAAAGAACGTGCAAATAAAAAGGACGAAATGTAAAGTGGAAATTTAGTATCGGTTAAATGTGCTCCTATGTAAAATCGTTACATATTTTTATTCTAAGTTTGAAATGTACACAAAATTGAGTGATTTAGGCTTTCATGGCCGGAGAAAATATGGAGGTTTGATCTATCCAGGTTCGTTGCCCATGGTCTAGATTGGTAGGTTTTACCAGACGTTTCGTCATCAGCTGCGGATGTCATCTGGTAAAACTTACCAATCTAGACCATGGCCAACGATCCCGGAAAGATCAAACCTCCATGTACACAAAACGTTTGTATATTTCCCGACCGGTGTCAATTAAGAAATAATTTCATTAACCAAATGAAATTTCAAATAATAAATTTTCGAAACAAACTTCTTGAAAAATTCGAAGTGAGAAGAATGGATTTAATCCTGCGGTATGTGCGATTTCCTTACGAGTCGCCACTGATATAGTTGAGTATACACACAGCATATTATTGTATATGCAACGTCGTATGTAGACATGTTTGCACTTGTCATAGTAAGAAGGCTTCGGTAGTGATCGAGATAACGGATCGGAGTATTTGAATTGTCACGATGTATCTCGAAAGACTAATGTCGGAACCTATTAATAAATCATTTGATTTCTACTGCTCACCGTTTGTCTACCGCTCAATGTTAAATACATAATACATATGAACTGGATAAATGGGTGTTTGTGTATTGTAGGCACATAGTGAGGTTTAGGTGGATACGCATTTAGTTATGGACAAACTGACAAGCAAGTTGGAAGATGATCGGAAGAAGTATCTTGGGTGTGTTCACAATTGCACAATTAGAAGACATGTAGAATTTAAGTAGTTGACCAGATTGTAGAAATTTCTACATGCCTACAATATGAAGGACTCCAAATTTTGAAAAAACAATTATTCAATTCTGATAACACGCTCGTTAAATACATTCAAGTTTGAAAATGAGTTTTTTCTTCGGCTTTGATGACCGAGGTTCAGGATTCCTTATTTGGTTCTCCTTCTTGGATGAATCCTTAATTGGATACTTCAACCAAGGAGGAGAACCAATCCTGGACCACGGTTATCAAACTCGAACAAAGGATTCACATTTAAAATTTAATATATTCTTTTAATTACATGAACTCATCAGCATACCTCTTTCTGAAGAAAACTTTAAAACCGAACTTACCATAATCAAAAAGATTTTAATGAAACGGATGTACATTAGAATTGACAACATTTATTTCACAAAAACTTACTTATGTGCCTTAAAATTTATTTATCATACCCGCAATTAAATTAAAAATTTAAAACATTCAAGCCACTGGAGCCAACGTAAATAAACTAAAATCAGCATTCGTTTACAACAAACTAGAAGTAGACAAATAAAAAAGAAGTAATTGAAATACTGCGGTTATTTGCCACTTGGTGAAACATTTTTAAAAATAAATTAAAAGAAGAGATAAAAAACACTTGGTAGTTTAAGTATAATAAAAATTAAAATGCTCTTGACCAAGAAAGAGTTTTGTCTTTTTTTTTTTAACTCTTAGAGTAGATTCATTGACACATGTTCCAAAATATTCTTATTATTTAGTATATCTACTCTTTTGATAATGGTGTAACAACCGAAACGACTGTCGTCAAGAATTTTTCAATAAATATTAGTGAAACTACCAAGTGTTTTTTTTTTATCTCTTCTTTTAATTTATTTTTAAAAAAGAAGTGCGTTTTCCCACATATAATGTGAACAATAGGATGCCATTTATGATATATAGACCAGAGTGGGCATTCATTGAAAACACGTTTAAAAGAACATATTGATTGATAACATAAAACACAAAGCAGGTTTAGCAGAACACTGCATTACACACAACCATTATATACAAACACAAGCAATGTAAAATTCAAAAGGAAAAAAAAACTAACGTTCCTGGAAAATTTTGAAAAAAAAAACAGTAACGATTTAGGAAATAATAAAAATTATATCTGTTACGAATTTGTAGTCTTGAATATGACCTATTAGAAGTCGAAATAATATTGTCGAGGCTAAATAAACAATTTTGTTGAAGCATTTGGGTTTTCTTATTATTAAAATGTTTCAATGAGAATACACCTACGAAAGCTCAAGTATAATAAAAATTAAAATGCTCTTGACCAAGAAAGAGTTTTGTCTTTTTTTTTTAACTCTTAGAGTAGATTGATTCATTGACACATGTTCCAAAATATTCTGAATTTCCACGTTTGATTAGCAAATATTCTGACCAGTCTCGATTACTTCCACAATCGATTCCTCTATACTATTCGTAAAATAGCCTCTTTTGACACATATCGTTGTACCTCCTTGGCTCCTGTAGTTTCCAATTGAAATCTTTATTCATAGATAGTCCAGGGGCGGCTGCTGTTACGTACAATCCCCATATTGGGCTACAGGAATCGATTGAGGGTTTAGGGTTGAAGTTGATCTTTATAAATCATAACGCATCCATTGTTGCAACTTTTTACCTCCCTTCATAAGTTCTTTGTCTCTGTTTTTGTTTTTTAATTACATATATTGTTTAGAAACATAAACGTCTTTTGATTCTTTTTCCCTTATAGAATTCTTCACATGAACTGAGAATGTGACTTGTATACATACACCTTGACTGTAAAAGCAAAAATAATTACTATAATTACTTATTATTGTTATTATTATTATTATCTTTGCTGGTTGCATTTTCCTAATTAAACTGCGTCTGACGATGGGTACGTTCAACGTTACACACAAGCAATAATTATAATTTGCATCGTTTTAAAATCTGTTTACCTACTAGTAATATTTACCTACGGTACATATGTATCTTTTTGTTACGTACCGATAATTTTTTTTAATGCGGGAGATGTAGAATAGCTAATTATTTTGTAAAATAAAATAATATTGTGGAAGTATAATTTAGTTTAATAGAATATTCCAGAATGTTTCTAATTGTTCTGCTTAAATAACAAGAAAGAAACTACGTCGTATACATATAGGTATATTACATACGTATTTTATTAATTTTTTACTCCACAAGTGTAGTTAGCTTTATTTCTCTTCTTATCATTTTCTTCATGAAGACCGACCTACCAAATAAAGATAAAAATAGATCACTTCCCTTGGTCCTTGTGTCCTTGAAACATCCTAGTTCAAACATTGAATATTTATAAAGTTTGACACGAGAACAGGGGGTTAATTAATTTCATTAAATTGGTTCGTCGATCCTGGATGAGTTTTGACTTTCTGAAGACTAAACTTTAATATTCTGATATAACCATTTATCTGAAATGCATAGATGAATATCGGAAAAAGTATTGATCTCTCTTAATCAAAACCAGAACGTTGTTGATCCTTGTTCTAGTGTTCCACATCGTATGTTGTTCTTGATTTTTGTTCCGACTTTGTGGACATCTTCACTTTAGATTTGCACACTAGGTTTTGGTTGTAATATTGGTTCTAGCAGTAGTTGCAAGTGATACATTAGTGCAGGTTTTCCTGTATCTTTCTTTACTTCTGTTTTTATTCTTACTAATCCTGGATGTCTCACAAGATGTCCAACAACACTATGTGTTATTTCCATTATTGATTTCCAATGGGTCCTTGGTTCCCCTGGTCCTAACCATTCAGAGCTTTTTATAATTTTTTTAATATTTATCGAAATATTCTCTCGAAAACCATCATTTAAGAATTTTCAAATTAAACTTTTGAGGTAACACCGATTACAAAATATATTTGATTGACCTCAGAATTAGAAGGTACTCAATAAATTAATAAACAATTTAATTGTCTAAAACTTAATAAAAACAACGCACCACTAAGAAAACGGATTACAATAAAAAATATTTTCTTGACCAGTATTCATAACGTCTCCACATTTAAATAAACGGTAGCCGTGGAAGTTAAGGTCAAAAACGGGCCGCTAATGGAAACGGCTTATAACAGGATACAGGTGACCTCTGACACGAGTCGTAAATCTTCTACATTGTTGTCGCAGTCCGTCTGGAATATCTCTATGTGTACACTTATTGTATGTGTACGTACGTTATGGTTGAAACACGTACGTTCGTATGTACGGTATCTAGACGCTTAGGACACAACAATGTTCGACCTGACAAATTACGCTCAAGCGTGGGCTAAAACATGTATAGGTACAAGCGTAATTGCAAGAGTGATTAATGCAACTAACTTGTCAAGAAATGTCAAATGCATTGTGAGAAGAAATATCGTTTTAATAGTTGGACAGGTGCAACACGTATATACGTATCCTTATTGCTGCAAGTATTCATTACACTCAAAAACGATAACATTTTCAACGTTTTGCTGAACGTACATTGTAAATAAACAAATATTTATTAAGGGCACTATAGTTCCTAGAATTTAAAAGTGGGTAGGTATATCATAGAAATAGACTTATTCTCTCTTAGTCGCTGGTAATGTTAGGTAGTGATTTTCGAAGGTAAATTAAAAGGCACATACCTACGTAAAACAATAATAAAATTTTACAGGAAATTTTACGAAGGTACAATAAGCACTTAAAAGAAACACTTGGTGCCATTTGGGCCGTGGGTACTTACATCCAACACTGAAAGGGCTTCACATGAGAAAATAAAATTAATATTTCCAGAAAATTTTAGAATTTCCCAGAAAGTTCGAGCAAGTTTGAGAATATTCTAGAATTCTCCAGGAAGGTCGCTTATGTTCTAGAATTTTCCAAAATGTTCGAAAATATTCTGGAGAATAGGATTAAAAAGTTCATGAATCTTCTACAATTTTCCTGATGGTTCGAGATTGTTCTAGAATTTTCCAAAGGATTCAAAAATATTCTAGAAATTTTCAGAACCTTTAAGAATGTTCTTCAGAAAACACGAAAATGTTCTAGACTTTCCAGAAGGTTCGAAAATATTATGAATTCATATAGAAGGTTCTAGAATATAAAAAAAATCCTTAACGTTTTAGAATCTACCACAATGGTAGAAAAAATAACTTTTAATGAAAATAATATTCTTATAGTGCTGCTTTTGACAATCTACTAAATTCGATGATAATTACACATGACTATTGACTGATTGATTTTTCCTGAACGAAACGAAGGTAATTTACCTAGTTTCTCTTATTAAAGGATTCAAGTTTTATATTTTCTAAAATTGCAAGTAATTTACATGAGAAACGTATCAGAAAAAAAAAATAATTGCAGAGGACGTTAACACTGTCAATTAGGATAAATAGTTAGAAACAAAAAGTGATGTACCTATACGATATATCTTAATTACAAACCTTTACTTCAATATAATTGTACTAGGTATAACCATGTATTTAAAGTTCATTTTTATTACTGATGTACGTCTAAGCGAAACTTCCACTAATTAAGCAAACGTTAAATTTGACTAATGAATTCGTAGAAGCTGCATATTTTTTTGACTAAATATGTGTAATAAATAAATAAATATCTGAAAGTTGATGGATGCTTTTTTTCTATCGATTGAAAGTACTTTTATATACTATTTGAGACAGAAAGTGGACATATGGAAACCGAAGGTGCTAATTAACACATTTATTGTTAAAGCGAAAAATAAATTTAGAAAAATGTATTGGAAGGTTGGGTATACATTATTTCCCATCCAAGTTTTTTTATCTGCCAATAGCGAATTTCTATATACAGTAGAATCTCATTAATCCAGCGCCTTTTTTTTGCAATTTGAAATGTACGGGTCATTCTATAATTCGGCACCGTTGATATTTCGTCCAGCCCTATAAAATCGGTACAGGAGTACAAACTCAGATAACAGTTTATTTTAGTAAGTAGTAATGCTCCGAATTTTTGGTATGTAGTAAAATCTTTAGCTAACTTGGGTGTTTTTCTATTATTTTGTCGGTAATTCCGCGATTTTGGCAATCCAGTGGTAGTCAAGAACAAGCCGCGCTGGATTATTGAGATTCCACTGTACAGTCAAACTTCGATAATTCGAACTCAGAATTAGAAGGTACCTAAATTTCAATAAATCAATGAGCAATTTAAATCTCATAATTGTCTAAAACTTAATCAAAACATCGAACCACTAAGAAAACGGATAACAATAAGAAATATTTTCTTGAACAGTAAATTCATTTCGATTAGTCGAACAAAATATGAGTAATATGTGTAATTTTAATAGTAGTACTATGCAAGCAGTGATGCAGTTTATACGAATATTTGTCATCAAAACTCTGTCTTTTGACAAAAAATATTTTATTATAGAAAACTGGAATGTGGCGCACGGGAAAAAGATACATATGACTTCTATCTATCCAACTATTTGTAGCATGAAATAAAAACATACAAGTTCTTTTACCAAAAATAAGCACATATATACATATGTATATGTATTTTTACCTCGAAGTTCATCTTTGCAATTCCAGTTATCGAGGTTTAACATTCCCGCAATTTACTTTTGTCGGTTTTGGGTTAAAAAGTCAAAATTGTAAGTCTTTTACATTATTATTTTTTACTTTATGTTAATTAAGTACATAGTACTTGTACATGTACATAGGAATACCTACTTAAATGCATATTTTCTAATTATTTATTGTTTTACTATTTGCTTACGTAATGATTATTTGTTTTGATGCCCCTTTTAATATTATAAATAATTACTAGAAATTTCTGATTATTCGCTGCGACATGACAGTCTCGTATATGAATCAGCCGTGTGACTATTCGTTACGAAAACTTTTTTAATTGCCAAGTCCTTTAATTTGATATGAGGTACTTACGCGTAACGGAAACATTATTTCTTATACAGAGAATAATGTATATTCTACATGTTTTATATTTTTATTAAGAAAAAACATTTTACAGGCCAATTTTTAATGATGTAGAGAGAATACTTACAATCGATACCAAACATGGTATTGGTACCTACCTGTTTTTTATCGATCATCGCTAATACCTTTGGTGCAGTTAGTAGTTAGTAGGAAGATTGGCGGTGCTTTACAAGAAGAACACGACCTCGTGTTCTTTTTATTGTTCGCTTCAGGCCCGATTATCTTCTTCGACAATGGGCACGAACAAGCGCCGCTTTGGTATCAAATCGTACTTTATTATTGTACGACCACCGACGATGACGTAGATAAACATAACACTTTCACGTAGTCGCCGTGGTCGTTTGTCGCAACACAATGGCGACACCATCGCATCGGTCAAAAGATTAATGGCCCGCACCTGTTTATACGTATACGGACTATTTTTTTTGGGAAAGCCAAAGCCAACAACGTCGATGAAAGTAACAGAAGAGAATTTAACAAAACAAATAGTAGAATTTTTATTAACTACCGTACTGTTGGTTAGCAAATTATTGCTGTTTTGATATGAAATCGGAGATGTCGATCTTTCGTCCATAATTCTATTATGATCCAATTGAAATATACAACTTCGTTCGGAGACCGAGATCTATTTAAATTCAAAAAGTGCACTTTAATAAATATATTGGTACATATATAGGTGCTTATGTAGTAGTGTTTGGGATAAACTCAGACTTAATAAATAAATACGATAGATAATCTATATTCTATCGTTTATAATAAACTAAACAACTACATATAACCATTCTTTTTTTAATTCACGATGGGTTCACATTAACTGTATTATTGAAATGTGGATATACTTGTTATGTGGCAGCTTATGTACTTCTTCCGGACGAAAATGCATTATTACTTATTCGTATACTGCCGAATTGTTGTTGGTCCTAATATTGCATAATTTACCTACATGCTTTGTACATAAGTGATAAATAATGAACCAAATAAAAGCTCGACAAAGTACCAAAGAAAGAAACTGAATGTTATAGATGAAAAATAAAAGAAATTAAAAATAGAACAACAAAACACTGATGGTATATGAGAAAAACCTGAATGGGGAAATTTCGAAGTCTATCTACTAGCTTAATTGATGATAACAGAATACAAATATTATTATTTTTATAGAATTAGAAATGATAGAAGTTCACGTACCTAGACATTCATTGGGTTGTCTGTCATAAATGGGGGTAAGATTGCCTTGTTCCGTAGAGAATTCCAATAAAGCCAAAGAATGTTCTCAGAAGAAGTGTCGCTGAGCACCCTAATATGGCCTTCGATAGTGCTGGGTTTCGAAAATGGCCAGACAACATGCCCGCTCGAATAATCCATTGATCGTACATCTGTCTATAAGGAGACGATTTATTTTTCCAATAAATCCGCGTGACTTATTCCACTTAATCGTGAGCTGCGTTCCGACACGCACATAAAGAGATCTCTGCATTCATCTTCACCGGTTTCTGTCTGTAGTTACCGGAAAAGGTTAAATAATGCGAGTATATGAGGTTTATGTTAATTTCCAACTTTAATTTTTTGATAAGTAACGTATATTAAACTTCTTCATGACCTCATCCATTAACAAGGTCATTTAGTATTATTATAGAGACAGATTTTGCTAAATCTCTCATCTGAGATCGTACTGGTTCTGTAGTCTTCATGAGTACCTATGCTAAGGGTAATTCCCATGCACAGATTAATATATAACCCCAAACAGTACAACAAACGCCATCTGTCGAGATTTTTCACTAACGGCCCTAGAAAGTTCTCTTTAAGGTTAGGGTAGATTATAGTACTTTACTTTATTATTTGAAATAAGTGTGAAGGAAGATTAATCAAAGTAATTTCACACTTACATAATCAATTTATTTGAGTAGTAATTTCGAGGTACCTAGTTTGTTTTAGGAACGAATTATTATCTGCAGACAGGTATTAAAAAGGTAAGGTGACGAAACAGGAATTAATGAAACGGGAACAAATCGGACAAACTTTTATTAATTAAAATAGCTACGTACAAAGAAAGTTATGTACGTATCTACGTATAAATTTATGATTACCTAGGCGTTTTCATTTTTTGAAAATAATAGTTAGTTTGTTAGTCACGGCAATTAATTTTACGAGAAACAAGTAAAGATGAAGACGGAGGAATGGAGCTTGTTGGGAAAATTCATTTTGGTCTTGGGAGCCGTTCCGGTCGTTATAGGTTGACGTTATAGATCCTTGAAATATACTGTAATTATTGGTTCTGTTAATGAACATGTTTCAAGTCGCCACTTAAAATGCCCACAATTATTGTTGTGACAGCCTCCGCAGCACAGTCCGTCGTTGCGGTTGTTTGCTACCGTGTGAAACTTGAGATGTGCAAGAAATGGATGGAATGTAGACAGGGTATTTATTATAAGATCGACCGAGTATTCCATATAATATTTGTGTGCTTGGTGTATTTTCGTTTTCGAAGAAAAACGATTACCACCTTCACGTAATATCTGACATGACTGTAGTAGATAATTATTTAAATTTATCTACATATAAAATTAAATAAAGACAGCAAATTATTACTGTTGTTCCATTTGGTCAGTATTAGATAAATAAACCAACTTTTGGTTAGTATTTTATCATCAAAACGATGAGTACAGAAATAACAATTGCACAATAGTCAACATAAATATGTTGTTAAAACAAGTAATTAGTTACGTTACAGTAAGTTAGGTTAGGTTAGGTTAGGAAAGCATAAGTATATACATTTACGAAAAAGTTAACCCTAACGTAGGGAATCACAGTATTTATATGCCTATCAAATGTCTTACATCGTCATTCAAAAAGAGTATGGTCTGAAACTTATATAGTAACGACGTTAAAGGACAAAAAATGTAATGGAACCTCTCTTTGCAGCCATTATTTACGTAGTCTAAAAACTGCCCTGTAAAAGCTTTCAAACTATGTCTCGACAAGGATGGTTACTTAGTGGCAGTTTTATTGCCTAAACCACTACTTTAAAAAAATGGGCAATATTTTTAGCTCAGCATACTGTAACTTAATTCTAAGGTCCTTATTTTCGTACACTGCACAGTATGCATCTAGGGTGACACATATTGGATGGAAATGAATTGGTCATTAAAATATACTGAAGAGCAGTGTCTTCTTAATCTTAACGATTCGGATGGTAATCGATTTATAGACAAGTAAAGATTTTTTCTCTAGGTCAAATATCTGAAATAAACATCAAAATAAAAAAATATGGTGGCTGTATTCATGTATGTACGTGTTGCAGAAGTTATTGTAAATCGACTACGTTTTTAAAAAATATTACGCTAGTGCTCCACATTTTGATCTGTATGCAGTTTTGCCCCAATCAACGAGCAGTGGTGACCGCCGAGATCAAAGTCACCAATTCTAGTTCTGCAATGAAACACACGTTTTTCGTTTATTCGCAGGCAAACTGCTAAACACTTCTATTTTTTTCTGTAACTGGGTTCCACCTTATTACATTTAGTTTTACATATACACAATATTGAACAATAGGACATTTGAAACCAAAACAAGAAAATATAAAAATGGAGTTTACGTGCTTTGTTTAAAGCTTTCATTTCAAAATTTAATCTCCATATATTGCAAAAGGCACTCCAGGGTGAATTTTAACTTGTATTAAAATATTACATAAGAGTAGTTTTCACACCCTCCTAGCCCAGGTAAAGCCATGTAGAATTTTTAAACTATTCTCCTTGAGAACGTCACTTGGCCCTTCATGAAATCGTTTCTAGATGGACCTTCCCTTTTAGTTGTCAATAAGGTCACTGAGACATAAGTACCTTCCAATTTTTTAAATTGATTTTCTCTCCTTAGCCTATTTCGTTTACACTTTCTTTTAAATTTACGGTATAATTCATAGTACGAGTATCTCGAAATTTTCTTCAATTTGGTTGAAGCTTTCCTGGCTGTCATCTAAAGAAACTGTATTTGTAGATTGTAACCATATAGTCATATTGAAATCCCCATGGTGGGTCATGGAGGCTTCAAAACTGTTCGACGTCTTGTTTCCCATCATAAGGGACGTCTTCGGGAACTTCACACCCTCATGATCTGATGCACCAAAGAATTTCATAAAGAATATGCGCTTGGAATTCGAAAATAAAGTTTACTCACATTTTTCTAGCAACAAAATCAGAAACTACTTACAAAACTACAAAACGGTAAAAAGTCAAGAACTGTCCCTCCCGTTTGGATAGTGTTATAGATAAACTTCATATCCTCGTCTCTGCAGTACCTAATCACAACAAGCGCACGCCCTTTCACCGAAGCCGGTTTACAGCTTTCCGCAAATCGAATTCGATATTTACGACGTTATCAGCGCGCTACCAAGCCGCGTTTTAACCTACTCATATATGCGCGACAGTTGTTTATCGTCGCGAAACAATTTTGTTGTCGAACATGTCGATGTATCTACTGCCGGACTATGTAAAAATACAGTGCACTGGCATACATACATATTTCCATGTCGTGTATGTCCACGTAAACTTGGGTACATTTAAATGTGTGAGACAGGAAATGTTGCAACGGATTGCAATAGTGGCAGCAGGATCCACGGCGACACGACGCGACGCGACGTTGTTTCATTGAAGAGTGCGAGTGGGTTGTGAAATATTTTACGATCAGACAAAACGAAAGCAGTCGCAGTTGGCTGAGGAGAAACGGCAGCGGCAATATATTGCGATAGGCCAAATTGACGACAATTTTTCGTTTCTTAACACTAGAAAGAAAACTTGGTATATACCCATATTGCCTAAACTGCATTGTGAAAAAATAATAATTAATATGTAAAGAAATTTATTTAAAATAAATTTTTGTTGGAAGAAATTGTGAAATCCGGTTTTTTTGGCCGTGGTCTAGGATTGTTTCTCCTGTGGTGAGAACACCAAAGAAGTTTCCTATCCGACGTTTTGCCAACAACTGTGGTTGGCATCCTCAGGGAACGTAGCGTGGGCGTAATGTCCATCACTGCGGTTGTATTGAGACAGTCCCACACTACGTTCCCTGAGGATACCAACCACAGTTGTTGGCAAAACGTTGGATAGGAAACTTCTTTGGTGTTCTCACCACAGGAGAAACAATCCTAGACCACGGTCGAAAAACCCGGATTTTACATTTTTTTCTAATAACGCCGGCCGTGAAAGCCTAAGTCTATTAAATTTTTATTATTATTATGTTATTTACAGTTATATAACAAGTTATTAGTAAATATTAACAATAATTTTTTTATGAATTTAGAGCGCAAAATGAATAAAATAAACAACTTATTAGAATAAGTATCACTGCATAATGATCCAAATAACAAATAGCTACTACTTAAGCTTATTCAGCAACTTTAACTTATCAAGTATCAACAATTTATCATGTGACGGTAATCGAAGAAAATGAAAACTGTTAATTCAATACAAAGCTGAGGTCATTTAATAAATTTACTCAATTCAATATCAAGAGTTATTTGATTATTTAAAATTGCTCAAGCAGTCAAAATGACTACTTTTTGTCAATATAGGTATAACACACTTAAAAATTTTTTTTAAAAAAAATATACACCTGAAATGAAGGAAGAGGGAGGTAACTATAATTATTAATAAACGCATTTATGTGTTGTATAAAGTCACAAAATTATAAGTAAATATGTCATAATATACATAATTGTTGTTCTAATTGAAACTAAAATGCAGTCAAAATGGTTTTTTTTTGGACAATCTAGTGTTAATCAATGGAAGGAATATCGTCCTATTTATCTGTCGACCAACTATGACAGCAGCAAAAGATCTTTTCTTATCTAAAAACATTCTTACCGAATAAAATTTAAGATTGCATGTGTATAAAATAATCAATTCTTTGCTCGTTATTGCTCGAATAAGAAAAGGATAGGATCAACAAATGTATGTGTTATGTAATTGAATCTATTACGAAATATGTGATTGACAATGTCTTTCCTAAAAACAGATACAACTTGTAAATAGTATTTTACTTTGGTTAAAATGAGTGTATGTTTTTGAATGAGAGGCACTGATTGCAATGCAATGATGAACACCTTGATTTTTTATATTTTTATTAACATAAACTTGATTAAATGGACTGTATATCTTGATTGAAGAAAATGCGTGTTCGTACATCAGAATACAAAGAAAGTGTCGTGTGCAAAGATGCAATGCCTAAGATGGCAAAAATCAATAACCCCCAAACTACTAGAACCATGCACGGCCGAGACAAACGACCACCCAGCAATAGGTAATAATATACAGGGCGAAAAGAAATGTATAGTAACAACTAAATACGTAAACTTAAACAATGAGCATGATTTAATGTACTTATCATTAGAGAAGGACGATAAGAATTAGTTAAGGAAAAGCCTGAAATTGATAATTGAAATAATAAAATTATAGTTACGCTAATTAAATCGATATTTTAAATACATACGTATGATTAATAACTGTAAATTATAAACAAATAAAAAAACTAACAAAATTGCTTCGGGCAGAGATACTACTATGGAGGTTCGCAGCTCTTATTCAGGATAGACACTAAAAGGTTTAAAAAATATCTACAATAAGCACAAAAAAAAACTTTTATATTTAAAAGAATAGGTACCCTAATTAGTAAATAATTAAACATTTCTTACGACAATGATGGGAGTTGGAAGAGTCCTCTCGGGGATTTATTATGTATATGATGGGAGTTGGAGGAAGAGGCTGGTACGTATTAATTGAAAAAAAGTTACCTGGAGGTGTTGTAACAGTAACAGTCCTTTGCCGTTGGGTATCTGGTAAGAGCAGATCTTTCAGTCTCCAAATGTCCCCTTGTGTTCCCTTGGCTTTTGGTTACATTATTAAGGTTGTCTACACTCCAAATCATATTCCTAATTAGTGCCGTCTTTAAGGGAAGCAAATTTAAGAGTCATTTTTTAGAAAGTTTAGAAAACACTGCCTTTAAGGGGCGCCAGGTCTTCACTTGCCTAAGGGCTCCACCACAAGTAAGGCTTACTTTTAATATTCCAATGTTCAAGAGAAATCCTGAGACGGAATGTACTAAAAGTAACCTGAGCTAAAAATAAGTATTAATTAAAATAATAAATTTAGTATATTTTTGGAGACATTTACGATAAATAAATTACAGCGCTACACGGAGAAAAATAATCAAGATTTTATTAGGTATTTGATGAATCAAGCAAATTTTTTGTAGTAAATAATACCAGAATTTTCGTGAAATGTACTTGGTGTTATAAAACAATTTTTAATTCTTTCTAATAATTAGTATTAGAATAATTAAGCTAAATAAGTCTAAACTTTTTTTCTCTACCTCTCGATTATTTTATCGTGTCGTAAAGAAAAGAATACTAGAATGAGAATAGTTTACTAAAATTAGTCATAAGAACTGTAAAAACTGTTTTCTAATCAAGTCAATTTTACTAGAATTCAGTCTCAACACCGAACGTACATTGACTAGACATTTCTAGTAAAATCTCCTTGAGCGTCTGGTCGTCCATATAATTGACAGATTTTTTTAGTCATGTTTGCTAGAATTCTAGCAATATTTAGGTGATTGTTTCTCCGTGTAAAAACGAATATCGGAGAGGAATTAGTAGTAGGAGTCACTAATGAAAAATGAAGGAATATAAGAAAATTAAATAAAAGTGTAGCTTTTTTGAGTAACAAAACTGGGTTATGTTTCACAAAGAATTTTTATTTGAACCTTACAATATTTTCTCAGCCCTCACGATCATTTTCAAGAGCAATAATGTCACTGAACCAGAACCAGAACATTTCGGGTGAAATTTATTAAATACGTATTAAAAACTGTGAAAAAGTACTTAAAATCAGCCAGGGAGAATTACCTAGGAAATTTAGATATTGATTTTAAATATTGACTACTAATAAGATGTAAATAAATTTTACGAAAGGAGCAGATTTAAAATAAGTAATTTCGAAAAAAAAAACTACTAATAGCGAATGGTATTTACGTATCTTTGCAACTCTACCTGCTGAATTAATTTCAAAAAAAGCTCTCTAACAGGTTTTCATGAAAAACTTAAACATTTTCTCAGAAACTTATAAATACTTGGCCATAAATTATGTCTAGTTGGGTCAAAGATTCGAGAATGAATAGGTATATCAGGACTGGCGCATTTTATTGCGTTTAGATGGATAAAAGGACGGAAGGTCGTCCTACATTAAAGAGTAGATCAATAAAATTGACTGAAAACGCTCTAAAGTGAACTATTGCACTGTTATTTAAATTTTGCAGAAATTGAAATGCAACTTACTTTGACTCCAAAGTTGTTGGTTTATTTCTAAGTTTAAAAGTATGACCTCATGCAATATTAAGATACTCAAATTTCGTTTACTTATTTAAATACTTTATGCATACATATGATCTGATATAAACACGCAGATCTATAATCTATGTGATAACCTGATAACCATGCATACTAACGACCTCGACGCGTGTCTGCAGACTGTGACGTTTTGCACTCTTTATAAAGGAAGAGTCATTTGAATTTTAAACATATATATATAAAAGAATTAATACATTATACAATTAGTAAGATACTAATTTCACGAGCAGATGTTTCCTTCTTATCTCACGTACACATTTGTCCAAATTCATCATCTCACGATTAAACCAATGATTGGTCGGGTAATGTGAAACTTTTAACACGTAATGCAAATTTATAAATTACCTGTCCTGCTGTTGTTGCGAACAAGCTCTCCATAAACAAACCTTTGTATGTGCGAAGGGATAACACCCAAACAAAACTTTGTTTCTCTCATTTTAAATAAATATCATGGAATTTAACTTGAGTTTTATTCGAATTTCATAATTGATACCATAAGACTTTATCGTTTTTTAGAGGAAACGATTTATTACATTTTTTTTATATCATTGTGAATGATTGTGAATCATTTTTAACAGGGCAACGCTTCCACAATCAAATATTCAGGAGATTTCACATGAATTTTACGGTAGATTTTCGGTGAACTTTAATGAACTTCATAGGGATTCTAATGTGAATTTATTTCTTGACAATTATAAAAGTAAAATAAAATGAAACAATAAAACTAACTGAAAAATACTTTTGTTGCAGGTTTAGAAGACAACGAAAAGAACATACTACTGAAGCCAATATTTGTATACGTTATACATCAGCAACAACTGATCGTCGTGGTTAGAAGATAAATTGTACAACTGGTAAGTAGGTGCACAAATTTTGATCATGGTTGATTATCTGAATAGTGAAGTAAAAAAAAAATAAAAATTGTTTTATTTATTGTTTTGGGAGATATGTATGGGCAGAAAACTACCAAGTCAATTAATTTTTGACATTGAAATAAAATTATATTGGAATGACAGAATCTGGAAAAAAATGATACCGATATCGTTTTTTTTTATACTTCATGTTGTATTGCACATAATATTAGAACAACTTTTTCGCCCAAAAGAAATGCTTTCCTTTTACCAGCAATTTTCGCGGCTCAAATGTAGCGCATTATTTTGATGGTTACCTATAAGGTAGATGAGTAAGATCCATACAGTAAATAGTGTAATAGTCTTGTTATAGAGAATTTACATATTATTATTGTTCAAGTTGGGTAATTCTTACCAAGTACAAACGTCTTTGTATTAGACTTTTAGTCAGATGTTTTTTGAAACCATCAGACGTGGATTATAACACATATATTAAAATTAAAACAAAAATTAAAATTAGTGTCGAATCCTTTTTCATGGTGTTGACTGTATAATTATTTGTAAAACGCTGACTAATAAAGTCAGCAAGTAGGTTGGTCAGTGTGGTGTTCTGTCAAAACTGACTAT
Organism: Agrilus mali; assembly: GCA_029378335.1. Taxonomy (NCBI): domain Eukaryota; kingdom Metazoa; phylum Arthropoda; class Insecta; order Coleoptera; family Buprestidae; genus Agrilus; species Agrilus mali. The sequence continues at coordinate 16,027,924 of CM055659.1, forward strand.
GGCTTGTTGAAAATAGGGTTGCCATCTGTAAATCTGGCAACCAGGACAAGAAGCGTAAAAACCCCGGATATTGATGCTTACAACCCGGACATGTTACTAGTGTTTTTCTTTAAATTGCTTAGTAAAATAAAAAATAGTTTTGATTTTTAATTATTTCTACATTAAATTTAGTTTTCTTAAGAAACAAAACAAAACCTTCTTAATGTTTTAAGAATTGTTAGCAGTCTTGCGTTTTTATTTTTTTAAATAAAACAAAAAAATATTCTTTTAATATAATTTATGTATTTTGAAAACTTTTAAACCCGGACTACAAATGAAACTCCGCCCGGACGCTCGCTCCCCGGACTCCTTATAAACTAGGACAAATCCGGGGAAACCCGGACTGATGGCAACTAGTTGAAGAGAACCAACGGTTCATCTTGTTTTTAGACATATATGTCAATGTTACAGTTAAAACAAGTTTTTAATTAGAACTCGTTTTCCCTAGTTAAAACTAGTTTTTACTTAATGCCTTTGTTAAAACTAGAAATACCCAGTTAAAACTAGAATTTACCACTGATATATTTGATTTTCAGATAAAATTATTTGTCACATCGAGCTGTAGTTAAAACTAGTACTAGGAAAACTAATTTGGTATTGAAAACAAGATATAGTTTTAAATATATTTATTGAAAAGATCTAAGACACTGAGAACTAAATAATAATCTAACACTAAAGGAACATCTTAGGGAACATCGACTTAAATTAGTTGCCAAGATGACAATATTAATTATAAATAGGCAAATAAAATAGTCAAATAAATCAACAGAACACAACCATAAAATTTTAAAAAGAAACATTGTTAAAGAACATTGATTAACAAACAATAAAATCTAATCAGTTAAACTTAAATTTAAAAAAGGATGAGGATCAACTACGCGAACAGTTTTAACTGACTCGCTTCGGAAAAACGCGTTTTGTCTAGTAAGAACTTGTTTTGACTGACATTCGATTTGAGCATTAGTTAATTCTAGTATTAAAAATGCATACATTAAAAACTAGTTTAACTGCAACATATATGCTTATCATATCGTTTGCCACGCTCTTGGTTTGTTTTACAAAGTAATATCATTAATCGAATCTTAAACATTAATGAACATAGAACTAATGGCAACTTTGCAAAGATTTTATAACTAATTTTAATCAGTTTCTACTCTTAACAGTGCATTAAAGCTTTTATTAAAAATATGTTGTTTAAGATAAAATATCGCACTCACATTTATTATCACGGCGATATGCAACTAAGCATAGTGCGGCGCTATTTAAAGAATAGCTTTATTGAAAAATGAATGACACTTAGGTTTTTTTATATTCACCGATATTACCTACACACATTTACATTTGCATGAATAAGTTTTAAAACTCCGCGAATGACTTTATTTACATAACTGCTAAACCACTTAACTAGTGAACTCCTTTACCTTGTTTGCTGGTCTATCATCGTAAAATTTACCTATAACTTACAAACTTAAGGAAGTTGTTTACGTAATTACTATTTTATTACCGATTCAAACTACCTACATCAAAACTATTATTTATTTATAATAAAGTGACTTGAAATACCTAGTCTAATGGTCTAATATATTTCTCTTTAATTGTGAAAGTCGATCTTCTAAATTCTTAAAGTTGTTCTTCCGTATTTATTACCTAAATTTTTTGTACCTTTGGATTCGCTGATTGCCGTTAAATATTCCAAAACTTTCCTTAAAACACTATTTTCTAGACCCTAGGCATATCCTACTACTGCAAGCAGAAATAGATATGGATATTTATGCTCCTCGTGTTTCATTCCTTTTTTATTTTACGTAGTCCAAGACCCAAATAAATGGTGACATTCAAAGTATAGGATTTCAATGTATCGAACGCAAGTAACCATTACCACACCTTGAATCAATTAAAACGTCTCTTAGGCATGTATTTATCTTCGGACCAATTGAAATGTAAGACAGAGTAATTAGATTGATGCGGAAATGCAAGAAGGTGCGGTGCGACTGCTTTTCCGATTTTAATCGATTAGATCAAATGAAATGCGGCAGAATCAGGATTAAAAAATTAATTTTATGCACAAAACCAAACATAAATACTTTAAAGAAAATATATAGGTACTCGCGTTGTTGGGTGATGCAAGCTAGGTACCTGCCTGTAGGTAAAAGTATAATTCTGGAGTAAGAGGCATCGTCAGTGGTGTACGCACAGGAGGTTAGAGTTCAAACCCCTCCTCTATAGCTTAATATTTTTGTTTTTAATTATGTTGCAATATGTAGCTGAAAATGGCAAATGCACACACAGTACAATAACATCTCTATATTTATATATTTGCTTTATAAACAATTTTAGTATACCTACAGGGTTACTAGAAAGATCACCAGCTACCGAATTGTCCTTGTGAACCAGTTTAAAAATTATTTGTAAGGAAAAAGGTTCCTAAAAACTTTTATAAAGATGATAAGATTGTTGACAAAAGTTGGTGACCTCAAAAATTCTTGAAGTGATTTGCATGATGTTGTCTTGATTTTTAGACAAAGGTCTCAGGAAACCGTAATCCTAGCTCTGCTTCCTCAGCAATTTTGGTCCCCCTACTTTATGTGACATATATATCTAGACCAAAGTGGAATTGAGGTATCCATTAGATTTGATCCCTTTTATATTTTTTTTATTAATGCTTGCCTATTGCAACTACCTATTGTTTGTATAAATTATAGCTTAGGGGATTAGGCGTCTAGGGGATCTGCCCAAACCGAAGAAATTTGCACGTGGTTTTATCCACAAATGATTTTAGGAACCTCTGATTTGGTTAACTTAGTTTGAAATAAGAAAAACTTCTTTCAGAATTCATGAATCGATGCTACTTCAACTTCCATAGTGGTTCATTATAACCGGTTACATTATAAACAATGCGGAAGGTGTTTATGCTGCATATTTCTCGTGTATTCGTTGTCTTTTTTACGATTAGTTATTAGCAATGCCTTAGCCAATAGAAAAGCACATGCGAACGGTACATTAATAAGCATAAATAGTAAAACAAGCGCGTCGAAAGTTACAAATAGTCGCCGATGTTATATTGTGCGTTTCGGGGAAACGACCACTCCTCCTTCAACTGCGTCAACAAAAAGTGGAACTTGAAGATACCATTAAAGTGTTCTATACGACAACCATACGTGCAAAAGAAATAACGCCGCTGGTAAAAGACAATAACAATAATAAACAGGAACGGCCGCAGCCGACTGTGCGGTTGTGAAGTGACTTTTGCGTACCTGTGTATATTTGTACATATGTATACATATATGAATGTTACGTGCTAACCACTACGTAATAAGAATGAACACAAACGGGGGCCAAACACCTGATATTCTCTGCTTGTTGACCTCGTTCGCTTGCGGTCGGAACAGACGGAATGACCAAAGACCCCTCAAACGGTAAACACAAACTGCACCGAAAACTTTACTCTTCATATCAAAATAATCATAGGTACATAAAAAGTAGCATATAAATAAATATTCGACCGAAATTTTCACATTTTCCTGCGGTTTAAGAACATTCTTGGACCAATTGAAGCAATTTTATGACCAAAACGTCAATTACTGATACACGCGGTAGGAAAGCATAAAAATTCACATTTTCATTCATGCGCGAGTCCTTTGTACCGCTACAGTATTTTTACCGTATCGTTTCTTAAAGGGGTAAGAAATGTACTAGGAGAAAATGCATACCTATAGAAATGAACTATTCATCATGAATTAATCATAAATTGTAAAGTACGTACAAGCATTGGTCAAGAATCACGTTATTTTATTTGTTTTCTCAAGTTACTTTATATAAAACTAAGAACTGTCTATAAATACAGTAGTGTTTGCTTAAAACGAACCACATTGAAAAGTAGGAACTAAAGGCATATATAAACATGTATTAATTTTTTCGCGAATAACGAAACTTTTGGATATAGCGAATCTGAAGAAGCATCTAAAATACTGTAAATTTTCGGTTATAGTAAACTAAAAGCGAGGCTCCTCCAAATTGTGCCAACTGAATACTCCAAAAACCCTCTGCAATTAGAGCCGACGACACATTAAGGATAATTCAGTTAAATTTATCCGTTTCTGTGTTACAAAGTTAAGATCTGATTTAATATTTAAATTGGTTAAAAAAATAGTTTCAATAGGTTTGAGTTATGTCGTTCGTTAAAATCTGGAGAGTTCAAATTCAAAGAAAAACGTAAATCTTTTGCACTAAGGCATTGTTAAAAGTTGGCAAGAAGATGTCAAACAAAGTAAAATTTGCAGTTAAATGGGACTGTGAAAATCAAAGATCGGTTATAAGATCTTACAGAAAAAAATCGCAAATAAAAATTTGAAAACGTAAAATTTTGAATAGTTGTAAACAAATAAAAATATGATGTAAAAAAGGTTAGGACACCCACTAATTTGACAGTTGATAAGATTCTTTTAAAATGTTTTTCTCGTTAAAGAAATCAAATGTGTGTATTAGTTGTGCAGTTTTGTAATCAAAAGCTAATGGTGTTTTAAAAATACTTAAACTATCAGTAAACTACTATTCCAATACAAAAAGAACAATACAGCATTTTGGGCTTATCACTTATAACGAACTTTTATGTCGGTCCCTTGAGGTTGATTATATGGGAAAACTTTCTGTGAAATCTTTTTGTACTTACTTTTGTAATTGGCCATTTATGACGAAACAAATTTGTCAAGTCATTTTGTTGTTTCTTTTTATCTTTTTCACAAAATTTGCACCGTTAACAGTTTAAATTATATTATTTGCGAGGCATTATTTTAATAAAAGAATAGATAAAAACCCTTGTGTAAATGTCACTAACTTTAATCAATCTCTGTTTGTTTTGACCGAAGATGGTTTTAGTTCTTAATTACGATAAATAAGAATAAAAAATGGAAAATTGTGTTCAGGAGCTACTAAAAACTAATAATATGAAGTCACTTTTTAACAAGCTTCTTATTTTTCCTCTTCTTAAAGATGATATGGGTGTGAATTAAGAAAAAAATTTTTTTTAACAAGTGCTATTCCTATTTTGCAGTGTATGACAGATGACGTTACATAATTTGTTTTTGAGCAAAACGTCATGTTGTGCAGTATAGGTATCCATTTAACTTGTTAAAATATCGTTGTAATATCACACAACACAACCACGTGGTGCATTGCGGCGTGGGAGGAGTACACGGAACAAACTGACAAACTTCTGCAGTGCGGTCATTGTCGAGACCCTGCCAATAATACAGTCGCGGCACAATGAAGGGGTTCATGATTTTAATTTCCTTTTTCAATTTATTTCTGTTTTGCCATACAAAAACATAAATTTAATAATAGTCTCAGTAAAATATTCAAAATAATAAGTATATATACAAGTTCCCGTTTTCCCCTTACTCTTATAAATACTTGTAAATCGAAGTCACGATAGGGCGAAAGGTTTAATTTAGAAGTAGACTGTACGGTGTATAGATTTCTGCAATTAAAAAGATTTAGCTCTGATAATTCCTGAACTCCAGGACGAAACGTTAATTGGTGGTATTTTTTTATTGTATCTTTACCTTTACTCACTTTGTTTTTGATTTTAAATTTTAGTTAGATTCGACTTATTTATTTCAATAATCTTAGCATATATTTAAAATCGTTTATTGAATTCGTTTATTATTAATTTAGTTACATTCTTATTCAGTAATCACTTGCATCGAATCTTCGAGATTAAACGTCGCAAATGTTAAGAAATCGAAGCCTACCTGCAGAATCCAATATTCCCAAATACGACTAGCTATTTTCTAGAACACTCATGAGCCTTGACCTTGGGGCACGCACCCATTATTAACTAAATATCAGAGCGTACATTTTGCTATTCACGCGTATATCATGGCTCATGATATTTGAAATATCTCGAACTACAGGTTAAAACGTATTGGCGAGCAATGACTTTATATTGGAAATTCACTGATCCTAAACTAATAATAGAGTTGAATCTCTTGAGTGATGTGCATATTAATTACATTTTACTAATTGTACTATTCATCTTTATTAGGGAAGGTAAACAGAAATGTTTTTTGTACCCATAAGTCGCATACGTTTTTGATTGTAATTGGTTTATTTCTATATTGGTTGTTATTTTCATGTAACGCCCATGTACTGGTTAAACGAAAACACTGCAGCGAACAGTTTAGTTCCGAATTCCTCCAACTCTCCTTCATATTGCAGATAGTAATAATTCAGGACCCATTTACTGGAACGTGGAAACCATAATTCTGTTCGATTTTCGTATCTTGCTGGCGATGAACTAAATGTCATAAGATTCCTTTTTGTCTTTTATTCTTTGGATAACTTTATTGCCATCAAAAATAAGATGGACACGAAAGATTAATGGGAGAATTTCTAAACTATTCAGGAACGAAAATGAATGTTTGCTTGTTCACTGACAAAAAACGCATAATGCATATGCAGAATAATAATGAAATGAAATACAACGAGAAATTGTCCTTAGAGTTTTCAATGAAAAATTCAACAAACAAAAGTGAAGAAACTTTTTAAAGGAAGAGTCTCATAATTTGTCTTTATGATTACATATTGTCCATGGATACTCTTAGTCATTTTAATGCAGCTGTAACAAAAAAAGTTAAACTACTTGCTTCATTGTTTACCTTCAAAATTAACCGTATTGGACAGCTGACATTTATTAAATTATTGTTATCACAGAAGGGCTGTGTTTAATTATTCCTCAAAGTTAATAATAATAATAATAGCTTTATTTAGCATCGCTATACCATTTCAAATAGAAAAATATAAATACAAATCCTTAGCTACCATATAAGAGAAAGAAACAAAAATAACATGTATGAACAATATTCCTAGTTAGTAACTATAATACTATACTCTGTTCAGGTACCTTAATCTAAACAGCCTTTTAAATTTTACCAAATTAGCCCCTTTATAGTTGTTGACTCTTTTCTGCCGAGCGACAGGTTCATATATACCGTGTCAATAAAATTGTTATCAAATTTCGAATTATGACCAACAAATTGATGAAGGTAATATGATTATCGGAATCGGAGCCTTTAATAAAAAGTTGCAAGCTTTCAGTGTAGTGTAAGCGAAAATCTCTTACTACGATAATTTTTTAAAACAATGTTTAGTCTATCAGGCATTCAAAAATTTAAAAGCATAAGATTCAGAAATATTACGTAATTAAGGTTAGAAAGGGCATTAATTTGCATGTTTAATTAAACGAGCATTTTCTACTGAAATAGTGTTTTAAATTATACCTAACGATATTTATTTAAACAAATCTCCGTAATAAGTCATTTATTTAACAGTTTTAATTGTACATGTACCACCCTGTATTTTTTGTGTTACTTTCTTCGATATTTAGAGCGACTCCTAAAGAAGATCGTTTGTTTATTTATATTATAAATTTTTCAGATTTTAATTTTTCTAGTAAGCTCTCAAAATTAATATTTTACGCTATCATGTTTATGATGTGCTTACACATAATTTTACAAAGGTACCACTTATTGATCTGTAACCCTCGGCTCTTACACAGCTAGTTATATCAAAGAGCCGTTAGCAATATGTATCGGTTTTATTCAAGATTGTAATACATGTAATACTGATAATATAATCTTTCATTTATCTTCTGTTTTTATTATAAACAAGCTCACTTCTACCCTTTTCCACAATTCCTAAAAATAAACTGAAGAGGATCTTCCACCCTACCTTCTGGCTTTGTACCAGAGTGTAGATCTAAGAAATTGGTTGGCAGAAAAAAGTCTTACATTAAAATAAATGTGGTTATTAAACGGCTTTTCAGCTATCAACATCCTACGGTTGACTTCTCTTTAAAATATTGACCCCTCTATAGGTAAAATGATGGAATTATTATTTATTCCACGTTTTCATTTACATCGTCTCCTAAATATACGCATAGGTACTGTTGTAGAAACCCCGTCGCGATTCATTAAAATAACTTATGCAGTGTCATCTTTTACTCCAATTAGTGAGTTCGTGACACCAGATCGGTCATCCTTGGCTCGGTTGTCGGCTTACGTATGAAATAGTTACGCTGCACATTACTATAATGTGCACATATGTAACCATTTGTACGTATGCGTGGATAAATTCGAACGTGTGCATTTCTAGAAGGGCGTCGCGCCATTACATGACCAACTAATAACGATACTTATCGGAAGAAGCGTTTGAAAGATGATATCTTTTGACCTTGAACCGTGTCTTACCTATACATTATAATATAACTGAACACTGCACTCGTTGGACCGTTAACTTCTCCTTATTAATCCTTATCTTTTACGAAAGATCTTGAGTATGATTGGAAAGAATTGTACAAAATGGCGAATCACTTGAACGTGGAACAATAATGATCAATGAAATAAGGATCGTACGGCTCTAGCAAAATCCTTTAAAGAAGTTAACTAATAAAATATCAACGGAGAAATGTTGCTCAACTGAGCTTTAAGTTACTGCTTTCTAATTAGTTGATAAGTATAATAAACTAGCTATGCCCGCGACTTCGTCCGCGTGGAATAGTGACTTTAGGCAGCATTTAAAATGTTTTTCTTCTATATTTTTATTTTCTGGGCCGTAAGCCTTTTTGCCGACGTCATTACACAAAAACTTTCATTCCTTATTTTTTCCCCCTTTAGGGTACAATTTTTACAAACTTTAAATGTATTTATATCTAATCAAAAGTTTAAAAAATAAGTTTTAAGCCTCTAGCTTTATATCTATCTATCTCTGTACCAAATTCTCATTTAAATCGGTTTAGTAGTTTGGGCATGATTGCGTAACACACACACACAGACAGAGTTACTTTCGCATTTATAATCTTATAGATTAATATAGTGTAATTATAGTTTAAAATAGTTTATATAGCTTAGTAATAACTACTTTTATTGATCCAAATAAAGAAAACCTCTATAACTTTTTACACTTAATAGTTTAATTTTCTGGGCCGTAAGCTTTGTGGACGACGTCATTACACAAAAACTTCGGCCAATTTCATCCCCTTTAGGGTAAAATTTTTACAAACATTGAATGTCGTATTTATTTATATCTATATCTATTCAAAAGCCTAAAAAATCTTTAAAAATTACGAAATTTCCGCACAAACTTTCCTATTTCAACGCCAACAACCCTTTTTTCTCATTAAAAAGTAGCCTATGTCCTTTCTAAGGCTCTAGACTATCTCTGTACCAAAATTCATTGAAATCGGTTCAGTATTTTAGGCGAGATTGTGTAGCATACAGACAGTTACTTTCGCATTTATAAAAATTCCTTGAATTCATTTTCATCGGTTTTCCCATGGGAATCAGATATTTTCCCGGAGTAAAACGTAGCCTATGTGTTAATCCAGGGTGTCAGCTAACTCCATACCAAATTTTAGTAAAATCGTTCCAACCGTTTAGACGTGAAGAAGTAACAAACATACGCACTCACACACTCACGCACTAACAAACTTTCGCCTTTATAATATTAGTGTGGTGAATGTCTATTACGTAATTTGTTCGGCAATAAGTTTGATTTTATGGCAGATTATTTACGAAAAGATAATATATTATAATTGTCAAAAGTTTCCATGCGTGAGCAAACAAGAAACTTGCTCTCCTCCTAAGTTATGACTGAGTAAAACAAAACTCATTTTTCTTTTAAAAGTCTGGAAACTACCGTCAATTTTCATAGTAAAAAGAATAATTCATAAAAGGTAAAAGGAATGTTTCTTATTCTGACTCTTTTTTCTATCAACCACGAAATCAACACCAACAATCGACTTATTGTCTATGGAGTTACTCAGAGTAGCATTGCATAAAGTAAAGATATAATGGTAATAATCGGCAATAATGTTTTTGAAGCACAAGGAATGTAAAGAAGAGAAACCTAACCTAACCTAACCTAACCTAACCTAATCCAAACATTTATATTTTTGAAAAGACTTAGGCTTTCACGGCCGGTGTTATTAGAAAAAATTGTGAAATCCGGGCCTGATGACTGAGAGTTTCAGTACAACCGCAGCGATGGGCATTACGCCCACGCTAAGTTCCCTGAGGATGCCAACCACAGTTGTTGGCGAAACGTCGGATAGTAAACTTCTTCGGTGTTCTTACCGGGAAAGGGGAAACAATCCTACACCATGGCCATCAAGCCCGGATTTCACAATTTCTTCTAATTTATATATTTCTTCATAATTCACATTCTCATAATAAAAAAACATGGTGTCCGTGTCTGCCCGAAGGAAAGTCCACAAAAGAGAGGTTACCTTATTTGGGATTTCCTAATATGAAATTTCAGATCATGATATAATGTCCGCTTATCGGAGATGTCCGTGATAACCAGAATGTCAATTTTTAATGAGATGAGCACGTGTGGCGCTCTCGTAATCTACAATTTTGCTTAAAAACTAGGTTACAACGATTGTATATCATTAGGTACCTACTTTTTAAAAAAAATTTGAGCTTAATTATTATACTTTGCACTGTGTAAGCTTTTATTATAATTTGTACCAATAATTGAACTGATATGGATAACAAAACTGTAAAAATAAATGTAACGGGGTACTTTATTTAGTTTTATTATGCTTAAAACGATATTATTTGCGAAAATCCAAAAAAATGAAATAACTCAAAAACTGTTAGACTTTGTAGGTAGTAAAATAACTATAGTTAAAAATACTTATTGGGACATTAACTCCTCTCCTAAATTCCCTATGTAAATGTAAAATATTTTGGTTGTTTAAAATAAATTGTAAATCGTAAATCTTTACGCAATTTTTGTAGTATCCTCTATAATCATACAAAATACTTGGAATAGCACCTGTAGATTTCGCGTAGGTAGCTAGCTTTTCAATCTCGAAAAGGATTATTGGCCGTTAAAAATCTTTAATCATTAGACAAGTTGAATAATTCCATTCCGATATTCTGATAATTTAAATGAGCAAAAAATCGCGTTTCCTGTTCTGAACACTCCCGTCGATATTTATTGATTTTATGGCATTAATCGATCGCGATTCCTTGGACTGAAGAAATCACGCCAATCTGTGGCATGTGGAGGTCTAAAGAGAGACACCCAACCACCATTGAGAAGATGACTTCTGTAAAAGATTAGTAGTTCACCTTCAGTCGGATTACCGCCGCTATCGCCTCCTTATTCTCGCTGCCTAAATTAATGAGGACGTGTAACGTTCGAAATGATAGTGCAGCAGCTGAAACTCGCTCTTCTCGCACGATCGGAACCCATTATTATGCCATACGATACGCCACCGGTTGGCAAATAGTTGTAATTATCGTGTGATACGGCTACACACTAGCGTCACGTTCGCCTTCGAAGCAACGGTACGTCTTTTTAATTGCGCTCGATGCCACAGACAGACAGAATACCCGTTCGAAGAAGATGAAGAAGGAACAAGAGATCCGACGCAGCCAACGTAAAGATTGTTTTATAGCGTATGTGGTTCGGTTCTCGAGTTCGGGTTTTGAATTTTGATAAAGCGACCGGACAACGCGTAGGAGTTGGAACTAACGGCGGTCGACCAGTGACGATTTGTGAATGTCCGTGCGGCGAAATTTGAAATGCGGGAGCGCGTGTTACGGCCCCGTCGCGCGCAGTGTGTGTCTGCCAGCTGGCTATCGAAAACCAGAATATAAATTTGTAGCGGGTGGTCGAAACTTACAGGTTAAGAGTCTCCTTAAAATAAAGTAAAAACAATGAAGAATACGTGATACTGTATTAAAACGAAATATTGAAGAAAGATACTTGTTTTAGCTATAAATTTTGTTTTATTATTTATAAATAAAACCTGTCACATGAGATAATAAATCGTCAAGCGACAGATTTGACAGTCGATCGTGATTGACGGCCTCTTACTAGGTCACAAGGGATAAATATTCCACAATTAAATTATGTCGATGTGTGGGAATCATTCAATTGGGCACTTTTACCTAGATACCAAATATCGCACGGCAGCAGGGGTCCTCTTATTACGCTTACCCTTTACCGTGAGGAGGCACAGTCTCTTTATCTAACTGAATGGTCTTCTTTATCATTTTATTACTTTCAAGGAAAGGAGACAGTTATCCCAAAAATAAGGTTTTCGTGATTCTGTTGTTTTAATTAGTGTATTAAATTAAATTAGTAAATGGTTCTTACAATTAGTTGTTTTCTTCGAGAATATCGTAACAGAGTAATGAAATCTGGGACAGTTCCATTAAATCTTGATCATATGGTCATATTACTTATGGGTGCCTATCAATCTATAATCCTCTAGCGTTCGCTAGTAACCCCCCCCCCATATTTACTCTGTTATTTTGGAGACTAGAACTCTTATGACGCGAAATCAAACAAATTCAGTTCAATATGTAATGCTTTATTTAACCCAAGATTTTTATAAAAAAAGCTACACAAAAATTCTAACTAATAACTAAATACTGAATCCTTCCTTTCCACCCTCCCTATTTTCTTCTTCTTATTTCGCAATTCTTTTTCTAACTATTTTTCTTGGTAAACTCAACCCTCCATCCTCATTTCCCAACCCTTTACATTTTTTCCATAACCTTTTTTCTTCACATCCTCCCAATATGTGCCTCGAACATTCCATCTCTCTGTCACACACTCTGCATTTTCTGTCGTCGTTTCTTTATATTTGTATCCCTTGCACTCATTCACTGTCCTAAACCTAGCTAATATCTATACTTATATCCTTTCCTACTTCTAATATTTTGGTATCCAGTCCACTTGTCAGTCCGTCCACACAATTTATCTAAGTCCTACCGCATATCATGACTCCCCATTTATTTTAAATCATCCCCCTTATCATCCACTACATATGTTTCTTACTATTCCCTAAAGTGTCTCCTTATATTCTTGTCGTTTTCTCCAACATTTCTCATTCCACTATTCCTCACTCCTTCTTTTCACATTTAATCTCTTAATACTCATACTCTCTTTTACTACTCTAATCATATCACATTAGTTTTCAATACCTTCCTCATTGTATTCCACTCTTTCTAAAATCTTTTATTGACCATTCATCCCAGTCTATTACCGCCTTATATTCACCTTTCTTTCCCAATTATCCCATTTCCATATTCAATTGAATTACTTGTGGTATATGGTCTGACCCTATCGTTTCGTTAACCTGAAAATCAGGGATAGTCCTGTTAAATACGGATCATATGGTTATGTTACTTATGGGCGACTATCAATCTATAATCCTGTAGCATTCGCACTAGACTTGAAGGCTTAAATCAATAAAATCTGTGTGCCTGACTGTTTAAAATTACGAAAAGTGGTCCTATTGAGCTCAATTATTCAATATGCTAAAAGTACTCAGTACTGTTTATAAAACCAATTCATTGCTCACCGGCATCTTAACCGATTATAATTATTGATTGTATATATATATATATGCTATCAAATCATGCTTACGGCAAACGAATTGATTTTGCGTCAATTATTATTATTATTATTTTTTGTATATGTTTATGATCAATGTAAGCCAGAGAAGCACCTCTGCGCGTATTTTAATTCTCAAATTACATATTGAGTACTTATAAATGTACAATTTTAGGGTCGTTTGTCAAAATGAATGAGGTGCATTCTTCTTTCTTTGAAAATAATCTGTTTGTTTGATTGTTTTCCGCTTATTTTTACATCCATAATTCTTTTTGTTTCAGACTGAAAACTGAAGAAACTTCACTCGTTATTCGGGCTAAGAATGCATGGTAGTGCGGTGCAGAACGTTCCTGTAACCACCGTGAACTGGTTGCAGAGACAGCGGCACTTTGCCGCCTGGTGCTGATGACTATGGCCGAGGCTGCCGTCCAAAAGAATTCAAATACACATGATAACGCGGCTCACGCAAAGAATCACGCATACGTATCAGCCCTGGTGGGCCGTCCCGGTGGAAAGCAGCGCAAACGCAAACGCCTGTCTCAAGTACTAGATAAGTTGACTACCGGTATTAATATTAGCGCAAATAGTAACACTCCGTCGCCACCTACATCCAACGTTGCATCTGTTACAATTAATAACAACCTACATCAACACGTCAACAACAATATTAAAGACGAAGTGATCAGAAATGCGTTGAAAAATAGTGCGAACCTTAAGAATCATCATCTTATGTCGAACGACGTTTTTCGTTTCGACAACAGCGGCGAGAAGGAAAGGTATCAGGCAAGTCCTAGTGAAGACGAGGACGTTTTCAGTCCAACTGGTTCGAGTAATAAATCGCCACATAGTTCTAGTGATTCTCCGCGCATTTCATTTAGTCCTTTACGATTAAAGGAGGATGATGCTAGTTGTAGTCCTCCATTGCCCAGACCCGCATGTCCGTGTTATCATTGCGTAACTGGAGTTGGTCATCACCCGCCTTCATTTCATCCTTACGATAGATTTTTCCCAGCGTCACCTGTTTCACCTCTCACGCCTGCATCACCTGCACCTCCTACTTACAGTTTTGAACGTTACCTTCATTCAAAGTACCTGCCAGATATCTTCCGACGAAGAAGTCATTCGGATTCTGATTTGCCTTTATGGTTTGAGGCAGCGAAGGCAGAGAGATCACGACCTCATCCGGGATGGACGCACCATCATCCTTTAAGTCTGACTACTGGAAGAGGATCTCTAGAGTCTGAAGTGCCATCACCGCAAGACTCTCCACTGGATTTATCGCTTAAAGGCAAAGATCGGATAGGTAGCATGGAGTGTTTGATTCCCCCTCCGCCTTTGCAGCTGTTGCCGTCGGGTTTCTTGCCTCCTAGAGGTGCAGTTTCAGTTCCTGTCGTTAAAGGTGATGTAGCATCCCCGACGACGAAAGAATCGGTCGCGTCGCGGTACAATCTCGAAGTGTCACCGGTAGTTGAAGAGATGCCTCCCGGTTCGGACGTAGCATACGTGTGTCCTGTGTGTGGTCAGATGTTCAGTTTACACGACCGACTAGCCAAGCACATGGCATCACGTCATAAAAGTAGGCAAAGTGCAGGTGAGAACGCGTCAGCGAAAGCGTACCTTTGTGAGGTATGTAAGCGGTCGTTTGCACGTAGCGATATGCTCACGCGACATATGCGTTTACATACGGGAGTTAAACCGTACACATGCCGTGTTTGCGGTCAAGTGTTTTCCAGAAGTGATCACCTATCGACACACCAGAGGACTCACACTGGAGAAAAACCGTACAAATGTCCACAGTGTCCTTATGCAGCGTGTCGCAGGGACATGATAACACGTCACATGCGCACACATGCGCGGTACGAACCCGATGCGAATGTTGCCGTTAAAACAGAACCGCACTGAAGTATGTAGTACGTGCTCTGAAATCACCTATTTGTGATCTTTGATGGTATAATCATATTGTTTGATAGTCAAACAAATTTAAAATGATGGAGTGGAAGGTTTAGGTACGAGAAGAGCAACACTCTAACTGAACTCTATTCTCTCACACGTAGTAGACACATTTATTGTTTTTTTCATTAATTATAACGAGTAAAGAACGCGCGTAATTTTTAAATAAAATACGAAACTTGTTTTATGTTGCTAATGAATTATCAAGTTCCGGGTTTCCTGAAATCCTCAGGAATAACATGAAAAAAGATGCTCTCTTCTACATGTCATAGAAAATGAATCTCATTATTTCCTGAAACCAACTAATTGTAGGTATACTGAACTCAATTATATAGTTAAATCCGGAGGTCATTATAAATGATTATTATCTAAAGGGAAATATCAAAACAACGGGACATTACTTGGGACCTAGGTATTACCTCAGGAAGATCTTCAGGTTTGGATTAAACCATAAATTGATGTTGTTTCAAATAGACATTAAAATTAAAAATTAATCAACAAAAAAACGGACAAAAATTGAAATAAGTATTAAATTTGACTTTACAATTAACAAGTTTTCGTGGTTTTCAAAAAGTGCTCAGTTTGCTTTTCTTAACAAATCGAAAATTTATAGAAAAAGACAAAATACAGACACTTGAGATCTATCTATTGACTGCTTTGATTATTTTCTTAAAATAAAAAAAAAACGTGTTCATTTTTTTTAAACCGAATAAAAATTTCAACTACATGTATCGATTTGATTTTTATCAATCTGAAATATTTTTCTTTTTACAAATAATATCTTGTTATCTCATTTTCTATTTTGACTCCATCACCTCGACAAAATCCTATTTTCTTCTTTTTTCATCGTTGCGGGATTAGGTACTTAATCTTTTTCGATTTCACAATCGTATTTTTGGACTGCAGACACTTTTTTTTTCGTTATCCTGCTGGCTTGTAGCCGAGTACTTTTCTTTATGTCTCAAATAAGATGGGAACGGTCTTTATTTTATAAAATTCAGTTTGAATTTATTTTGCTGTAGTATTCTTACAGTTCCAAAAATTCATTGAAAGCTGGTTGTTTTGTTGTTATATATTTGTCTTGTTCGTATGTAATATTGAATTTTTAATATTCACAGACCAAATAAAAGCCCAGATCTGTCGTTTTAACTGCTTATTCGACTTCTAAGATATTTCCTTTGGTACGGTTGCTATAAATTGTTGTAATGTGTTATAATATTAGGAAAGGCATTTTAATAGTCAATTCTGCTACATTCAACATAACCTAATCTCATTTGCCATGATTAGTGTTAGAGAATTTTGCTGAAATCCTTTAATTTTCCAAAAAAAAATCAAACTACAAGATCCCACGACAAGATCTATGATATTATAAATTGATCTGATATTCATTTTCGTATAGACACATGATATTGTTTTAAGTAGCCCGATCAAATTAACCATACAAAATTAAATAATCTGTAACAAACCAGTTGCTATGTACCTACTACTATAGTGCTAATCAAAAGTGCTATCGTATCAATCAAACGTGTTTGATGAGCTTAGTGTGTACTCTAAACCTTCTACCACCTTCATGTCGATCTAAACAATTGTTTGACAGCTAATAAGATAGGGTTTCAATCATTTTGAGCTGAACGATTAGAACACTAATTACGTACTGTAGGTGTTGCCATTATGTCGACGGGCCGCATCCACATTCGTGGATCCCGATCGATTGCCAGATCTCATCTGTTGTTCGATCATCAAGTGTACGACTACTTAACGTATTTGCTATTGCTACTATCACTACCACTTCTACTACTTCTGTGTACAACTCTCTTTCACGTGTCACACATCTACTGCTGTAGAATTTGTATTATTATAATTGTACTGACTTGATCCTTTCAGTGCCAAATGTCGTTGTCGTGTCCAGTAGTATTTTTATATACATATAGGTACATAAAATGCGACATTCGTATTTAGGTTTAAGAGCGGTCAGTTTCTATTACTTAAGTAAAAGTAATGTAAGCGTGGCGATAAAAAAACAATTTCCAAAGTCTCGCCCTTTTTATACATACAAACATAACATGGATAGTAGCCATTAACTAGTCAAAGTGAGAAAACGAAATACGTTTAATAAAATTTAGGGCAGCTGGTGATGTTTTGTATCCAACGTTGTTTGACAGTTGGAGGTTAAAAATGTACGTCTATTTTGCTGGCAAAGTCGTCTATTCAATTGAGTATTATGATATTGTTTAATTTTACAACGAAAGAGAAACATTCATTCATCAATTCGTCATTTTAATCATTACGAGGTCTTCAATTGGAGGACTAATTTAAATATGCACCTTCAATCCTTAACCAATAGTCGCAAATTTTGAAAACTCAAACATCCCATACTTCTCTTCTGGGAATATGTGGTCTTTCTCCCTCTCCCTTTATTATTCTTGTATTTGCATCTAGTAATACGTCTCTAGCTAACCTTTCATGCCCACCATCCTATCATGTGCTTTTTCCATCCTGAGTTTTTTAAGCAACATTTACGAGGAAATGCCATAACACAGATATAAAAGCTCAGTTATCACTGATACCGCTGAAATCAAAGACAGAGATAAGATGTGTAAAGGTGGCCGTACACAAACCACCATTCCGCAGTGAAAAGTTTTGCAATTTGTGGTCGTGTAGATTTAAATTCGCGGTAGATATTATCATGCATCCTTTGAGAAAAAAGAAGGAGTAGAAAACTAATAATAGAAAATATTCGGTATCAAACATTTTTTGGAATGTATTGTATGCTTTTTCTTAAAGTGGCAGTTGTCAAGAGTTAGCCAACCTTTTGTGCTTGCAAAGCTCAAAATAGTTTGAAAGCTATTACATGGCTATTTTCACATAATTTGCAAATGTTACATTTATCATTAATAATATTTCAGGCACCTTAGAGATTCTGATCTCTTGTTGAGTCTCAGGTGCAAAGATAGAATCAATAATAATTATTGTCCTTTAACATTGTCACTGTACATCAGGTTCATACCTATCGTCTTCTTGTTGAAAGTCGAAAAGGTTAATAAAATCGTTGGCAGTTTTATTGCCTACGTTGCCTCTTTAAGAAACTGTAACAATAGGTATCTAGTGCGTGCTATAGTTGTGCACAAACATTAAATTGTGGACGATTTACAGTTAATTTGTTAAGCTTCAATATGACCTATTGACCACAAATGACTTGCAGTTGTTCGTTTGTTCTAACTGCTCCTGTATGCGACGGCATTATTTTGTGATTGCTTAACACTGCAGAATGTGGTTTGTTTACTGCCACCCTTAAATAATTATTTAATAGCGGAAATCACGTGTATCACCAGCTGCGTTAAATTGAATTCTTGAAGTGACTACGATTGAAAATTACGTATGAAAATTTGTTGAATGGACAGTATCTATATGAGACACTAAATGCCATGACAAAATCGATATTATTATAAAACGAAATATAAGTCATCGATACAATTCATGGAGTATGAGACCAACAAAGAAGAAAACTTTCATAAAGACGTAATGACATGCTGTGATATTTTTTATTTTTCTTGTTTAAAAAATGTGTTGTTCCATTATTTTTGATACGTAGAGAGAATAATCGTTGCTTTGTTAGTTTCAAACTGCATGAAAAATATTTATTGGAAAAACGAAAAAAAGGTACTGCGTATATAATAACATTAAAGTGGGCATTATATATGAATGAAATTTTATTGTCAAGTGGCGGCATCGTTTTAGAATAGAAAAAGAGCCACGTGTTTGTATTATGTGTTGAATGTTTTCTGTTAATGACCTGACTGTACCTCTTTTTAATTATTGTATTCTTTCAATGTTGCCCATGTATTTTCTTGTTGCCTGATATGTGTTCCTTGTTGAGCCACGTTTTTGTTGTATATTGTATGTTAAGATGTAAATGTACTGCTAGTTTCTCATTTTTATTATTATTATTATTATTGTCATTTTTACGATTATTAATTATTATTATTATATACTTATTAAGATTATTTATGGTACTTTTTAGTCTACTTAACCGGTACTGCTTGGCCGTTGGCGATTAGGATTTTATATTAAGTTTTTTAATATGAGTCATTATTTATACTTTCGGTATTATAATTATTTATTTTGTTTAATCAGAGGCACTATTTAGTTTAAATTGGGAAACGCGTGTACAAAACAGAGCTATTTTGTTTATTAATATTATTATTTTTTATGATTTAGAAACTGCGTTTAATAACTTGCCCATCTTGCTCAAAGTTTTTGTTATGAAACTCTAAAATAAACTGAAAATCAGTTAACATCTGTCTAATATTTCTTTACCTTATCCCTATACTAACTAATAGATAACAAAGTTACCTATCAGCTGCATGAAATTAATTTCCTATTGGAAGGTATAAAGGACTATCTACATGTTTGGAAAATTAATTAATTTTGGCGATAGAGATGGAATTGACGGTGAATGTTTGATGAAACATTATAACAAATAAAACAAAAAGTAAAACATTCTCCGTCAATTCCATCTCTATTATCAAAAGCGCGTGTGACGCAAAGTTGGTTCCTGATAAAGGCCGACTGGCTGAAACGAATTCGTCGTGTTCTAATTAAGTTAAAACGTTTTACTTTTTGTTTTATTTGTAATTTTGGCGAGATAAAGTCTTAAAATTGTATGAAAACAGATTCTCTCCCATAAAAAAAAGCAATTTTATAAGAGACCTAACACTGAATATATACTTTTATCACTCATAATTTCAGCTTTTACTTTTTACTTTTCTTAAAAAAATAAATTATGAAAATTGAACAATAAACAGCAAATTAGTGTAACCAAAAAAGTCAATCACAGCATAGTGGAGGCCCTAATGATTTCATTTCTGAAGTGCCTAATTTTATTATGGAAGATCATGTAATGTTAATATGGGTACAATTGTCTTTGATTAACACGTGTGAATAATTATGTACCAAGTTCCGTCTTTACTATAAGGCACATGGTCCCAATTTAATGAGGTCAAAGATGACGCAGCCTCATTTTCAAAATTTCGCTAAAATTTCTAAATATGAGTTTAAACCAGAAACCGGATGAGATTTGTAAATATTGTATTAACAGTGAACAAAATATTTACAAAATTAACAAGCTTCAAAAAGACACATGAGTAACTTAAATTTTGTACTTTCTAAAAGAGCCCCAAACCATATTTGTGCAGGGGCTTCTACATGACATAAGACGACCCTGGTGAAGTACTGTGCGCCAATAATAAGCAGTATGCAATGCGCCAAGGACTAAGGCTAGGTTATGGTGGGATGTAGATACCGTGAGTGGCAAAGTTGTATAACTTTGTTTAACTATCTCTAAGCTCTAAGTTCTAGCGATGTGATGCAAGCCTAAGTTTTGGGAAAATCGACTAAATTATTTCTAAGGTCTGAAAAAACATTTTCAATTTTCATTGCCTTTCACAAAACCTGACGGAGAGCGAAATTGTGGGAATAGAGATTAAAGATTAGCTTTTACCTAAACGATGTAAGGAAATAGCAGGAAAACTTGGACTAAGGGTAGTGGTCCCAGAATGGAACCGGCATCTTATTCCAATTTCCGAAACCTAAGAAACAATTTAAGACTTAAAATTTTCCCCGGGTTTTTCCTGTACTCTCCAAACAATTACTGAAATTAAATAAATGAACGCATAGATCCATTTTATTTGTTTGCTAGTAGAGTGCATACAAAAAAAATATTCGTTTTAATCATAACAACACTCCTAAAACAAAAAAATCACTCTACAGAAAAACGATTCTATTTCTGCATTGTGAAATAAAAACGAAGAGTACAACCTCCCAATTTTGAACGGATTTCAGTTGCAAAAACGTTCATTTTTCAATACTCATTGGCGGTTTTCGTTCGTTTAAAGACCTTGAAGGTACCAAGAACCATGTCTGAAATTATTACCCCCAGACCATGCCTCCAAGTCTTAGATCATTAACTCTCACAATGGTCTGCGTATGAAGATAGTTGATAGAATTTTGACAACATGCAAATTACTATTACCCATATACTAGTAATGTACGTACATAAAGGCTTGCTTCTACAACATATTTATGTACTATAGATGGATCATTTGATTTCACTGAGGTGTCCTCACGTCCTCTATTGGCGTTTTTATTTAATTCCTTTTCCTAATTTTGCCAAATAAATTTTGGTTTACAATTCTGCTTTAATCTTAGTACAATTACCTAAGCATCGTTATGCAAATTTTGTTTTTTAAGTCATTTAAAACATGATGCTTTAAATTAAGTGAAAATGACTGGGCGTGAATAAATCTCCAGATAAAATCGATTGCGAACCGAGAGAGAGAGAGAATCTACCAAAGAGCAACGACACTTTTTCAGGTAAGTGTATCATCACCGTTTAGGTTCTTCCAACTGTTATGTATATCTTTGAACATTTAAACGTTCTCGTCGCGACAATTGCTAGGGATTAACTCGCGTATTATTTACGCTATGTGGTGGACAAATGTCAGTGCCATCAACACCGAATAACTGCTGCGAAAATAATATATAAGCAAATGAAGCGAACAAGAATTTAAACGATACATTATTCGGCATAAGCTGGTAGTTTAGAAACCATCATCACATCCTTTTTATCACATTTAATGTACTTTATATCTAACGGATGCTAATTTTTGTAACTATTACCGGTATATTTACGTGAAAATTTATTGTAATTATGATTCGAATTATGTTATAAGCGAGAGCTTAATCTGAATTGAAAAAATTAAGGAATTTACGGTAAATAAGGACCAACGAATGTAAAAGTACAGTAGAGACTCGTATAACCGGACTAGCTATTGTCGTGTCACTATTAGGAAAATTGAAAATCCGCATAATTGAATGTATATAAAGAGGGTTAATACATTATTTTAAATGTTTATTAAAAACTGCAAAAATTAATAAAACTTATTAAAATAAAAAAGTCAATGTTTATTAAGAGATTAGAGATTTGCAACCTGTATAATTGCGAATTCGCATAACTGACAATGAGATATGGATAATCGAGTCTCCTGTACAGTAAATGTAGTATTTCTGAATGTGTAGGAAACAAGATCCGTTCTTTATTATTTAAAAGCCACTGCTGCTACATGTTATACAATAAGTTTTGTCGATGTAACCAATCATTAATCCACAACGCCTTTGTAACACTTATTAACTTTTCAAAAATTTGCATTGATAAAGCCCTGAAATTTTATAGTGAAAATCTTTTGCCCCTAACGTGCTTTGATTCATCTGCTATCCATTGATATCAGAAGAAGAATGATATCCACAAAAATAAATAAAAAAGATTTTAAGTTGGGTGATTGTTTAAATAAACCTATATAGAAATATCGATATGAAATGAAGAGTAACTACTAAGAATAAAAACTGTATAAAAAAAATTTAAAAAAGAATTAACTTCACAAATGTAATGTATTAATCAACTTTTACTATCATCAATGAAATAATATAAATGACGGAAGGTTAACTAAATATAGGAAGATCACTTTTACGAATATGAGTATTATGCAGATGTATATTTATATTTCAGATAAAACCTAGAGGCAAAATATCTTCATTATGTTATAAAAAACTTTACATAATGGGGAAACATATAGCAAATGGGGGAGGGTAATATAATTTTAGTTCTCCTTTTACTCTGTGAGTAAAACTCAAATATACATGTATGTTAAAGTATAAATTTTACTTAAATTAACACTCTCTAGAACAAACGGGGTCGTCGGGGGCCGAAATCTCTCTCTATTGTTACTCGAGCTCTCAAACGCTATTTTTGTACGTTATGTATTGCACGTTTTTTAACATTTGTGAAAAATATATGGTTATTCTAGAAGTGCTTCGTAGTTTATGACTTCCCATTTTATAACCCACACATTTTATATTCCCAATACGGGACTTATGGCTATATATAAAGGGTGGAAGATAAGTATTGTATTAATTCCAGCATTCCGCTTGTATTATTTTGTTGGAAATAATATCGAAGAGCCATAGAGATTTAAATTTGAGCAAATGTTTTCAGCTTAGTTTTAGTTTCTTTTGTCTTCATTTTTTGTGTTACAACGTCATCAATCTTCTATTTAAATGATTAACGTAATTTTTAAAAAGAGAAGGAGGGAACCTTTGCACCCCACGTTTATATAAACATCCGTTAGTCAAACCAATTTTTGACTGATTCTCGTAATATAAATATAATTACGGTAACGCGTCTTGACAATATAGATTTTAGTTGAAAACAATTGAATACAAATATTTCAATTAATTTAAATTAAATATTTTACATTTTCAAAGTTTAGTGAATTATCTTAATTCTAAATAATCTTATAAAGGATTTTTCAAGTTAAGGGGCTATTAGAAGTATATGAATTAGTAGAAGGAATTAAATTCTGAAACTTGAGCTCATTTGGTTATTGTTTATGCCGCTTCTTTTAAAAATATTTTAGTTAGCATTAATTTTCAGCAATTACTAGTAAAAATTTCAACAGTCTGAGTCGTATTTTGTGGAAGTTATGATTTTTTATAATTTGGGTTGCGGTAGCGATTTTTTTCTATAAATTAAACTAAGCTCAGAAACCGATCGTCATAGGCGTACAAGTTGGTTATCAAACTTACCTTAAAATTACACGTTTTATTCGAATTCAGCGTAAAAAGTATACCATTCCATTTAAAATAACAAATTTGGCGTCGACTTCCGGTATAACCGGATGTAAATTGAACTTGAAAATATTTTTAAAAGAAGCGACATAAACAATAACCAACTCAGCCCAAGTTTCAGAATTGAATTCCTTCTACTAATTCATATACTTCTAATAGCCCATCAACTTGAAAAACCTTGTATAGGTCTTGGGATTTTCCACAGTATTAGAAAACCATCATTACGTGGGTTCAATTCGCACCTAGTTTTTTATGAGGTAGTTACAGAAGGGGAAATTTTCTGTTCTTAAGTTGCGTCGACTAACGGTCTCGTATGTTTCCTGGGAACAGTTGGCACCTGTATAACAATAGGACGAATTAACGATGTATTAAAAACGCGATTAAACCATCAGTACGGAAATACTTCGATAACACCTATACACACATGTATTCACGTATGTATATACATGCCACACGCACCTATGTTTGGTTACACCGATCGGGTCGGACGCTCTTAAAACTTTGACAGCTAAAATAAATGATTCGTCGGCAATTAAATTAGTTATAAAGTATATCGCTCAAAACACGTCGCCGCTAATGAACCGTGGCAATTATTGCGGTCACAACACAACACCAACTAATCGACCAGAGAGCTGTTATTCTTAGTCGGTTAGATGGGCCAGTGACCATTGGGAACCAACACAGTCGAAAAAAAGTCACCGCAATTAATGAAATTTATCATAGGGTTCAAGCGGATGAAATATCATTATTAGTTCTTCAACATCAATTAAACCGTAAAGTTTGTTTTTGCACTGCAAATTTTTTTTTACTTTAATTTCTACTTATCTCTTTAATTAAGGATGATTTAATTGAAAAATGTAATAACTTTGTTTTCAAAATCTTTTTTATCTGACACGTATAATTTTCCACTGATGTAAATTGTATTTCTTTATGAATACTTCTATGATTTTATAGTTAACCAGCAGCAATACCCGGCGTTGCCCGGGTAAGAATATATTACACGTTTGATGGAACATTCTAGAATATTCGCGAATTTAGAACTATTTAGAACATCCCATAATGATTCAAAACATTCTCTAACTTTTTTTAACACTGGAACATTCTTGAATGATCTTTAAGATTCTGGAACATTCTTGAACATTGCCAAATCATTCTGAAATGTTATAATAAAACATTATTTTACTTCTTAGAACATATTTGAACTCCCTGTAACATTCTAAAAAAATCTGCTTCATTCTCATCCCCACTCCGTGTTGTTTGCTGGGTGAGTAGTGACATCAGTAGACGCCTGGCGGGGATGACTAATCGATTGATAATAATTAATCAGTTATCGACCACTGAGAGTTGAAGATTATTACAGTACTAATATGGCTATTAAAAAATGGGGGTTGATCGTAGAGGGGTGAAAATTTAGGGTTGTATGTATTTTTGATGCTGTATCATAAAAAAATAAAAACAAAAACTTTTGTCTAAAAAATAAAAAAAAAATTAGGGGTGGACTACTCTTAACATTTAGGGGGATAAAAAATAAATGTTGGCCGATTCGCAGACCTAACCGGTATGCACACAAAATTTCGGAGGAGTTTAATTACATACACCGTGACACGAGAATTTTATATATTAGATATATGATATATAGAAATATGTTTCACCTAGAGCCAAGCCAGAATTCCATTTCGTTAATTATTCAATACCTCATAATAATAATTAATTGTTGATGTGGTTGGAAAGTCGAAGTCCTTGAATTTTTAAATGTAAGTGCAATTTCAAGGACCGACGCACTTTCAGCAAGGGCTTTGGGCCTCAGCTCTTAAGCTTGAAGCACTTTTGATGAGAGCTTTGTCCAGCTTTGTATTCAAACATGCTTATTATGTATATTATGGAAGAATTTTTCCAATAGCATTTGAAATAATAATGCTCTTATGAAATATCGAAAACATTAACGTTTTCTAGTGAGAAATATTGAAATTACATCAAAATGAATGCGATGAAATTGGTACACTCGAATTTGAAATTGAAGTAAAAACTTTTAAACCCTTGGCTTGGAGGAAGAATTGGTCATGAAATCGAAAGAGGTTTCATTGAAACCCAACCCAAGGACACGTTTATCTCCAAAGACTTTTTTTTTCGTTTTTAGTACTTGTCTCGATTATACTCTTGATAATGACCGAATTGGTTGAAACAGTTATTAAGAAAATAAGAAAATAAAAATAACCGAATTTTGCTTTACTTTTCCTATTGAACTAATTTTCCATTTCCACTTTTAACAAAGACCAATAGCGCCTGTTGTTCGAATGTAATCAGTGTTCCTCAAACGGCCTAACGTATCAGTTACACTGAGAAAAAACTTTATTGCCGCAAATAAAATCCTTGTTGCAAATAGGGACAGCGAAAAGTTTTAGTTACGGAATTCAAGTAAATTTTCTATTTGTAACTCATGAACCCTAGATAAGCAATTTAACAATGTAGCATACAGCTTTTACTGCAGAAACATAATTTTTATTTGTGGGGAATTAATGTAGGTAGTATTTAAAGTAAATAATTATGTTCCAGAGAAAATGTTGTCTATGGTTTTATTGTGAACGATTGCGAACTAATTCAGTTGATATATTCTTAATTAACAATATCAACTCAGTTATTTTTTATTTTACGATTGTTTTGTCTTTAGTATGTTCGGCCTCACTAGCCTTAAGATGTACAAGACAAATAAATTTCCAATATTAATTGTAAATATTATATTTCTATTAGCATTAATTTGTTAAATATTAAGAATTTAAAAAATCTATGTTATTTTCAACCTACAGGCCCACACAGTTTTCTATCGATATAATGCAGTCATTTTTCTATCTATGTAATGCATTTATCAAAGGTTTTAAATGGTTCTACAATTAAAAAAGATAAATAAAATTAATCATATTCTTAAGTCCATTAAATAACACTAACCTTCATTAGTAGTTTCTCTCTAATATGTTCTATTTTGTCTTCTTTGCTGAAACTATTTCGTTTACATCTAGGACTCCTTCCATCTACTATTCTGCGTGTTTTTTTTTTATTTGTAACATGTGTGTATGTATGTATGTACCTTTATTATTTAAAAACGACCTGTATGTATTTGTATTTAAAAGCAGAAGTAGGTTAATATAAATATGTATTTGTATCTATTTATATTTAAATTTATATTTTTACAATTGTACAACATAAAAAAATAACCCGAGAACTATTCGAATTTAATGAACAGGAGTGTTGTGGAGTAAACAATATACGTAGAAAAAAAAATTCAGCCACCAATCCACAAAAACATTTATTTAGATACAAATGTATACATTTCAACCACTATGTAGTCATCTTCAGTGTAAAAAAGTTTATTACAACAATCTTCCTTAAATATAAGGTTGGCGAAGTAACGGGTAATTTAGGGGTGACAGATCGAAATTCGTTAGAAAATCCCGGTATTTATTCATGTACCCTGCTTCCGTTGAAGACAATTCCAGGTAATTTGTACATTTCTTTAAAAGTTCTATATTATTGTGATTTATTGTGTCCAGTTTCTATAATGTTACTGCCAATTTTTCTTTATTCTGATTTTTTACATGATAGAAATATTCTTTATAACGTGTTCTAGTATGTATATAATTATTACAATAAATTTAGCATATTGTTGAATGCATATCTACGTACCTTAAAAATAAAGAATTCCCATTCAATCAACGATTCATTTGTTTCTTCCACTAGACATTCAAACGAATTAACATTTTTGTAATGGTAATTCAATCAAGCACCTAATGAAAATCCTAAAAATTCATAAGCTTACAAAAATAGTTCATTGCAGGTCAGTAACAGTCTCAGTCATTTCGAATAATCATTTCGTTACTACGGCCTCGATAATATTTTATTTACTCTACTTAATCAATCTATCACTTTTTATAATTTATTTATTTAGAAGTAACATTTTTTTTAATAAATTCCTCTATGTTGACTACATACTCATTTACTTCTAGGTAGTGAAGTCACCTCAAAAACTTAACTGGCCTAAACAAAATCCAAAATTTAATCAAATAAAAAAAGTATGTAGGAAAAAAACTTTTTTCAATCCAAAATCGACTGCTCTGTGTCCTAATTTTAAGAAAGAAGGTACTGCATCTACCGAGAATTGAATCCACTTTTTAGAAGAGTATTCTCTCTTATCTGACAAATAGAATCAACGAAATCGAAATCTGGGCAATATTCTTTACTATTTTAGATTCGATGTTTAATATATAAGCATTCCTTTCTTTACTGTGACAAAAGGAAGTGAAAAGTGTTTTAATGCCCTTGCAGTTTGTAACGTTACACTCTAAGTATATACATATACCTGCTTAGTTAGAATTCTCTGCGGAGGAATGGTATGTTTGCGAGAATCGTTGACCTTTGTCAATAACTCAATTTGCAGTGGTCAATAAAGAACCCAAAGAAGAGAACGAGCTTCAGCATCACATAACGTCGTGTGCGAACCGCTGGCATCAATCAAGGAACGAAGCGCGGTTTCTTTAGACGACGACTCGACAGACCACGCACCAGACTCTGATCTCGAAGGACTGTTGAAAGGAGCCTGACGACCAATGCACCCACTGGTTAATAAATTCAATCGGTAAAACCTAATCGACGAGGTAGCATACCGTTCATACCAATGCAATTAGATATTTTATAACTGAATTGCTAACATCACTGAAACTTCAAGCAATGGCTTTTGTTGAAGACTTCTTTACAGTTTTATTTAAAGTGCCTAATTAACATGGGGCGTAGGTATTCCGTAACTAGCCATTCAGTCTTCCCTTTTAAAAAGTTCGCTTATACTTATTATTTTCTTCGGTAATAATAGATATGTATAGGGCGTTTCATTTTAATGTCTCATAGCAATGACTTCGTCAGGCAAGATATGTTCCAAATGTATAAGTGATCTTTACAAAAGGAGAAAGAGATTAGAGGGGGACATCGAATAGTGATACAAACCTTTAAAGTTGTTTTAAAGTCAAACTGACTTTTTAAATAGTACTTACAGACCACCAATTTTTATTTAAATCCAGGCTTAAGGCTTAAGATTCAAATTGTTCTTTATGAATTTTAAGGTCAAGGCCTACAAAGATTTGAGGAAGGTACAGTGTACCGAGACAGTTGCCACATGAGTCATGTTTAAATAAAAGTGAAGATCAAACTACCAGTTACCTAATTTTCTTATTTATTAAATATGGATCTTCGTCTTGTAAATGCCGCGAGTATTAATCACCGAATAGTGGCCCACATAAAAAAATCTGATCCAAAGTTGAGGAAGGGGTTAGCTTGATAATAAGAAACTATCGGAAGATGGAAATCCGGAGGGGGGGCATAGGAAAGGCTATGTTAGACTAATGGAAGGAGGGACGGGTTCCATAAATAAGACCACGTAGTTAATGGACGCTCTCTTATTAATTTATAATTAAATTCAGGGTCACTGTCAACCACTTCAAATCAAATAATTGTCTCCCTTAAAATTGATTATATCCTATTGTTATTCAACCGTATTCAATATTTTCTCATTGAAACAATCTTCAATCAAGAACGTTAACAAGAAGAGCTCAATGTGCGAATCTGTACATAAACCTTTCCGAATCCTGAAACTGACACTACTGAATTGACCCTAAAGTTCAGGGATTAAGTCAAACCGTAGTCATTATCAGATATCCCTTGAAGAGTATTTTTAAATTTTGGATTTCCCTGACAAAAATATTTGTCATTAAAGATAAAAATGAAGTGTATTTTAAAGAAGCCTATTCTTCTTCTTGTGTGGGCTTGAGGAGGACCATCCCCTTTTATTAATTCTTAACGAGAGATATAAATTATCGGCTGTAGAAAAATTTAAACTTGACTAAAACTAAAGCGATAAACCCTATATTGCATAACAAATTCATATGATATCGATGTTCACGACAACACATAGATTTTATAAAACTACAAACATATTTCCTAACAACCCAACGTCCACGTACCCATGTACGAGAGTTTTAGTTCTTGAAGCGAATACGTGATGTACTCAACATTATTTTGCTTGCCGAAGGACGTATACGAGCAGATCTGAGAAGAGAGGACAAGTTCCGTCCGATTTCATCTGAAATCGAACATGTTCCTTTCCGTTTATCGCATGTACATACGTACGTATAGGTAATTTTATTGGCAGTTTACTCTGAACACGTTTTGCCAACTTAGATTTCACCAGGATACGGAGGGTCGGTACGTATTTACCCCTCTGCGTTTGTACGTACTACATGTATATTGTACGGTAGATGCAGGTACCTAAAGAGAGATTACTTGCGATTTCCAGCAAGCAAAATAAATTAATGAAGCTTGTTCCTACCTTAACTTCAGTTCAATGCCTATAGTCCCATTGTACATAATCTTGGTTTAGTCAGATTACAATTTTTATTAAAGAAGAAACTTTTTAGGGAAATATGTATGTACACAATTAATATAAATACTGAAATCAGCAGAATAAATTGTATATTTGTTTCATTTAACATTCAATTGGGTTTTATTCCTACTCATTGGTGGGTAGGACAGAAGGGCCTTTTTAGTCTCCTTTGAGACTGAATGGGTGATGGTAGTTAATATGAAATAGACGAGATTATTATGATAAAAAAAGAATCAAAGACCATATTTGCTAAAATTGGAGCAAGTGAGCACCCTCTTGAATTTTAATACTAAACATCATTGTCAAATATGAAGAGGATCCTAAAGATACCATAAGTTCTTCCGGGAAAACTTCTCTAAATTCCAAGCCCAAGAATTTCAAAATATTTATATCCAAAAGGGGAGTTGAATATTTAGGTGCCTAAAGATTCTCGTCGAAAGCTTTCATCAATGTTAAGCAGTATTTTTCTAATACAGAAGAGGACCCTGAAAATATTAGAAATTCTTTTAGGGAATCAGAAACTACAGGATCAAGAGTTTCAGTATGATTATACCAAGAGAGGAGGCAAATCTTCAGAAACCTATAGATTTTCCATAAACTTTTTTTTTAAGTTTCACCAAATGATTTCTAAACCCCAAGATTATACATCATCGTTTGTAAAGATAAAAGACTATTTCAAAAATGCTGAAAATTCCTCTCTGAAATTATTTCAATAACGATTTCTCTAGTACCAAAAATTTCAGTAAATTTGTAGCCACGATAGAAAGTTAATTTTTTGGTGCCTATATAGATTCTTCATGAACCTTTAAGGAGTTTTACTAATTTATTTCAAACCATAAGATCTTTTGCCGAAATAAACAAATATTCTGAAGGTTCTACAAATTCTTCTGTGAAATCATTGAGGATTCACGACTGAGAGTTTCAGAATATTTATTGCAAATAAAAAAGTGAATTTAGCTGCCCATAGATTTTTTAAGAGTTTGACTAATTGATTTCATAACACCGAGATTGTGCAAATCATTCGCCGAGATAGAAGTGGGTCCTGAAGATGTCAGAAATCCTTGTGGGTTTTCACGAAAAAATTTTGAGAGTACCACCAATTGATTCCCAAACACTAGGTTCATGCATTATCTTTTGTCAAAATAGAAGAGTATCCTGAAAATGTTAAAAATTCTTCCATAGAATTGATTTCAACAACAATTTTCCCAAACTCTAAGACAAAGAGTTTCTAATTATTTGTAAGCAAGAGAGGGAGGGAATCTTAAGGTGTTTATAGATTAGTCACGAATATTTTTAAGAGTGCCACTAATTTATTTTCAAACATTAAGATCATACATCTTGTGCCAAATTAGAAGAGTATTCTGGAGATTCTGTGGAATCAAAGAAGATTTTAACAACGATTTTTCCAAACCCCAGGACTGAGAGTTTCCGGATGTTTGCTACTAAGAAAGGAAGTGCACTTTAGGAGCATATACATATATATAGAAAACACCGTCATCATACAAATCATTCGCCAAGATAGAAGAGGGTTCTAAAGTTGCCACAAATCCTTCGTATTAACGAAAGAGGATTCCAATGCTCAATCTGCAGACTCAAGAATTTCAGGATATTTGTAACTATAAAAGGAAGTGACTTTTTAAGCGTCTATACATTTCTCACAAAGATTCTTAAGAATGCCACTAATTGATTTCCGAATTTTAGTGCATGTAGCACTTTTTGCCAAAATAGAAGAGTATTTTGATGATTCTAAAAATTATTCTGTGAAATAATTAAAGATTTTAACATCGATTTTTTCAAACCCCAGGATCGTGAGCTTCAGGATGTCTGCTACTAAGAAAGGAAGTACCTCTTAGGTACCTATAGATCGGTATACTGTATTTAAACGTGTATAAGATGAGAGAGTGTATAATCCGCACGGTAATTGTAGGGGATATCTTTTTCTAATTCTGCTGTAGATTCAATGAATCAATGGAGCTTCCTTCTGCAAATTGTGACAATGTTGCAAGTTTCATAGGGTTCAGTTGTACTGTTTAACGATATCAGGTAAATTCAGATGTTGGGGATTGAGAAAGTAACGTCCGTAAAGTACTACTCATTGTTTGCATGCTAGTTATTAGCCGAGGTATTTTCTTACTGCACTTCAAATTTAAAATTCCGAGTAAAAGCCGTATGTCTTCTTTTATCTACTAATATTTGGTAATAAAAAAGTCCGGCTTATAAAGAAGAGGATCCTGGAGATGCCATAAATTCTTCTGGGGAATGAAAGGAGATTCCATTGATAATTCCTCAAACTCCAAGCCAAAAACTTTGAGGATATTTGAAGCTAAAATGGGAAGTAAATCTTTAGGTGTCTATGGATTCTTTACGAAAGATTTTGAAAGTTCTACCAATTGATTTCCAAATACCACGATTATGCGTTGTCTTTTGTCAAAATAGAAGAGTATTCTGAAACTGCTAAAAATTCTTCCAAGGGCTCGTTGGTGAATTTCAATAACAATTTTCCGAAATTCTAAGACCAAGAGTATCAGAACATTTGTAGCCAAAAAATGAAGTGGATGTTCAGGTGCCCATAAATTTTTCATGACAGCTTTTAGGAATTCCACTAATTTATTTCCAATCGTTAACATCATGCAGTATCTTTTGTCAAAATAGAATGAATTTTTAGATTCTTGTAGAGTAAGTGCCGTGTGTTTTCGACTAATTACTCCACATGCAATTTCCCAAAAATATTATTCTACATTGTTTTGAGTGACTATTCCTTTCCCTTTTTTCGCAAACACATGGGCAGACATGACTGACATATTATGATTTCATTTCTGCCATTTGGTTACTGAACTTTACACGGGACGAAAAGTATGATTAATATCCTCATTTTATTTTAATGCATCACAATTAATAATTAATTCAACCAGCATATTATGAATATAATGGTAACACACACAGCCGTTGTCTAATATATGTGGGAGTTTTGTAAAGACATGCAAGAGGAGGAGAACTAACAGGCCAGCCAAGCCTTCGCTGGGTTTATTCGGTTTTATTTTTTCTTTCTTATTTTTTTAACGGGAGGGTGGTCGTACGATTGGTGGGTGGCTGCTCAGCTTTCTGTTGGTAAGGTGTTGGCATTTGACGCCCGCAACGTAACGATCCCCGAAAAATATAAATAGGTACAACATAGAACAATGACGGTACAGAATCACCGCTTCGTGCCAATTAAAAAATACTTTTACAACATCGGAAAAACAATGAGACTAATTTGCATGCACCCACGTCTTTGTGTTATATTGTGTTCCAAGCATTGTTTTTTCCTGGTCTGTAAGTACATTGTTTACATCTTTCCCTAGCTTGTTTAAGGTTCGCTCATGAAACCTTGCTATTATCTATTCAGTATTTTTTTTTGTGTATATCTGTCACCGGAAGATGATGAAAATGGAGATTTACTCAAATTCCTAAGATTGATGATCAATTCATGGAATATGTTAAAATAACTACTGTGCGAGGTGATTCCCCTGTTCCAGTGCGTTTCCTATGGCCAAATTCAACTCGTTAGTTCTTAAGGCCTCAGCCTCATCGCAAATGCAACATGTAATAATGTTATAAATTAAACTAATTTTGTATCAAACTACAGACACGAATCATATTTTTTCCATAATCTAACCTTATGTTTAAGCAATTAAACAAATGCATTCCTCAGTCAATATGCTTTCTTTAGAGTAATCACCCCGCGCAATATTTCCCCTTAATATCTTCCGTGAATTGATTATCTACGTTAGGGATTTCATCAAATCTCTATTTTCATTATTTCTCTGTGAAATATTCCTGTACAGAAAAATAGTAACGTCTACTTTGTGTTGTTTAATCTCAAATGCCTCTTTTATTTCTCATTTCCTTGACATCAGTTTGTGCAGGTATACGTAAGGAATTAATGTTTATGAGTTTTGTCAGTAGGAATCTTTTTTATACGTATGTATTTCTGATAAAAGATGCTAGATTAAAACTCTTTTCTATATGTTTTGCGGAATGTAGCTAATTTTCTTCTAGTATTTTTGGGCCAAGAACATTCCTCATAATTCTACTTCCTTTTTTAATTTCTCTTATCGCTTTTCGCTCTTTTGATTCAACTACTGCACTTCAATATTTGATTTTCCTTAGTGTGAAAGTGCATGTTGTGTGCATTTTTCCAATATTTTGTTGAGCTTTAGACAAAAATTAAAATTAGTTATTTTATTTTAATTCAATTAATAAGTAGTAGGATTTCTTTAAATGGCCATAACTAGAACATTCCATATTGCCGATTAGTTTATCATACTAAGACAAATATATGGGTCTTTAGAAGTTGTAACAAACTCGATTAAACAAGAACTGTATTTGAAACAAATCCTTGCCGAACGACGTACAACAACCATAAATGTCGTTTTATCGAAGTCCATGAATCCAAATGTATCTGGTTTACATTTTTCTTTCGGATATATAAGAAACACAATGAATTGTAAAGATTCACCGGTAGGACAGAAGGTCCTCATCAGTTTCATTTATAAATCACGGAATTGGTCGAGTGGGTCACCAAGCGGCATGGTCTAGTCATCTATGGTAGATTGCTTAGCATTCGGGAGGTCACCGCTTCGATTCCGGGGCCGGCCGGCTACTCTGGTCCAAGTTTTTCAGTAGCTTCCTTGGATCATTTAGGCAAATGCTGGGATAATTATATTCCACAGATAGACTTTTACTTCGCTTCTGTCTTCAGTTTGTTCGTTTCATTTTTCTCCCCCAAACCACCACCCATTCCCACGATTCTTTCCGCCCTGCCCTCCGACTTTTCCCCAGAGTGTAGGCCGAAGAGTCAGCCTGCCCACCAACAATGATGGGAATGAAACACCCAAAAGTTTTTTTTTCGAGTGGGTCAGTAGGAAGAGGCAGACAAGACGGTCGAAATGAGGATTTGAGAACACAAAAGTAAAAGACGTTCTGGATGGCGAGCTACAATTATGGTTGAGGATTTGAAAACTAAGAATGACATAGATACATATTTATACAGTTTATGCCGTCAATCGTCCCTCAAGGGAGATGAACCGAGTGTTTATGAGACGTTACTGTTATTTACATTATGCTTGGGTATTCTAAAGTGAAAGCTCATGAGTATAAATACTTAATATTAGGGTAGGTGTAAGTAATATGTATACCTGGAACAGGCATGTTAACCATTGTTTGCTGGAAAATCCAAGTAATATTCAATCACGGGGTATTTCTTGAATTCTCACTGGTCATTTGTTTTTGTTGTTTTTAATTTTGTGAATTTTTTTAATTTCAAATTGTTCCAACAAATTTTGTTTTTTCCATTTGTTTTCGGCGTGTAACAATTATATACTGTGGTCATCTAACTGATGGTTTAAATTTCTGATGGTTCATTTCTAAACAATGGTTACTTTAGGTATCTCTGTTTTAGATTTTTTTTATCAATAATGTCTTTTAAAAGTTCTATTTATCTACATTCTACATTTCTACCTGCTTGCCCTATGTATAAGGCAGTTTGTAAGTGTCGCTCTTTTTTAAATAACTACACTTTTGTTTCTTATTAATCAGCATTTTTTCTGTATTATTCTTGTTCACTGAAATTGTTTGTACCCCTGCTTTGTTCAATTCTTTGCCAATTTTCTCCCATAGAAGACAATGAAGATGCCCTAGTAGGGTGAAACAATTGTTAAGATTCTTAAAATAAACAGTGGAACATATTTTCGAAGATTTTATTTATCGGTTAATTAATGACTTAATTGGTATTTAACTTTTATGAGACATCAAAAGCAGTAATTGTAAACTGTGATTGACAGGAGAACCGTTTCTAACAAATTTCATGTTGGTATCGTAAAACTGTATCAAATAAACCAAGAATTGTGTCTACAAAATTTGTCGGGTATCTATATGAAGAAACAATTTAGTTCAAATAAGAATTTTACCTGAGACTGGTTTTAACACTAACTCTTGAGATAAAAACACATTTAAAATTACTGTATTACCTACTACAACATCAGGGTGTATTGTAAACAACTTAAAGAAGTTAAAGCCATAGCCGCACTTTAACTTTGGGTCAATTTTATATAGTGTAACACTGTTGTTTGTGGCGAAAATGTTTCATTTTTGCTAAAGGACCTTTTTCATTCTTTTTTCCTACAGAATGTACCTACTTACAAGTTTTTCCCTCTCCTAGTTTGGTTTCTTTTCAATTTCTGGTCCTATTCACCTATCCTGTTTCTCTTCGCTTTTTCTTTCGTCTTACTTAATCTACATATCATTTTTATTGAAAACATTTAGTGGTTCCTGCATGCATTAATCTTTTCTTCTTTTCCAGTTTCTTTCTTCTTTCTTAATTTCACTTTCGATATCGTGCCTTTCTGATTATCTCATCCTTAAATGTATTTTAACATTTGTAAGAATTGTGACTCTAGCTTTTCCTTCCAGTATTGGCTTTACATGTCCCTGCCTTGTTTCATTTTGTGTTATTATTTTCCCTTTCATATCATTATTGTTTTCTCATTTTTCATTGTCCTCAATAATTTGCAACTTTTCCTATAAGAACACAAAAATTTTTCGTCTTTAACCGTAGATTTCAATCAGAAATAGTGGTAGACAATTTTCCTTAAGTATAGTTGAGAGTTAAAGTAAAACATCGTTGGTGTAAGTGAATAGACAGATGTTACGTGAGTTAATTATCAAAAGCTTCTCATCCCGTATATTTATTGAATGATTTGTTCGCACTATCCTCGCAGGTACGTATAACAACGTAACGTAAAACGTAACCTAGAAGAGCCGCAGCTCCCGCTTGCAGTGAATCGTAATTGCAACCAGCAACAGGTTACCGTGAGTGAGTCGAACGTGCATAGAAGCACTACGATGCCATGTCATTACCGTCAGCTAATCATAAGCGCACGGCCCACTTTTGCTACCGACTATTAAGCGTGTTATTATTGCGAACAACACCAACACGCTATCTCGACGCGAACACAGACCCACTGAAATTACGAACAACTTCTTTGAAACGGCTACAATGTGAATGTGGTGTAGTGTGGCTATCGAAATTGGAAACTTTCATTCACGGCTTAATTTATCAAAAGAATTCGAGTAGGTAAATGCATTGATCTTGTTATTGACAGGTATTGCTACAATAATTAAATATCACTGCAGCATTAGTCGCTGCTGTTCCAAATTCCGAACAAGTTGAAATATCAGTACTTATGTCTGTTATGGAATTATAATATAATACCTAATAGGATAAAGGCTACGAGAATGGGACTTACTACCTTTTGCAAAATACAATAGATATATATACCTACATATTAACGTCTGCATTTATAAAAAGATTTTATATAAAGAAAGTAAACACTTACAAGTTTTGCTACAGTTAAAAATAAAGAAATACAGAGTGTCCAAATAAGGATGAGATAGCATTGGGATCTCGTAAACGGTAAAAGATACGGAGTCGATAAAATTAGAGAAACCTTGCGCATTTTTATGCCTTTTTTGAATAATATGCCGTGTAGAAGGAGTAGTTCCAGAAATATCTGGAATTCTTCAAAATCGTTTTACAATTTTTTTTTTGGCTTTATTTGATATAAACTGCACTTTTGCATTGCCACTGTTTCCGGGCTATCCAATAGTATCAACACTTTTACAGTCCGACGTTTTATTTTCAAGAAGCCATCATGAGCTTAATTTTTTGTAATGCGGCCCTATTATTTTTGCTACAAAATCTAAGGCCATTTTTAATTCTTAATTGGATTATAGATATATTATAATATGAGCTTGTTAATTTAAAATTTTTGCTGAGTACGGCTCTGAATGCCACCGAAATTTCCTCGATGTTCTAGTTTCCACGAAAAGCACGAGGGCCAAAGTTGTAATGTTCAAATCGCCCTCTATTTCCGTGTGTTATGTTTTGTCGTAGCTTTAATTTAAGCGGTTATGACTGAAACATCATTTTATACCTGTTTTTGTATCCGTTCCTCTCCAAAGATTTAAAAAATAGACTACTTAGTGCATTTAGGATACTGATTAAGAGAACCTAAGCATAAAATCAGAGAGGCGGATGACTGATCTTGTCACAATAATTTATCTACCGACTAAACTAAATGTAAAATTACCGTCTAATATCGATAACCTCCCTTCCTTTTCTGGTTAAATTTTACTAAATCTTTGAAATTTTGATAAATAGGACTTTTGTCTTGTGTGTACCTACGCTGTAATGTGAATAGCCTCAACCAATAATAAGAGAATATTTTTGTAGTAAATTTAGTAAAACAAGGCAGGAAGGCGAACACATTTGTCAGAGATATTTTGTTGGTCTAATTTTCACCCCCTCAAAATTCCATTTTCCGTGTCGTTTGACATGATTATAGCACGACACAATTTCGGAGAACAATTGTCAACAACCCACTCTTCAATATTAGAAATTCATAATGCGAGACGAAAATCGTGGTGGCGTTGGAGTGAGGAGGCGTAGACGGTAATAAATAATGACAATAATGGTTAATAATAATAGTTGAATTATCATGACGCCCGGGCCGAGTTGTCCAGAAGCCCCCCCGCCGAGCTCGTCCCGCATTAAATTGAATTGTCATTATTACTGTCAGACACTACCGACGATTGTACATACAATATCTACATGTACGAATATATACGCAACACTTTTTTCCCGATTGAAGATTATATGAACAGACAGCTAGTAGGTAACAGTCATTACAATAAATTACAAATGTCGTATGTCGAATGAAAAACCTATATGGTATACACATACATTTATTTTGCAAAGGGACACCCTGCAAATACTTCTGGTTCTTTGCTTCTTTGAGCCTAGTACATTGTAATATATAATCTAATTTTTTTAAAGTGGCGGCTTAGGCAATAAAAATTTTAAAATATATGTAGTACCAGCTGTTGCCCGCGACTCCGTCCGCGTCAATTTCTGTTATTATGATCGCGATTAAGAATTTTCCCCGTTTTTGCACATTTTTCACTGATGCTTCGCTCCTATTGGTCGCAGCGTAATGTTATATAGCTTAAAGCCTTCCTCGACAATTGGACTATCCAACACAAAAATATTTTTTCAATTCGATCTAGCAGTTCCTGAGATAGGCGCATTCAAACAAACAACGGAAGTCCTCAAAGATAAATATTTTTCCCCGTTTTTTCCACATTTTCCACTGATTCTTCACTCCAATTGGTCGCAGCGTGACGTTATATAGCCTAAAACCTTCCTCGATAAATGGACTATCCAACACAAAAATAATTTTTCAATTCGAACCAGTAGTTCCTGAGATTAGCACGTTCAAACAAACAAACAAACAAACAAACAAACAAATTTTCAGCTTTATAATATTAGTATAGATTTAATAAGGAATATCGAACTTAAAAAGAGTGTAGTCCGAACCTTTTTCAATAAAAATGTTTAGGGACGAACCCCAAACATCATTAAGATAATTGCCCTCAATATATCTTAAGCTTTTAGTGGTTTACAGAATCAAAAATGTATTTCGTATTTGAATGGTGCGATAATAAAAAATTCTAGCTAAGCATAAGAGAGGCGATCACTTGGTTGTAGTTTATTGCATCAGTCGCTACTTTAAGAAAATTAGGCAATAGATGACTCATTTTCTGTCTTTAATATGAAATTAGGTTAGGTATCTTGTCTTTGATTTCACCAAGCGGCATGGTCTAGTGGTCTAGATCATTGCTTAGCATTCGGGAGGTCACCAGTTCGATTCCGGGGCCGGCTACTGTGGTCCAAATTTTTCTGTGGCTTCCTTGGATCATTTAGGCAAATGCTAAATATTCCACAGATAGTCTTTCACTTCTCTTCTGTCTTCATTTCGTCCGTCTCATCTTTCTCCCCCAAACCACCACCCACTCATTCCCACTATTCCTAAAGGCGGCTGAAGGGGGCCTTCCGCCCTACCCTCCGACTTCGCACCAGAGTGTAGGCCGGAGGGGCAGCCCGCCCACCAGTATTAGTGGGAATGAAACATCCAAAAGTTTATTTTTTCTTTGATTTCCATTAGACCTGACAATTGGTATTGAATATCTTGTTTACATTATAAAACAGGTTGAGCTTTTGGATTGTGTTTCGATGTGTACTTTACCTAACTGCAGACATTTTGGTATGCCTTCAATAATATACGTTGTGTAATAATACTCAGTGGTTGAGGAGTATTTTAATTTCGGATTAACAGTCATTCCGTTCCATTTAAGAATTGAAATGATATTTAAGAGCACATCTATTAATTTGTTGAGTTCGAAAAGGGGTAGAATGGCCCAGCAAAATTTCATCGAATCTCATTTAAAGAGAGGGAGAATAAAAAAAAAATCTTTGGGTAAGATTCCTGTCACCCTTACAATATGAAATTAGCTGCTTTTCATTTTCTGCTAAATAGATTTATCAGTGTACCACTAAATAAAGAGAATTTTGATAAGGAACTATATATTATAAAAACTATAGCTTGGAATAATGGGTACGATACACAATTAGTGAATAAGATGTTAAGACATAAAGTTAAACAAAAAATTAGCCATACAATTTTCCCTATAGAAAAAATTAAAAGTGATAAGATATGGAGAAAAATCCCATATTTAAGAAATTACAATAAAAATACTGTGAAATGTCTAAAAAATGTAAATGTAAATCCGGCATATTTCAATAATTTCACATTAAAAAGAATGTTAATAAACAATAAGCTTGGTACAAAAATAGATGAAAGCGAGAACAGCGGGGTGTACGAAATAAAGTGTTCAGATTGCC
Source organism: Agrilus mali (assembly GCA_029378335.1). Taxonomy (NCBI): domain Eukaryota; kingdom Metazoa; phylum Arthropoda; class Insecta; order Coleoptera; family Buprestidae; genus Agrilus; species Agrilus mali. Next base: position 16,069,209 of record CM055659.1, read on the forward strand.
CTGCAATTTATGTGGGTAAATCCCGTCGTAAAATAAGTATAAGATTCCAAGAACACGCCAACAATGCAATAAAAGGGAAACATACATCTGGTTTCTGCACCCATCTTATTGATTGTAAACATTCTTGTGACATTAAAAACTTAAAATTGTTGCATAAACAAAATGGAGGCCCTCTATTAGATAGGTTAGAAATAATTGAAATAATGAGACGTTAAAAGAAAATAAAATATTAACAAATGATCAAATTAACTTCGACAGAAACCCATTGCTATCCCCCCACCTCTTAGCTGATAATAAACATTACAATATATAAAGAGAATTGTAAATAGATTGTTTAGTTAAAGTATAACTCCTGAAGATGCCCTGAGAAGGCGAAATACGTATTGAGTTTTTTAAATAAACTATAGTGAAACAAATTTTTCAAGTGTGTTTTTTTACATATGTTTTTACATATCGTTTGAAGTGTTTAAAGATGTTTCACCAAGTGATCACAGCCCAATGGTTAGATTATATTCAAATTTGTGTATGAATTTTGCATTAAAACCGCATAATTTCTATATTTTATTGGAGTAGCATCTCATCCTACTACATACTGGCATCTTCGCTCTTTTTACAAATATTTATAAAACCATTCTTCTTGAAAGAGTTGCGGTTTGATTTAATTTTGTTAATACAAAGTAATATTAACTGTATGTGTTTTTTACATGAATAATAAAAACATAAATGGTAACATAAGAACGTCAGGACTATTTTAAAAAATCTGTGGCATTTACACTATTTACAATGATAGACTAAGTAGCGATTGTTGTTCCGTAACATTGTCATTAATCGTTATGCCATTTATACTTCTATTGATTAAATATTTGTCCAACTATAACAGTATTCTAATTAATTTATTAAAAATGTGTTACCAAAGCTTTGGAGCGCTTTTATTTTTTAATAAAGGAGACACGTTCTTACTTATTGTAGCTAACATAATAAAACGTGTATTCGCCTAGAAAAACTAAAACAAATCAGTATTTTCCATATACAGAAATTTATTTGAAATATTTATTTGGAATTTAAAGTATTTCAGCAATAAGTATAAGATAAAAAATTAAGTAAATAAAGAGTGGCAGCATCTCTTCTCCGAATGATTTAACATTCTCCATTATCTTTAGATTCCTTTCTGATGGTAAGTGTGCATTTAACATCCAACATTTACGACCGTTTCGAACGGAAAACATTTCTAGTAACAAAAGCGAGCTTCATCATCGGCAAAATAAAGTAAAGTAAAGTAAATATTTAAATGTTTAATGCAGACGTATACGTATGTAGGTATATATTACGTTCTTGTCTGATTGCGACAACGACAATAATAATTAGTATTATAAGTTGAAGTCTATATTTCACGCTTTACGTTTCGCGTTGCTGCCTAATTAGCTCACCGTTGCATTTCACACGGGTCGATAAGGAGATATACTTCCGACAAAAAAATCGGTTCATTAATACAAATCGGTCCATTTCATCGGCGCGTTTTTTTCTTCCGCTGCCGCGCGCTGCAAAGACCGGACAGCGAGCCATTGTCTCGATGACGATGCGACTGACACGATGGGGGTTATTGACACGAATGAAATGAAACTTTTAAATAGTAGCCTGGTCGAGATAGGACCCACAGATAAGAAACGAGAAAGAGCAGAAAAACCTATTATTGTTGTCAGTAGTTATTACCATTGTATTGTAGTACCTACTACCATACCACATACTACTTACACTACTACTTTTATTACGTAATTCTTGGTAGCTATACCTATATGTACCAATATATCTCACACTGAGTGTTCGGTAGGTTAGGAAGATGTAGTAAATTCTGTAGATGCTTTAGTTACAATACAAGAATAAGTTCAATTCTAAAGGAGTTGAAACAATAGGAGCTAATCATGACCTTTTCTGATTATGAAACAATAAACGGTGTGGCTAAATGTCCGCCGGCGGTTATACTTATACATCATACAAGTTAAGAATTCCGTCGGTCGACGTAATAGTGTGCCTTTATGATGTAAGTTCCGCCGAAATATCCAATATAGGTATTACGCACGCGCGGCGGAATAATCTTTAAATTTTAGTTAACTTCCGCCGATTGATGGAGCATTATTCTAAAACATGTTAATTCCGCCGGACACGACAGACAGAGCTATTTTTAATAAAAAAGGGTTATAGTTTGTGATATGTCCGGCCGCCAGAAGTGAAAACTGAATAATAAGTTTGAAATAAGAGCGGATATTAATTGAAATTATTGGTACCATAATTAATTTTAAATTCAAATTTTATTACATTTTTCTTCTATGTAACATTTAATTTCTTTTCTTTTAGCTTTTAGCTTTGTTAATTGAATAATTTCAGACTGTATATCTTGTGGAAGTCATCTTTGATTTGAGTGTTTATACAGTTGCTGTAAATGAAAAGTAGAATAATAGTTAGATTGTAAATTATACCTTGCTATTAATATTGTAATATTATATTGTAATAATATATTGTAACGGACGTGGCGTTTTGAATGACGTTGACATGCGCCGACTGCGAAAGTTGAATGAAAGTTACCTATGACGCGTTCCAGATGGTTCAAGAGTTGCTAGATGTTTCGAGAATCACCGAGAAACGTCCATAATACTATATAAGGAACAGCGTTGGACAATTTGACAGTTTTTGATAGAAGAGAGTGACAGAGATAAGTTCGAAGTGAAGAAAAGCGATTAAAAAGCGAAATAGCTATTGAATTGTTGTTATTATCGAAATAGTTATTGAATCGTTGTTGTGTACGAATTAATTTAATAAAAGTGTTGAGAGAAAAATACGTGATATTGTAAATTACGTAACAATATGATTGTGTTTAGTTTCAAAGCTGATTATTTGTAATTAGTTACAACACTGTGCCTCTCTTAATGTTATATGCGGATTACAACCGTCTATATGTACTAAAAAAGTTTAAGAAAGATATAAATTACTTATTACGACATATCACGTCTTCGACAACTTACCTAGTGTTCCGTTTCCTACTTCCTGATGGAATAAATGCTTTACCACCTTTAAAACATACAGATTTATCTGGCTGGTAGTACTCTAATTGTGGATTTATGTACCTACCTTTCAGTTTTTTTTTTTGCTGCTAATACAGTCCTTGCTTCCATTTTATAAAATGAGGCGCATTCCCATTACAGTAAGTATCTAGTGTTTTCACAAATTCTTCATACGAATCGAAAACTTTTTCGAGTTTTATTAATTTCATGGTTCTAGCCACATACGCAAGTACTAATACGAATAAAACCACTAAAACTAGATTATGTATGTCACGTGTTCGGCGGAACAAGCATGTTTTAAAACAACAAAATGAACTAAAAGTTAAGATTATTCCCCCGCGTGTGCGGGTGAATTTTTCAGCGGAATTTACATCATAAAGGCACACTATTCCGCGGAGGTTAGTCACACCGAAAAATAAAACCTTTCTAAAGCTTAATTAAATACATACGTACTTATTATTCTTTTAATAATTTTCACGTTCAATCGTTATAATGAAGAAATCAATGTTATTTTTTAATGATACGGCGTGCACAGAAGGAAATAGTAACTACGGATGAATACAAATGCAACAACGCTCATTACTCCTATTAGCCACGAGTAATTTTTGAAATGCACAGGCATTTTTCTTTTTGTTCTCTTTTAGTATAGACAATGTAAATATATGATTGGTTTATGAGTTTCAAACAAACACATTACCCAAAAATCAATGTTCAAGTACCTATACCAAAAATGAGAATAAAAACGATTACAAAGGAAAACTGTTAATTTTGAAACATCAACGGGATGGAAGTGATGAATGTTTAAAAGTAGTGAAAGAAGTTAGGTGTGTGAAAGTCTGATTATGTTAAATACTGCAATAAAATTTTCAAAAATATTTTTTGGTACCTAGCTGTACTGCCTCAGCGTTTATTTTACAAAACTAATGCCGTATTTCTTTCACCTATACATATAAAATCTAATTAATTTTTTAATAAATAAAAAATTAACTTTAATGCATCCCTTCAGTAATAACACACCGCATCTAAGAGGAATCTACGTATTTAATAATCTTAGGCCTTCATTTATTTGAAATATGTAAACAGAACAAAAAAAGGAAATAAAAGTACTTATGTTTGTGGCTACTGAACCGTTTGCTACAACGAAATTGGGGAGAAATGGAATTGTGATATAATCTCTCATAATAACTATATATATGTTACGAGTAGTTTCTTTTCATTCATTGTAAAATTTTAATGTCTATATCTGTACTACATATCCTATAGGAGATATTGTGTTACTGAAAATATGCTCGATTCTTTCATACGATTGAACCTAAAATGATTACTATGACCTATACTTTTTCTAGAATATTTTATTTAATAGGGACTCTGATAAAAGATTTTTTAATTTGCGTCTTAGGCTTTAAGATGTGGTCTTCTTAGTAATTTATCGATAAATTTTTAGAGGAAAAGCAGAGTAACAACACATGGTAATTATTTAATGGATAATTTAAAAGAATAATAACACTATGAAAAAGTTTCACCAAACCAATTTATTATACTCGACGTTACCATTTCTATCTACGTGATCTTTATCTAGACCGTATATAATCATTACACTTAAAACTAAATAAATTCCAAATTTAAATTTTACATAAAACTAAAAGCTTATTCATCCCCACTTATTTTATGTAAAATATAAATTTCTGTGATGGAAGCGTAATTTTAGATTTAGACATTAAATAATCATAGATCGAAACAATAAAGCTGAGTGCAATAAATTGTTTTGGTGAAACTTTTCCATTAATTTACATGGTATCTTTATTTAAATTTTTTTAATAGTGTTTCACAATAAGTGCATCCTCGAAAGTCTGAATTTAACGTACAGTTCTTTTGAGAATCTCATATTATTTAAAGAGAAATTAATAATTAAAGTCTACGTCAATACTGAGAATAATGATTGCAATTAGAACGGATAATCAGTTATCTGTATTCATTCAAACAGTTCAGTACTGTCAGAGGTGAAAAGCCATTTTCGGTTCAAGAGGTCTAATAAACTACAGTACTACAACCCAGTCGTACGACAGGCTGGATGTCTGTCTATTTAAATTTCCCCTTTTTTACGAAAGAAAGCAAGTAAGACATGACGTTGCGTGAAAAGTCTACCCAACCCACACCCTTTTGGAAAACAGGAAGATAGGACGGATAATCCTCCTCGCGCTTCCTCTTACCATAAGATCATGGAAAATATGGATAAAGGTTGGAAAGATAGATATGAACTCAAAAGGATAGAAGAATAGTGAACGAATATTTTGAAATATTACTGTCCCGGTATTTTTTTCTAAGTAATACAAGAGAAACAAGGAGTTTAAAGTTTGTAATATTATTTTTTTGTGGGATCAAAGAAGAGGTTGTGTTTTGAGCTATCAACGTGTCATAAATTAAACTCTAGGCTGGTTATTAACCTCAGACTTCCTTAAGAGAGGACCTTTTTACAAACCCAAAGTACTGAAATACCTCCTTAGCAATAATGGAATGGTTTTCGCGAGAAATGTTTTAAAAAATTTAAGTTTATAAAGGTTGGATGTAATCTGCTTTCTTTCCTAAATTTCTGTGTTGAAAGCGTAATTTTTTTTCTATTTTTGATTAAACTTAATTAATTTGTTGTCGTTCTTCAACTCTTTTTTCTTTCGCGGTGTAGAACAAAAACTTTTTCTGAATTTGAAGATACCACCATGTCACTTATTTTCAACATGGGTTTATGGTAAGGAATTTCTGTAATTGATACCATGATACTTATTCTTCCGCATATGTACTTAACAGACGAAAAGTCAAAACTCATAACTTTTAATTTTCTTCAGATGCATAGTACTGAAACCACAACACAAACGCCTCCTTAGATCCGTTGCGCACGTAGAGCAACCGTAATTGCCAGACTTACCTCGTTAAAGTATAAAAACCGTTCTAATGTGATTAACTAGCATGCTATTTCAACAAATCGCATTCGGCCAAGTGGAAACTCTACACTTCGCGCGTCTGAATGTCTTACAGGCAAGTAAGTTAGTTAGTTACGGTGCACTTATAGATCCATTTTAATGAAAAACATGTACATATAGCCATTTACAAGCACATGTGACCATTCTCTTTACAAACATAGTGGTAACTTTCCTGCCATAAACATAGAGTTGTAGATATGTCCATAAAGTCAATTGTTCGATTTGTGTCGTTTTTATAAATATGAATTTATAATAAGACTTAACTCATGACTATCTATAAAAATAGTTATTGTTGTGTTTAGTGTCGACAGTCGACTTATTCTTGTTAATAATCGATATTTGATCACAGGTGAAATTTATTGACAAAGTAAAATCATGTACCTAATAAACATTCTTTAATGCAGTGTTAGTAGAAACTTGAAGAAATCTTGTTTTTATTAATCAATCTATATCAAGTGCTCTTTTAAATATAAACTGACGATCAAATAGGAAAATGATAATTAAATAAGGATTGGAAATTGAAGAAAGCTTGTTATATGTACCTTGTTATATGCTTGCAGTAGTAATTAATATTAGACTAATTCAAAGTTTTCTAAAGCACATAATGTTCAATTCATTTAATCAGCGGTTAAAAGTTCTATGAAATACCTACCTAATGGAACAATAATAAAAAGGTGATAAAGTATATAGTTAGAAAAGCGATTTGAAGAGAACATTGAGAAGAGTAAATGAAGGTGGAATAGTAGTGGAAAAAAAAGTCTGGACAACATAATATGCGGATGATACACCACTGATGTCGACGAATTGCGATATGCTAAAGGACATCACAAGAATAGAGTAGCAGAAAAGGGTAAAAAGAGAGAAAACGTTAGGAGGGATAAGATTAAATCAACAGCAAACTGAAGACTAGAAAAGAGAGGGAAGTAGTTTAGTAATATTGTAAAGAAAATTCATAATGAAGTAGTAGGGGGGAAAGATTTGAGATGCATTGAAAAATTTAAATTTACGGAGGGTTAAAAAGGATTTTTTTAATAGTCGGAAGGGATATAGTGACAATAACCGGAAGCAAAATGGGAAATAAGTGTAATTGGTGTAAATACTTGCTAAAAGAAGAGAAAAGAAAATGTAGAGTATGTAGAGAAGAAAATCAAACTATGAAGCATTTATCAAAAAAAAAAAATTTAAATATAATACAGGTAAGGATGTAGAAAAACATTGAATGATAATGGTAAAATTCTGATGATAAAAGAAATTTTAAAAAGGATGGATATACTATAAAGTCGGATTTGGTCTTAAAGTGTGGGTTCAAATGTCACTAGCTATATTAATGAAGTAAAAAAAAGTAGATACCATAAAAATATTGTCATTACAAAAAAATTAATTACCTTGAAAAAGGAAGAATTATTTCATTTTGTTTATAAGGTAAAAATTCTATTATGTCGACGGGCAAAATAAGAGAATATTAATTTGGAAAATAATATTACCATCATCATTCATAAATACATTCGCATTTTTTCAGGTGGGGGGCGTCACGTAATGTAACGTGGGGGTCTAGGAAAAATTGACGTTCGCAGTTTATCGAACAATTGTACTTTAATTTCGTTCTTGATTATGTATTTAATTTTTTGGTTATGTTAGAAAATCATTTGTATTGAATTTGTAAATATATAACAAATATTCTTACATACAGTGACGTCCATCTTTCATGATGTAATATTTACAGGGGGGTCATAAGGAGTGTGGCACAGCGAGATAAAGGAGGAGGGAGGAGTCAAAATTTAGCGTGACGTATTTCATGAACGGCCCCTTATTACTATCTTTCGTGCATTTTAAATAGAAAGGAGAGGATGCTTAAAAGGAGCAGATTAATAGATGTTTGCAATTAATTCACTTACTAGTATTCTGTTTTTTAACACTTGTAAAGATTATTTTTGGTTTGTTACATAGAGGTGGAGGCGAAGAAAAATTATGTTACTTTTATTTTTATGTATTAAAAACTTCTTAGTTTTAATAAAAATTGCAACCAATAATACTGGAACAAAAAGGAAATTTAAATTAACATAAAATTATATATGCCACTGATTCGTGAAATTATAAAATTTTAATTATGTTTTGATATTTAAAGGATTGCCTTTTAAATAGCTTTTCTGAATACAAAATTGCTTTGGTTGCAATTTTAACAATAGCATGCTATTAATTGTTGAGTTAAATTAAGTATCACTGCTTTTGTATAATATCAAGTAGATTTTATGTGGGTATTATTTATTTCCACATGAGTAGGTGCCATTTTAAAGTCCAATAAAATAAGTATAAAATAATAGCAGAAACAAAATGCGAAATGAAAAGAATAAAAGAAACTACGTATTACACGCCATCTCGCCAAGCCAAATAAATCTGTATTGTATGGCTACTTATGCATTTAATAGCCACTTGCACTCGTTTTAATTACACACTATTAGCGTTGACATTTGCCGCTTTAAGGGAACCGAACAACAAACCGGCCCGCTCTCACAACTGCTCTGCGATTCCTTGGGCAATAAACCGTAATTAATTACACTAAAGAGCCATGTATCATACCCAGGGAAATCGAATCAAATGCACCGTCATATTTACTTACCGTATGAGTATATATCTACATCTACAATAATTTATATTTTTAAGTGTTGTACGCTTTGACTTGCTCAAACTTTCGTAGTAGTAGAACACTCAAATTTAGAATTGAATTTTCCCTAAATTGTCAATGAAATCGAAAGTGGCACTTTACATTATTAAAAAATTTGCCTAAAAAGACAAAATTACTAGAACCACAAAACGAACTAATTTTATTAATTAAGCTGTACATTGTTTGTGCATAACGTATATGTTCGTAAAAGAATACTCAATATATAGGGTGTTTCTGGAATTTGGAGGGTGTCAACTACATGCATTTAGGAATCGCATGGTGATAATAGCAGCGTGTTTAAGGAATAAATTTTTTTTTTTTTTTTAATAGCATATTACAGTTCTGAGCCGGCGGCAAGAAAGTTTAGAATTTAGAAAATTTAAAAGTTAGAATTTAAAGAAATTAGATTTGCAGTATTTAAAATTTGCAGAACTGAGTACCTACTTATAGTGACAATTTAATGTACTCGTAGTTATCTTATTTAACGGGACCTATTTATTTTTCATAAATTAGTACCGACAGGGAAGCAAAGAAACATCGTATGATTTAATTCTTTAACTACATATATTACTACTTATCAAAGTAATGTTTATAGAACAAGGTGATAATTAAAATAGTAGTTGGTGTATAAATAAATAGAAAATAAAACAAAACCGTAAATGTTCATTGAATATTTATAAATATAGTTTATATAGACGTGTTTTCTCACGATACACAAAGTGTAACTAAGTAAATTAACTGTCTTATGTCTCGATTCCCATGTAGAATCTGTATTTATCGAAAGACCACTCTTTAAGGTTATAAAGATGAATTTGTTCTACTTATAATATTATTGACACAATTGAATATAAAGTTGGTACCCAACCACAAAGTTTAGGCAATTACGAAATTTAGAGAAAGCCTATTGATTATAGGTAAGAATTCTATTACCTTTGGTTCAAATCATTGTATTAGTAAGTCAGAAAATTGATATCAACCGTCTAATTATTTACCCACTCAATAAGCAAGAATATTAAAATGAATTATTTAATTTATATTATAAAAAAAGAGCCCAATACAATGGATTCGAATTATAATAATTATATTTATAATATAATTAAAAACCAAAAAGGGGAATAGCAAGTCCATTTCAAGATTAAAAATAAAAACGAAAACTTTCTTTCGATATGTCACATATATTTTTTGATTAATAAGATCTTGATAATCCAAAAAGGTTAAACAAAGCTCCAAGGAAAATATAAAAATTGGAACAATTAGATGATAGATCAAGATCAGAGTTGTAAGAAAATGGACGTTAGATTTAAGAATCGCAAATTGAATGGAATATAATAAATAACTCTAGAGTATTATTCTTTTAGTTGTTTAAACATAATTAGAAGCGTCGACAATCCTTTATTTTCCCTTCATGATACTTTACGGAAGTATTATCACGTAATTTGAGTTCCAAACAACTCCAAACAATTTATTATCTACTGATTAACTTTTATAACACTATTATAATTACTATTTCACTTTTCACTACTTTGTTCAACACTATTTCATTTCTCTTCACTTTTCTTCGCTTTGTTCGCTCGCCCGAATGTTCTCTCTAGTACCTTCTAGAATATTCCAGCTCTTTTAGTAAACAGATGATAGTCGACAACTTACCATACAGGCCTTGCTGAATGATGGGTTGCCTACCATTATGCTGCCATTGCGTAAACGTTACAGTATCTACTTAAATATTTGAAAATTTAAACAATCAATTTTGAAGGAGATATATTCAACCGATTGAGCTGAAATTTTGTATACACGTTTAGTTTGGAAGGAAAATTTTGTTTTCTTCTTTTTAGAGCATTTAAATAAATGCTTTTTTTAAAAAAGGTTTTTTTTGCTTTTAATTTAGTGATATTGTTATATTGGCAATACAGGATATCATTTGTTTACCTATTTAAATACTTCATGATTTCCTACAAATAATTAAAGGAACGATAAAAAAAATAGTAAAATAAACTCTCCTTTAGTTATGTCATAATTCTAGAAAACATAGGATTTGCATTTGAATCAGAACACTGTAACAAAACAAACACTTAGTATTATCTATATCTACTGCTTTTGTTTGTCCACAAATGGAAACAATTAAATCCGGAATGCTCGCGGTTTATGGAAAGATTAATAACTTTCGTACCAGTTACATGTTGTTCCCTTTTTGAAATATTTTTTACTTTTACGATTATTAAACATTACCTATTACCTATTATTAAACGATGTGATCTTGCAACATGACCTTTCATTAACCGGATTCTTCTAGCACTTCATTAATAACAATTGAAAACGGCGTTGTTGTTACCTATTTAAAGCGATATAGTAATTTGTCATTCTAAGCGTTTATTTCTACAGGAAATTATGAAGCATAGTATTATGGACAGCATTTTTCTTATAATATGTAGAGGGTGTGACAATTAATACAATACGTAATGTCTGCCCATTCTAAGTTGTTATCGCTGTAACCCCTTATTTTACCATCCCTAGGAAAGGATGCAATTTATTTTATTTTTAAGATTTTCCTAAGCCTTAAAAGAATTTTTCAACACTAGTTTTCAAGGTCTTTTAATTTTTGAAAATTAGAACTACTTAACATATTTTTACACTTTGGCAACTAACATTTTGATTTAAGCCTCCTCTACCCCTACCCCTCTTTGTTCCTGTATCTGTTTTTAATATGTCTGTCTCTAATTAGCCTCTCATATCATAATTCCCCTACTTTTAAATTTTGCAATTCCTATTTTTTCTCGTACCTACTTTTTTAATACATTCTCGTTTCTAACCTATTATTTTTATTATCCTCTGATAACATCCGATATCAAACGCTTTTGATTTGTCAGGCAAATTAATGTTGTTTGTAATTTTAAGATCCTTTCTGTTTTTAAAAATAACCGATAAACTACATAATACCATACATTCAAGAATTACATTAATAAAAGCAGATAACCGACAATTTTATGAAAAAAAAATAATTGTATGCTTTTCAATGCTTTAGATAGAAATGGAAGGAAACATTAAACTGTTACTTTGCAGGGTAAAGTAGGAGGGTTGAAGTTATCCTTAGTTTTTTTCAATAAAGAAGTGTCGATCTTGACGTTAATTTTAAATACCTATCATTTATTATTAAGGGAATGAATTAAGAAGAAGTTAAAATAGATAGCAGTGTAGAAGTATAGAAGTCTATATTTTATTTCTTCTTATCCTATTAAAAAATAAAAATATTCCAGGTATCGGTGAGCTTTATGCAGCCAAATGCATTATAATCCATTATAATTATTTAAGTGAATCATTTTGTAACGACAAGTATTACGAAAAATTAAAAGATTTACCGCTGCCTAAACATAAAAAAAAAAACATTATACACCAAAAACTGTATATACAGCGCAATTAGACTTATCAATATCTTTCCAAATGAGTATAAAAACCTACCAGTTTCTGATATACCTATATACTTAAAAAGAAAAAAATTATGGACTATTTCAGAAACCTAAGTATTGTAATGTGAACTGTAAATTAATTTAATGTAAAATTAAAGGCAAACTAATATTACTACTTTTCAGTTTAGTTTAAAAGTTTTAATATATAAGATTAGTCTTAAGGCTCCTGAGCACAGAGAGGCAAACCCTCTCTCTTTCAGGATTTATATAAATATAAATATAACAACGTTTCTACGTTCCTTAAACAATAAAGTTTAATAAGTGCGAGTATTATTATTATTACTCTTGTGGTACTTACTCCGCTCTTTTATTACTATTATTTCTATGCAACGAAGTAAAAAACTTATTGCCTGAGAAGTTCAATAAAGCTTCACACCTCTCTAGCTTTATACTTGTAGTTACGTTACTGCAATATGTGAGAATCTTTATTTAGTCAGTTATAGCGAATGAGTTTCCTCGCCAACTTCATTGTTTCAACGTTTACTGCCAACATTTTTAAATACTTTCAATGGTATTTAAGAGGAATTAACGCTGTATTATGCAATTAGTTGTGGCAAATGCATTTACATTTTCTCCATACATTTATAATTGCGTTAATGTTAAAATTGAGTAGATTTGACAAACTTACTTTCGTGTTAATAATAACGTAAGAATAAATATGGATTCAACAAGGAAAGAATCTTGGTCTCAACAGTGCCTTTAGTTAAAATTAAAATAAAGAAGTATTTTTTTGTCTTGTGCAATTTCTTGGTCATAAATTCTTGTCCAGATAGAGGAACATACAGAGTTATTCAAACAAATCTTAGAAAATTCGGTTTTTGTACGCTGAAACACGGTAAACACATTTGGGGTAACTACAGATTAAGGAGCTGCAGGAAGGTAGCTAAAATTATTACAAAATACGAACAATTTAAACCAATTAACCAATCCCCGTGTTTCAGTATTTTTCCAAAAAATAACTCGTTCAGAAAATATGATTTATGTACGCTACTTTTTAAAACAATCGTCTATTTTAGATTCTAAAAGGATATTGTAAATTTTAATATCCAAACAAACAGCTTAAAACATACTTAATTAAATAAAATAATAATTTGCAGGTCGACATGGAGTATACTATAGGGCATGCCTAGACTTTTAAGAAATTTAATAAACGTTTAGGTTTTATTTAGAAAGTGTAACGTTTTTTTTGTCTATGGAAAAATCCCGTTGCTAAAACTTAACTTCTCTCTGTTCAGTTTGCGTTTGTATTAGTTCAGCTTTATTGATTTCGTCTTTAATTTTGATCGACCTTCCGTCTTATTATCAAGGCTAACAACTTTTGCGTAGGACAACGCGATCGATGGAAGGACCGATGAATTTTTCCGATCGGTACTGATGTGAAACATCTAAAGCCGCGAGTAAAACTGATTGTTGGCGTGGCGACGCGTCGCCATGCGCAAGCGACTGTGCGATTCTCTTCCCACTCGGTTCGACGGTGTCGTTTACTATAGTAAACTAGAAGACGGAAGTGAATTAATTATGATTGTTGTGTACATTTCACCTAATAAAAAAATGAATGATATTTCATTTTTACATGAGAAATTATTTCCGTAAAGTCACAGAGGTTCAATAATTTTTAAAACCAATAAGGATAAACTACCATTGCCTTTAGCTAGAGATTTCAATATAAATTTTGCTAAAGATGTACCAATGCCATTAATTACGTTCCTCCAAAAAGAATTTCTATTGCAAATTAACAACAATCCAAGAGAACCTACTACCAGATATGCAACAACAATAGATGCTGTATTTAATAGATGTCTTGATAATGTTATGTCCAATACTTCTGTAACATACTTCAGTTATCCTCGACCAATTATCACGGTAATGCTGTCAGAGGCAACATCGAATATAATTATTACTGAAGTCACTGATTAAAAGAATTGAGTTGTCGCAACTTGCAATAAATTTTTGAATTTTTAATTTTTATATTTAATAAAAATAAACGTTTATTAAATATAAATAGTCATCATGTTGTGGAAACAATTCGTAGTATTTGATTTTTTCATTAGGTACGCAATATTTAGTTCCTGTTGTAATATTGTCTTTCATGCATATTACTTGTACAAACATGATGTCTCACATCTGCCAGGCATCCCGTGACGGCTCACATTTTTTTCTCTCTACCCTTGGTCCTCGGTACTGACGAGACGTATGGTGTTCTTCTGATAGTGTTTTATGCTTGATGTTACGTGAAAATTTTTGTTTGTGAGCCATTTACCATCAATTTCTTCTTAAAATTCAAAATTATCCATGCAGTCTAAGTAGGTACTCCTGACTTTGCCATTGGGATACTTTTTTGTAAATATCTTTTTTTGTATTAATTCTTATTCAAATTTATTTTGTTTCTTCCATTAGTGAGGTCATCGTCTGAAAACAAATATAAAGGCATCTTTGGTTTCTAATTTTTGACCTGGTAGAAGTGACTTTTCCTGCTTGAAATGATTAATACAATCCTCCAAAGTTCTACTGAACTATTATAACCTCTAAATTGCTCAATGGTTCTTAAGCGATAACTTCCATATAAGCGAGCCGCAGTAACGTCAAGTTTTAAGTATTAGGAAGTCAGTCAACAGCTTATTTGAAATTGTAGAGTAAAGCAAAGCAGTATCTACGTTCCTAACAAACTATCTACTTATTTACGTACCACAGGCGTATGGAGTAAGTAGCAGGAATTTGTACACCGGTAGACCATTATAAATAAAAATAATAAAAGCGAAAACGAGAATTCTGACCACTACCCAACTCAGTTCTTGGTATTATGGCAATTAACATCTATCATACAGACAAGAAAGTGGCGGCGTATTATTACATATGTATGCACATTTATGGACTACTTTGTACCTTGTTGGAATGTCCACGAATACCTACAGGCCGTGCGCGCGTATTCACAAGCGCACAAAATTTGTATAGTCTAATGTAACCATGCTGCCAACACCAAATATGAGAGCGGTTGCTACTAACGTGGATATCTCGAGAAAGGAGCTGCCATTTACAAATACCTTAACTACGCAATAATATACCAAAGTTTTTTTAAATAAGTTGCATTGCTAAGACTATTACCTATGTACGTTTATTGAGACTGAGAAATTTCCCTTCGTCGATAAGTCGCCTTTTCCTGGTCCTGCCCTGCAAGCAGCTCTCAATAGCAGGATTATTTCCATAAGAAACATCTTCTTTTAACTTATAGGTAATAGGCCCCTTTTACGTTGAAACTCTCCTTAATTTTTAAACTTTGATGGGTGCACTTTTTGTGAAACATGTTCAAAAACTTAAAATAAAGAAAAGACTTGGTAAAGTTTCACTAGAAAATTTATTGCCTCGACAATATTGTTTCGAGCTATGCGCTCATTTTCAAGAGTATGCTTAAACTTGTAACGTTTTTTTCTATGAAAAATCCCGTTACTGAAGTTTTATTTATTTCGATTCAGTTTGTGTTTGTCTTGGTTCAGTTTTGTTGATTATTTCTTAATGTTGATCGACCTTCCGTCTTATCATCAAGGCTAACAACCTTCGCGCAGGACTAGGCGATCGATGGAGGGATCGATGAAATTTTCCGGTCGGTGCTCGAGGTCTTCTTCCTCGATCCTTGACACTGACGTGACGTGTATGTGTGTTTTTCTGTTGGTGTTCTGTGCTTGGTTTTGCGTGAGAGTTTTTTTGTGATCCACTTACCTTTGCATTTTAATAATTCATGTAAAATTCATTCAAATTAATTATTTCTTTTAAAATCTTTTTTGCTATTCACTCAATATTTATTTTTGATGAAACTTTGATTAATTTTTACGAAAATTTCCTTATTACCACGTGGTCTCTTTTTTAAATATCTAACAGTATATTTGTAATCTTTTGGGCCTTTGTGGCCAATTTTTAAATTTTTTCATTTAATTAATTTTTCTCACCTTTTAATTTATATATTTTTAATAGCCAAAATTTTTTATGGTATCTGGGGTGTATCTTGAGTGCATGTTGGTTTAACGACAGACACCCCTACTCCTCCCTTTTTATCCTTTTTTTTTTTTAAGCATCTTCAATGCGAACAACTTTTCAACATTTGATTAATATTTTTTAGTTTTGGGAAATTTTATCAGCACTTTTATTTGTGCCCTTATTTGTCAGCCCATTGAAATTTTCTTAGAATAGGTTCCAGTTGGATTAGGGGGCTGGGATTAAAGGGTAGGGGTGAAGACTTCCTGAAAACTATTTTACAAAGGCAAATAGACAAAGCTCTGGTTTCCAACTAATCTCAATAACCTGTTAGAGGCCGATAAATTCCTGCAGGCGGCCCCCTGAAGATTAAAAGGTTGCTCCAAGAAGCTATTTCGCTGATATCCTCTTGCCTCACAACACAGCACAAGAAGTCCCCGATTATACCCTGAAACCAGCTTCCAGTCCCTACATTGGAGCAGGGAACCTTTCTTTTTGGTGGGCTACATATGTTGTTGTAAGTTATGTTGTTATTTTGTTGTGTGTAATTCTTTGTTAATATACTCTTCAAGTTTTTTTTGTTTTTTTTTAAGAGAGCTTCGAGCTCTCTTGACTCTTAGGATTCTACAGGAACCACCGATGCACTACCCGGTGCCCAAGAAATTTGTCGTTTCATTTATTCTTTTCTTTGTTTGACAAAGTGGCGCCCGAGCACGTTTTCTTATTAATATTTCATGTTAATTAAATTAATTTAAAACAAACTATTAATAATTTCAAAACCAAGTAATAGTTTTGTTAAAAACTAAACTTAAATAATATACAAATCATAATTTATAACCTACTTAAAATAAGGGGGGATAAAAAAGCTTCTAATTATAACTTTTTTTCATTTTAAATTTTTTTTCTCTTTAATTTGTGGTGGTGTTAATCCAAAGAGATTGAAGAAATCGGTATATTTTCAGAGAAAAGACCAGTGAACTATTATCGGGATTTAATTCTGTACCTCAAGAAGCGAATTGTATCAACTCATATATACCCCACTCTTCTAAATGGTATTGAGACAGTGGCGGATTTACTTATTTGCCGCCAATAGGCTATTCAAATTTTGCTGCCCTATCGACCTCTATAATTCGATAACCCAGTTCAAAATCATATTTATTGCAATTTTTTTATCAACGAAATTGTAACTATGATCTGTGAACTATTGTCCTAATTACACCACCTTTTTCCCGTAATTGGTGTTATTGTGAACGAGGGGATTGATGTGTCACTTACTAAATTATTTTTACAATCCAACGATTTAGTTAAGATTGTATAAGAAACAGTTTCTAGGTATACTTCTGAGCTAACAAAAGCTCATATATGTACTACTAATAAAATGGTATAAGCTATGCTTTGATACTACTTAGTCAATAATATTCATTCGGTAAACATTATTAAATAATTTTTATTGTGCCTATAGTTTAAAAACAATATATATTGAATTATCTAGCAAAAATCCGGGTGATAACAATGAAATTCTATTAATTAGCTTATGAACGTTTTACAAAACCCTTTGCGCGATTTTCAATTCGCAAAATCATGAATTATATCGTCGTATGAAATTTTATTAAATGGTACTGGTTCTGTGCACAAAAGAGCTGAAGCGCTTGGTTTTTATAGACTGAAGGTAGATCTAAGGCAATTTTTCCCCGTTTTAAGTAAGAAAAGCTTCTCTCACCCGAAATGCTATAAGATATAAGAAAAATTTTAGCCCCAAATTTACCGCATCTAAAATCCGCTGCCCTAGGCTCCAGCCTACTCAGCCTGCTAGTAAATGCGCCACTGCGTTGAGGCTTGGCCTTTAACAAAATCTGTTGAAAAATTACAGGCTTTTGAGATTGTGTATTCGATGAGTATTGAAAACATCATAGATAAACTGAATAACGAAGGAGAAACGGCGAGTAGATTTGAATTGTTAGTAATTCAGAATGTTTTGTACATATTATAAGGAACAATACTAAATACCGATTTCTGCAAAATATTTTACATATTATTCTTGCATTGAGGCATTGGTTAATTTTAATTTTTATGACTGACCATTGCCAATTGAAACCTAGAATACGTGGACTTGGAAGGAAAATAGTGGGTGAGTATAGTTATTCTATGAGAGACAAAATTGTGAAAAAACCGTTAATTTTCGTTTAAGCTTCCTGAAAAACCTAAATTAAAACCCATCGTTTTGGTTCAGCTCGGCGATCCAAAAAGTGTCAAAAGAAATTAAGCAAAAAGAATATTCTAATAATTTAGACGATTGCCCATGGTTTTTGATACACTTAAATTTCAAGGATGGTATAGTTTGACAATTATCTAAAAGAACTTTAAAGACATTCAATTAGGTAGCTGTTACCACCTAGAATGCATAGTGACATTTCATTAGATGCTTAAAAAGTTATGGTAGTTTATTACAAGAACTGCAATCCAAACCTTGACTTGAGTTCTTTAGGATTTACTAAAGCGGGCTTTTACCTATTTTTTTGCCTATTTTGACTCCCCAGGTTAGTTAATAATATACGAGTATTAATATTAATATTTGTGATTATTAGTTTATTTGCGAAGGTTGACAAAATCCCCACAATCCTATAGTAAAAATCCCAATAGGCCAAAGCTCATGGACCGAAATACTGGTATTATTTGAAAGAAGTGGGTCGATTACATTAGATTACGTTACGCCATGCTAGTTTCTTCCCAAATTCGATTTTTCACCTCCTCCCTGCACCTTCACATTTTCGACCCGAGTTTCAAAACTCTTTTCACTTTTTCTTTAGTGGGGATCTCGGTCAGGATTGTGATGTGGATCCCCTATTATCTTATCACAAAATTTAGATATCTCCTTTGTTTCTTTACCTCTACATTCTAGAAATTTGGTTATTAGATGTAAATAATTTTGGGTACTAGGTATGCATTTGGATTTCATATCTACTTATTGGCAATCTTTTCATGGTTCCTTTAAAATAGTATTTTCTTGAAACATGTATAAATATGTATGTACACATTAATTTTCAATACTATACTTCAAATCCCCACTTTAAATAAGAAAAAAAAAACTATGATGCTTATTTTGAAAAATCTTTATTTTTCCAGATTCGGTACACTTTTCAACAGCCCCTGCTATACAACAATTTACAAACATTACCTAATTCTTATTGTGCAAGTACAAACACCGAAATAAAGTTGCTGGGAATCTGTGCTGTCCAACAAACGACATTATTTAATAACTGAATATGTATTGTTTTTATATGTTTAATCACATTAACCTGTTCAAAAACGAGCCACGTAATGTTTTTAATACCGAAACATTCCTCGGGGCTCATTATAGGCGAATATAATGAACATATGATTTGCGAATTTAAAATTATGATCTCCTTATGTCATTATGTACGATTAATAGAATAAAGTTAATTTATAAAACAGATTCACTATATTTGTACAGAAATACGTATCGTTTTTAAGACCACGGTTGGTTGGTTCGCAGTCTTATACATAATTACATTCATGTGAAAGAAATCATTTTCTTCAGGTATAGGTGGCAGATACAAACCACGCTACAATCGTTTTTTTTTTAAACAGAAAACTAGTCTAGCACAACTGTGGCTGTTTTCTGTACATGTGAAACTACCATAAAATCGTCTATTTGATGGCAACGTAGCAGAGCAGTGCTTACCAACTACCCTAATAAATAATCGCGGCGCGGTCACTGTCGCACCGCCTTCTCATTTGCGTGGGAACGCGGCGATTCCGGACGACACAAGACACGAGACGTCGTTATTTGCCTCCTTTTTAATTGCCCCGACACTCACCCGAAACGACGAGGTCTCATCTCTCTTTTATTACCTTTACGATTACACGCATACCTGCCGGACTCGGTGGAGTTACCTTCTACCTTTTATACTTACTATACATATTATACAGGCGTTATTACCACTACACGTACTCGTACGTATGTATTTTTGTATGGAAGAATGTGAACTTACGCACACTCTTTTCTTATTGTCTTGCTTCTTATTACTTGTTATCATCTTGACCAGCGTCAATAAATTTTCTGACCTGTCCAACGAGGTTAAATTACCACAGCAACATTGTTGCAGAGCACGTTTTTTCGAAGTTTAACTAACATTCATTAAATATTATTAATTTAAAAACAGGCTGTCCACTACGTGCTTTGAATTTAATTTGTTAATGAAAAACACTAAATTACGTTCTTTGTTAGCGGTTTATCGAAATTACTAGATGTGGATCGCGATTTCGAGCTGATTAGTTCTCATCAGCACACCACAGCCACAAGTAGCATCGATAAATCACAAACGTAAGATTACTCTGTCCGTAAGTATACAAGCAAGCCGATAGATATGGTGTCATGCTACTGGCAATTATTTTGTATTTTATAATATGTGCTATTAATTGCAGTACTTCATATATTCGACAAGATTAATTTATTATTTTTAATTGTATCTACATATTTAGATATCACTATAAATATGTATTACATTGAAACAAACGTTTTCATTAATTTATTACACCAGTTATTGCTTATTTTTGTGGTGGTTTAGCAGTAAAACTTTCAAGAGAGCCAATGTTAAAAAACAAAAATGTTTACTGAGCCTTTTTGCTGCTGAAATTTGCAACTGTTATTTGAAAACATCCCTGTAAAAACATTCATATTACTTTGAGCTTTGAAAGTGTAAAAGTAAGTGGCTAATAGAATAAAAAATGTGTTTCGTTTGAATGAAACTATGAAATGTAACTTTAGCTAGGCGTTGACAACGTCAGTCACTAGGTGGCAGTTTTATTGCCTGAGCTGCCACATTAAGAGAATTGGACATTAGATAGGTACATATTTTTGTTGGATCTCACCAACATTTTTTATAGTCTTTCCCTTTCAACAAAGGTAGCTGACGAAACGCCCATCATGCTGGAGTATCGAGATTTTTTTTGTCCTAACTTTGCTCGAAAATAATTTATTTCGATAAAGATCTAAACTTGTTTTTGTATATTTCAGTTTTCGTTGGCCTAGACGTCTATGAGTATGCTTCTAATTAAAGTCATACAACTGGTGTATATTTCATGGTTTTCGTAATGGTACAATTTGAAAGAAAAATGTAAAAAAATAAGCAAATTTCTGCGTTATCTTTCATAATTATTGAAATTATCCTAAAATAATAGAAAACAATTACCAATACAGCAATACAGTCGAGAAAATTAAAATAGAAAGAAAATTTCTTAATTATTTTGGACCGTCCACTCACTGTTCTGACATGTGCAAAGCAGTTACCAAAATGAAGACTTACCTTATCTTATTAGAAGGACTAAGGTATATTAAGCATCAAAAATTAAATTTTAGAGGAGAATAAATTAAAAACTTAATTCAAAGCTATGAAACTTCAACTTAACATTAATAATAGAAAAACGAAAGAAAAGATTTTTCTTTTTAATGTTTCACTTGGTTTATTGTAAACTCTACAATTGTTTCGGTTTGTTAGACCTTTATCAAGAGTAATATGACTACTGACATTCAACTTAAAATTAGGACTTATAATATACATACTTGAGGTGTTATTGTAGGTTAGTGCGTGTGGGCGTATTGAAAAATCCAAATATTTGTCTATGATGATTGTCTCCTTAAAATCGATTTGGTCGTTTGTTATTGCTAAATTTCTTTGAAGTGCTTTTTTAATTTCTATTTGTTCTAAAAATGTTAATCTTTTCCCTTTATTTTGTGAGTGTAACAATTTTATACTATCAATTTCTAAACTATGTTGTGATTCTATACAATGGGTGCTTATACCTGTACATTTTCTCTTTTCTTGAATGCTTTTTACATGTTCTTTTATTCTTATTTCTAAATTCCTCCCTGTTTTACCTAGATAGAATGCATCGCATTCTTTACAGTTTATTTTATAAACTCCACTTTTCTTTAATAAATTAGTTTTCTCCTTATTGTTAATATTATTTAACACTAGCTATTTTTAAAAGTATAATAGGTAAAAGCTGTTACTGTTCAGCACATGACTTACAAGAAATTGTGTGGGAATGTAGAGTGATTCCATTTTTGCAAAATTGGAATCGATGCAGTTTAGCTTTTAAGTATAGAAATAAGTATGGAACAGCTGTAATTGAAGGATATTTAGCGTTTTTAAAGTTAATATCAATTAAAATATTAACTAATAAAAGAAAACTCTAACAGTAACAATTTATATTCAAAATGAACAATAACACGCAATATGACTAAATGAAAATATATATAATAAAAAAGATACAAAAACAGAAATACAAGTGACAAAAATTCATGAACAAGACAATGAAAATAAAACAAAAAAGAAAACAAAATGGATATAGACAATGTAGATCGTCGCTTGAATGCAGAACTAGTGTATGTCCATATTTGTCAAATATCGGTTTATGAGTGAATTAGATAGTTAATAGCCCGCTTATTTGGATGCAAAAGTATTGTAAGTACCGGCGATAGGTAGACCTCCCTACTTTACTATAATAAAATATGATGTTATACCTCGTCTCGCTTATGGTTGAGAGCAGAACTATGATAATTGAGGATGGTAGTGTATGTCTGAAGCATAAGGTGGACATCGCATAGTTCTGTTGTGTTTACGGTGGACATTATGTACCATACAGTGGACATACAATTCTTCTGCTTCATACCTACCATAACGTAGGTTCCTAATATGTATTGTTAACGTTCCTATAATGTTACTCATATGTAATATAGTTCATTCTACATGTATAATATAGTTTATTGTATTTTAAACTTAAATCCCTTAAGTCAGAACTAGTATAAGTCCATTACATTGAAAATGCTAACTCCATAATTACGGACTTGAAATAGTTTAGTCTTCCATAACTATTCTATGTCCATATTTTTTGTAAATTTCATATCTAAAGCTTTTGTGACCGTGACATTATTAAACTTGTTCAATTTTTACTTTAAAATAATTGTTACATTCTGCAATATTCAATCAATTTTCGTACAAATTAAAAAAATCGTCTCCTGAAAAATTTTATTTTAGGACTTATCATAGTTCTGCATTCAGGCGACGAGATAAACTTACAATCGCTGGAGCAGATTGTAGACTGTGTGTGTGTGGGGAGGGGGAGGGTATGTTTGGTTATTTAATTGAGTCGGGAAGGGAGTCAAGGTGGTCAATGTAGGTCTCTTTATGTTTGGGTTTGGATGATAGTGTTCGCGGTGGTTATGTGAGTGTGTGTGTGGTGACGGGGTTGTTTTTGTCGATAACTTTTAATGAATTTGTATTATAGAGTGTTGATACGGTTTGTGATGGGTGTTTTGTCGACGTTGCCGCAGAGGTGTTCCGAGGGGAAGAACCTACCAAGTCTGGCGGTTTTCCTTAAGATTGCTCTTTCAGCGGCAAGGATGTTGTGAAGTTGTAGGATATTTGAAATGGTGGTGAGAGAGGTTGCCTGGCAATCTATTAGAGGTCTGACGAAAGTTTTATATGTTATGTGTGAAGGAGTGTTTCGGTGCTGCATGATTGATTATTATGCCCGTTAACCAGTGATATGAGACTTGCGCGTTTCCGAATTCGATCGAGGGTAATTGCTAGGTCTTTGTATGGGTTCATAGTGTGAATGAGAGTTATACCGAGATATTTAATGTCTTTTTGTAGATATAGACAGGAAATTTACAGGGTATTTATACGAAACGGTTGTTAATAAAACAGATGCGATAGAAAGAAAAGTACTTAGAGTAAGAATGACGAGACTAGTTGTGAAAATATGTAGAATTGAGCGGATAGGACAGTACAGAATTCAAGAGAATACAATGGAGGGTAAAATCAGCTATTGGTAAGGGGTGCATGCAGGTACAATTGAATGCTAGGTAGAGGTAAGTGATAGCGATAGTGGATCAAAAGAATTTACTTAAAAAGGAAACAAAGCCAAGCACAATATAAGGAGTTCAGAAGTATACATTGAAATAATGATATTTAACAAACACAATAAGGAAAAATTAGAAGATTAGAAAAATAAATTTGAAATAACAAAAAATATTTACAAAAATTATGCGTTTACTGCCAGATATTTTAATGATGATTGTGTCTATGGAATACGAAATTCAACAAGTGGTTACATTTTCAGAATGTATGTCTTATTTCTTCAACTACACTCTCTGCTCAACCGCCTTCACCTAAAAACATTTTTTTATTCATCCTACTTTCTGCACACTTGTCTTTTCAATAACCAAAAATCCCCCCATGTACACAGTTAGCATTTTCAATCTGAAAAAGTTTGCTTAGTATCGTGCAAGGTCATCTTCACCTCCTCAACCTTCCTCTGAGCGACGGGTCGGATTATAATAGATTGTGAAATGTGGAGTTCTACTGGATCGATTAAGTATTTTGCAGTTTCTTAAAACGCTCTTATCAATACGATTCAATTAGATTAACTCATACCTTCGTAAGGCCTTTAGGCTTTTACAACGCATAAAATACTTCTGTATCAGAAAATACGTAATAGATGGCAATACAAAGCCTTTAAGTGGATGTTACATCAACTCGCTTTGCTGGAGTGGCTGCAGCTTGGTCAATAATTTACCCACACTCCTCTCCCAAACTCATCCCTTTCCCACAAGCAAACTTTTCGCCATTCCCACCTCCGGAATGAAATAACCTATGGATGGATCTCCCAACTCGAGGAGGGGTTTTAGTCGGTAGGCGCTTCGGCGAATTCGACACTATCCCCCTTCAAGGGGTTTCTTTTGAAGATTTCCCCTCCTCGAGGATAACTAAAACAAAAAGAATCAATAATTTACCGAGCGGCATGGTCTAATCGTCCAGAACATTGTTTAGCATTAGGGAAGTTACCGGTTCATTCCTACCTTGGACCATGTTTCTCTGTGGTTTTCTTGGATCATTTAGGCAAATGCTGGAGTAGCAATGTTTCACAGATAATCTTTTAATTCTATTCTGTCTTTATTTCGTCCGTCTCATATTTCTTCCCCCATCCACCACCCACCCATTCTTACTATTCCTAAAGGAGGCTGAACTGAACAGGGCCTTCCGCCCTACTCTCCGACTTTGCACTAGAGTGTAGGGCAGAGGGACAGTCCGTCTACCAACATTGGTAGGAATAATTTATCGATATCGCTTATTACGTGCTGATGAGATCTTACTTACCAATATCTTTGATTTGCTTTATTTTTCTTCATTACTAAAAATAAGTCAATAATTGTTTCATTAGTGCACTTATTAGCTGGAAGCTTTTAGTATATGTTTGAAGTACTTATATCAAACATTGAAATAAAAACGAAAAATTCTAATATCTTGAAATTTAATTAAGTTTACAACTTTTTATTTTTTTTACTTCAATCCATCTTTTAGAACTTAGAACAATTGTTGTATAAGCGCACTTCAAATTACCAATTCTTTATAGTTTATAGTATGTAACGTTTTTTTTCTATGAAAAATCCCGTTACTGAAGTTTTATTTATTTCGATTCAGTTTGTGTTTGTCTTGGTTCAGTTTTGTTGATTATTTCTTAATGTTGATCGACCTTCCGTCTTATCATCAAGGCTAACAACATTCGCGCAGGACTAGGCGATCGATGGAGGGATCGATGAAATTTTCCGGTCGGTGCTCGAGGTCTTCTTCCTCGATCCTTGAGACTGACGTGACGTGTATGTGTGTTTTTCTGTTGGTGTTCTGTGCTTGGTTTTGCGTGAGAGTTTTTTTGTGATCCACTTACCTTTGCATTTTAATAGTTCATGTAAAATTCATTCAAATTAATTATTTCTTTTAAAATCTTTTTTGCTATTCACTCAATATTTATTTTTGATGTAACTTTGATTAATTTTTACGAAATTTTCCTTATTACCACGTGGTCTCTTTTTTAAATATCTAACTGTATATTTGTAATCCTTTGGGCCTTTGTGGCCAATTTTTAAATTTTTTCATTTAATTAATTTTTCTCACCTTTTAATCTATATATTTTTAATAGTCAAAATTTTTTATGGTATCTGGGGTGTATCTTGAGTGCATGTTGGTTTAACGACAGACACCCCTACTCCTCCCTTTTTATCCGTTTTTTTTTAAGCATCTTCAATGCGAACAACTTTTTAACATTTGATTAATATTTTTTAGTTTTAGGAAATTTATCAGCACTTTTATTTGTGCCCTTATTTGTCAGCCCATTGAAATTTTCTTAGAATAGGTTCCGGTTGGATTAGGGGGCTGGGATTAAAGGGTAGGGGTGAAGACATCCTGAAACTATTTTACAAAGGCAAATAGACGAAGCTCTAGTTTCCAACTAGTCTCAATAACCAGTTAGAGGCCGATAAATCCCTGCAGGCGGCCCCCTGAAGATTAAAAGGTTGGTTCATGAAGCTATTTCGCTGATATCCTCTTGCCTCACAACACAGCACGAGAAGTCCCCGACTATACCCTGAAACCAGCTTCCAGTCCCTACATTGGAGCAGGGAACTCTTCTTTTTGGTGGGCTACATGTGTTATTGTAAGTTTTGTTGTTTTTGTTGTGTGTCATTTTTTGTTAATATACTCTTCAAGTTTTTTTTGTTTTTTTTTTAAGAGAGCTTCGAGCTCTCTAAAGCTACAGGATTCTGCCGGAACCACTGATGCACTACCCGGTGCCCAATAAAGTTGTCATTTCTTTTATTCTTTTCTTTGTTTGACAAAGTGGCGCCCGAGCACGTTTTCTTTTTAATATTTCATGATAATTAAATTTTTTTAAACAAACTATTAATAATTTCAAAACCCAAGTAATAGTTTTGTTAAATTGGCGCGGCACGAGCAGGGACCTGAAGAATCCTCATTGCAATTTTTTTCTTGTATTTATTGTAACTGGTAAACAAAATTTGTTTGTGTTTAATTTTATATTTTGTGCATTATTTTTGCATTTCCTGCATTTAACTTTGTGTAATTTATCTTTGATTACTTTTGTAACAGTTTGAAAACATTTGTCTGTTTACTTATCTTATATCTTTTAAATTTGTTTGTACAGTTTCAAACTTGTGTAAAATTTTAGGTATTTGTTTTGCAATATGGATGTATTCTCTATTAATCCTCTGGTGATTGTCTAATCCTTCCTTATGATGACGTATTAGACGAAACTACAGTGAGTCAAAACCTGTAGTCGACTTGGAAAACTTGGATGCGTATCGTGAGTTTGGCTAATTCCTGCAGTATGTAAGTGATTAGAGATACCATACAAAATCATACTTTAATTGAGTTAACTTCTGTTAAATTTATTTGTTTTTGAAATTATGTACAATTACTTAGAAAAGAGAGCCAAGAGATTTTTTTCATGTAAATTGAGGCCAAGTAAAATTGGCAAGTTATTTCGTAATTTGAGTATTTTACATGCTGAGTTGCATTTGAAAAAGATTACGTTAACTAAAGTTTGTAATTCAAATGCTTACTACCTTTTTTTGTCTATTAGTATATTAAATAGTCGACTAACTGATACGTCATCACTTATAATTCCTGTTAATTCTTCTTTATTGGTTAAGGTCGTGTCTACTCCACGTTTAATTTCTGCTTCAGGTTCCAGGAATGATGTTCTTGTATTAGGAATAATGTTGGTTTAGGAAACTTAGGATTTTCAAATTTTCTGGACAATGTTTTGGTACATTCATTTTTGTTCAGATATTGAGACTTGTTCAGTTAAATCTGCTGATCCAGACGTCGCTGTAGCTCACGATCCAATAAATCTCTTTTCTTTTGGAGCAGCTCCTCTTCGTGTTTGTTTTCATACATTAGTTATGTCAGTGCCAAGGATTGTTGTCCTATCTCTTTCTTCTTCGATTCTCACACCTTGAGTGAGGGGTGCTATCAGCTCTCACTACATGTATGATGTTGGTCAGGAGTCCCTCTGTTCCCTTTTTAGACTCTTGTTTGCTTCATGCATGTGAGTAAATTTGTCTTTGTCTCTAACATGATTCCAGTAATTTTTTCCTTTTCTCGTGCTTTCCTTCAGTAGTGCATCTGTGAGTGCATGGGACAACCCCATCGCGAGTTTTTTTTTAGGGGCATGAATCGGCCAAAGGTTTTGGGTTCGTAGCGTATGCGTGCCTTAGGGGTAATCGGGCTCACAACCAGAGTGAATGAGGTTCTGTCTCCCCTTCGAAGAGAGTTTCCCTTGTGTGTGCGTATCTTACTTCCTTTCGTACTCATTATCATATTTTTCGATCATAATTTGCCTATAACAATTCCTGGCTTCATTTCCCAAGTTCACCTCTGGAATTTACTACGTTTCACTTTCGTTTTTCGCCTTCTCAATCCTAATACTTTCAGGTCATTTTACTTCGGGCTGGAACCCCAACTGTACACTTTTTTACTGTTATTTGGCATTTCGTAGGAAATGGATATCAGTTTTTCAGGTCTTTCTTTCTTTCTTGCTTAGGTTCCCGAGGGGTCTTACCGTCTCTTTTCAGTCATGTAGTACCTGACTGCATACTGGAATAAAAGAAAAATTTTTCTGAACTTATTTTGGCCGTCCCCTTTGTTGTTGTTTTCTTTTTACTGTTCCCTATGTAGCTCTTGTAATGCCCTGTTTTGGCTCATGGTAGCCTCCCTTGTCTTACGTATGGCTTTAAGCCAATTAATTTTTTATTTTTTCGTTTCGTTTTATTCCCGAGTAGGAAAGTTTTCAGTTTACGTTTTCGACTTAAGTCGGGATAGTTCCACCGTTAAGTTTCATTCTAGTTTAGAATGCATTTTTTACAGCTAGGAACGTAGATTTATGTTTTTGAATTTTATTTTCACTTTCAAGTGATTTTTTCGTTTTTTGTTGGTGCTCGATGCACATGCCTTTGAGTTTAGTTTACTGATTTTGATTTTTGATGGTTGTTACCCTTTATTCGAGCTAGTTGCTCTATGAGTGCGATGTTTATGCGATGTGATTTGGTATTGCATTTTGACTTGCAGATAGCTGCAGTTTTCGATTATTGAGTAATCGTTTGTGCTTTTGATTAGGTGCAGTTTATATTCATGCACTTATTTTGGTGCAGTTTAGTTTTTTTGCACTTGTTTTAGTGCAGTTTAGATTTTTGCATTTGTTTTGGTGCAGTTGATTTGTTGTTGCACACTATTGGTGCAGTTTAGATGCATTTTCCCTATGCAGGGTGGTTTCTTATCCAGTTTTGATGCAGTTGTGCATTGCGCATGTTTGAGTGCAGTTTTGATGCAGTTAGGTTTTTTGCTCAATAGTGAGTGCTATGGTTTCCGGATGCGGAATGTATATCCGTTTTCAGGTTTGAGTCCTGATATAGTGTTTTGGGCTTTAGGCCTATTGTTAGTGTTTGAGTTTTGCATTTGAGATGCAGTTTTGGGCTTTAGGCCTTTTGTTGGTGGCTTTGCATTTTGCATTTTAGATGCAGTTTTGGGCTTTGGGCCTGTCTTTGGCGGTTATGAGTTTTGCATTTTAGATGCAGTTTAGGGCATTAGGCCTATTCTTAGTGTGAGTTTTGCATTTTAGATGCAGTGTTGGGCTGTGGGCCTATTTCTGATGTTTCAGAATTTTGCATTTTAGATGCAGCGTTGGGCTGTAGGGGCTGTAGGCCTATTTCTGGTATTTCAGAGTTTTGCATTTTAGATGCAGTGTAGATTGCGAATTCTTCTATGGTGAGAGAGCGAAGTTTTGAGTGCTGTTTGCACATGAGATTTGACTATGTGATTTTCATTGCGTGATTTAGAGGTGATTAATCTCTTGAGTTTGTTTGCCAGGGTATGGTACCAAATTTGCCGAGTGCAAAAATTATTTCGTGCGTTGGCTATAATTACCCCTTACGTCTGCTATAGGCGCTTACATAGTAAGTGCAGAATATTGAATGCCGTTCTTTTTAATTTATTTTCGTTTGCCTTGGGCGCTTGATTATAAGTGCTATGCATATTAAATGAAGTTTTAGTTTTCGTTTTCCAATGCAGTAGCATTGTCTGGTCGAATTGACCAATAATTTTCGTTTAGTTAGGCAATTAGCCTCCATTTTTTATATTTAGTAATTGTCTGTTTGAGTTTAAGTTCCTCGATTTTTTTTTTGGATTAGATTCGTATTAGATTTTTGGTTCCCTTTCTTAGCTCTCGTACCTTTATTATGTTTTCCGTTTTTGATTTCTGGTAGGCTGGCTATCAGTCCTCTTTTTCCTGGTAATAGGGGTTTGTAACGTTTTTTTTCTATGAAAAATCCCGTTACTGAAGTTTTATTTATTTCGATTCAGTTTGTGTTTGTCTTGGTTCAGTTTTGTTGATTATTTCTTAATGTTGATCGACCTTCCGTCTTATCATCAAGGCTAACAACATTCGCGCAGGACTAGGTGATCGATGGAGGGATCGATGAAATTTTCCGGTCGGTGCTCGAGGTCTTCTTCCTCGATCCTTGAGACTGACGTGACGTGTATGTGTGTTTTTCTGTTGGTGTTCTGTGCTTGGTTTTGCGTGAGAGTTTTTTTGTGATCCACTTACCTTTGCATTTTAATAGTTCATGTAAAATTCATTCAAATTAATTATTTCTTTTAAAATCTTTTTTGCTATTCACTCAATATTTATTTTTGATGTAACTTTGATTAATTTTTACGAAATTTTCCTTATTACCACGTGGTCTCTTTTTTAAATATCTAACTGTATATTTGTAATCCTTTGGGCCTTTGTGGCCAATTTTTAAATTTTTTCATTTAATTAATTTTTCTCACCTTTTAATCTATATATTTTTAATAGTCAAAATTTTTTATGGTATCTGGGGTGTATCTTGAGTGCAAGTAATAGTTTTGTTAAAAGTAAAACGAAATTAAAGTCAAAGTGAAAGTTGAAGCGCAGAACCCTTCACCATCGCACGGTTAAACAAACAAAGATAACGGTAAAATATTTTTTTTTTAGAAAGTAATTTCTGACGACGGATTTATCCTTCAAGTAACTATCTAAAAACTTCTTGGAACGTTTTTAAGTAATTCGGTTTTCGGACGAACGCCAACCAGCCCGTCCACCGTCACCATTATTATCTTTATATTGTTTGATGGCAACGACTTTTCAAGTTAATTTTTTTCCACTACCAATTACTTCCCGGAATACGTTCGCGAGAAGTGAATAAACTAACTGTATTAGTGCGGAACACTTACATATATTTACGACGGTTACACATACACCTGTACACATAATATACACATAAGATTTTATTCCGTCGATAGAAGAAGGAACAGCGACGACCAACAGGTGGCAAATGTAATCAATTTGGCACTTGAGAAGTCATATTTATTTTAGTAGGTACGACCGCGGCGAAATGAACAGTAACCGCGGGCGAAGAAATACAAATAATAATTATCAGGACAGCCGCTCAATTATAATTATTGTAAGCTAGGTCCGACCATCAGATTAACGGAAAAATATTAATGGAACGTAAAACTCCTGGTAACTACAAACAGTAATAGCAAAAAACGTCTATTTATCACACAGTTACAGTTAAGGTGGGAGAACAATTATTCTCGCAAAAATAACCAAGAGTAGAAGTAAGCTAGACGTAAGTGCAAAGTTAATCAAAAGTTTTTTTTGTAGGTTTAATGTAAGGTGGTGGTAGACACAACATAAGGAACTTAAAGTGGGTGGCAGCAGGTGTTGAGCCACCCAAATTATGATTGGTTTACGTGCAAAGCATTGCATTTGGAGTTCTCTAAATACAACAGATGCATAACCTAGACTTCAATAATCGTTGTACATAATGTCGGCACTGTCAGACGCCACGAATTTGGTCGTAGGTCATTATCAGCATATAAAGGGTTTTTGCAATTTTTTACGGATTTTCAGTGAATTGTATTGACTTACGACACTGCTTATTCCCAAACTACTATTAGCGCCATCCAATGTTGGATATAGGTAGCAAAGTTTACGTTCTAAATTCGTACATACAATGGCTTGTCAAGTGTTTGCTCATAGTGGTCGTGCCCTTTTACCATTTTTTGCACATTTTTAGTGATCTGCGTTGACCTACGATATTACTTGTTACCAGCTCACTGCCATCCAACGTCGTCTATAGCAAACTTTACGTTGTTAAAATATCGTACACCCCTTTGATTGGTACTTCGCATCTTCAACCTGTTATCCAAGAGCATCATTACGTTTCCTTCCGAATCCTGGTCAAAGAGAAGAAAAGAAGCTCCTCTCCCCCGCAGGCGAAATAAAGTTTTGAGTCTGCAAACTTTCGAACATAATGTGTCAAAGAATTTTAATAAACCAGAAAACAGAGATGAGTCTGCTATAATCTAATGATGTAATTTATGATAAGGTGTATTCAGATGATTGACAGATTGAGCCTATGAATTTGTATCCTCTTCTGTCTATCGAAATATAGTAAAAACAATATTGTGGTTTTCTATGGTTAGATATTAGTGAGTCCTACATTCTGCTATGGATACCATTCCCTAATATCCTTGCTAAAATCTGGTGATTGTTTGGGTAAGTCTATCTGATACTTTATTAGTCTTTTAAAGAACTCTCTTTAATACTGATTGCATAATTACTTATAAGGGTTGAACCCGTTCTAGATGTTTCTGAATGCGGGTACCTACTAGATAATTTTGGCCTGCTTTGTTATACTAACTTAATTTCGGGAACCCACTACATACCTTGACTCTTCTTTACGTATGCTGTGCGGACTATACATTTAATACATAAAATGCAGAAAATCATTCATACATTACTACTGATTATTTAGACGTAAACTTTCAGTTTAATGGAAAGTTGTATGTGGGGATGGCTTAATATCATGACTTGAAAAACTATATTGCTTTATAAATTCTTTTCCAATATCTTTTAAAAAAGAGGGGGGATGTTAGTAAGCCCCTATAGACTGGTTGATAGGGACGCTTTTGATTACAAATAAGAAATATTTTTTTCCAAAGCTTGGAAACAATACTTGAGTGATGTAGGCTTTCGTGACCGAAGACGATATGGAGATCTGATTGGGGTTCGTTGGCCAGACGTTTCGTCATCAGCTGCGGATGACATCTTCAGTGGTTTTTCTGTCGTAGTACTTTACTCGTCGTTGCTGACGCGGCGCCGCCACGAGTACTTCGACCAATCAGCCAACCACAAGCCAATGCAACGACGAGTAGAGTACTATGACAGCAAGCCACTGAAGATGTCATCCGCAGCTGATGACGAAACGTCTGGAAAACTTACCAACCTAGACCATGGCCAACGAACCCGGAAAGATCAAACCTCCACATTGGAAACAATACTGTTCATATTTAGTTTGTAATCGTTTCTAAATTCATTCGAAAATGAAGTACAACCGATTTTTGTTAGTTATAGCCTGGGTGTTCGTTAATAGTATCGTCGGTAATTGAATGTTTTGTTCTTTACAATCAAAGTAAGATTTTAAAAGGTTTGACTGTATTTGGTATTCTATGGTTCGATACTTAGGATGAACGGATTACAATGAAATTGGTTTACAAAGTAGATATTAGGATAGGCAATAATTAAAATATTTAGTCTTTAATAACAAGAAGTCAGCATTATAAAAATTATCTTTGTAACTGTACTATTTTGTACAACATTATTATATTGTTTAAGTAATATTCAATTACTTATTAGTGGGTTCATATAGACATATATATTAGAGAATGAGACAAAAATAATACTTGCGAAATAATTATTTTTTGCCATTTGTTTTTCGGTCCAATGATTACCACCTTGTAGACTTGTAGAGCTGTTCTAAGATTTTAATTTAGTCACTTCTAGCTACGCTTCGTAGCTTTGAACTGCAACCAATCCGTATCATATACCATTCGCTGGTAAAATACCGTACAATATGTGTTGTTAACAATTAAACAGAAATAAACAGTTACAAATCACCCCTCCTTACTGCAAATTTTATTAATTTAGGTATGGGGTATAAATACAGTAGGGACCCGATTATCCGGACCTCAGTTACACATATTCGAGATTATCCGAATTACAAAATTTATCTCCAATCTTTTGAAAAAGATTTATATTTGTTGATTTTAATAAGTTTTATTTATTTTATGTGATACAAAATCGCTTTTCTTCACAGGTACATTAAGTTATGCCGTTTCTCGATTATCCGAATGACTTACAATAACAGTTAGTCCGGGTGATCGAGGCTCTACTGTAGTTGTAGCATTGTAGCATTTAGTAACTGAACTGTGTAGGTATCTTATGATTATGGCCTCAAAAATAAAACCTGTGAAATTTGTTCAATGTTTTTACAAGTAAGAAATGGTTGTAAACAGAAATGACGTTTCAAGTACCTGATTCTCAGATCCGAAGATAGACTTAATAAGGATTATTGTTCCTTAACGTTGATACTACACACTACATAAGTTTCGAATCTTTTTCATTTAATGACGATGTTAGTCGTTCAAATCAATAATCTAATGAATCTTCTGCAAGCTTTATTAATCTGCTGTCACTTTAAAAAATTTAGACAGTAGTTTAAAAACGTTTACGTCAGTGTTTTCAAATGCTGTTGTAAAGAAGGTTCCATTATAACACTTTTGCTCAAAGATGGTCTCAATAATGATTGCGGTCTCGTAATAATATCACTAAATCAAGTTTACAGGTCTTAATTATATTCAAAGTTTAGTACTTCAACCGCCACCTCACAAGTACTAATATAATAAAATAAAAACACCACTACGGATATAGTTTTCGTACTTTTCCTGGATGTCCTTCATATAGAATTTTCAATATTTCCCCTTGCAGAAAGGCTGGGATCACCACTCACAAGTAATTTTTTTTTATTGCACCACTGTGCACATTTCACCATACAATGGCTTCCTCAGGTGGAAGAAGTATTATAAAATTACACTAGAAAGAAAAAAAGAAACTTGGGTGTTTCATTTCCACCAATATTGGTGGGCGGGCTGTCCCCCCCGGCCTACACTCAAAGTCGGGGGGGGGGGGGGTAGGGCGGAAGGTCCTCTTCAGCCTCCTTCAGGAATCGTGGGAATGGGTGGGTGGTGGTGTGGGGGAAGAAAGATGAGACGGACGAAATGAAGACAGAAGAGAAGTGAAAGACTATCTGTGGAATAATTACTACCCCAGCATTGGCCTAAATGATTCAAGGAAACCACAGAAAATTTGGACCCGGAATCGAACCGGTGACCTCCCGAATGCTAAGCAATGATCTAGACCACTAGACCATGCCGCTCGGTCAAAAAAATTACACTAAATTACAAATTACTTTTATACTAGAAGCATGAGGTGGGGAGAATTTTTCTGAGCAATAAACTGCAGGTTAAGTAATGGGAAATGATTGACATCTAGTTAATTGTTTGAAATTAAGCCTACCCTATTTAATTTATTGATTTCGAGACTTTCAAATAAGTTTAATTTTAGACCTTTCTTTTCGGTGTGTAAAATTTTTAAATTTTCGTCAAACCTATGAGAACTTTCTATTGTGGGTTGCGTATGTTGAATTACATTTTTTTTTTTTTTGAACCTTTAGGTGTTAATTTATTCTTTCTCTAAAGCGTCTACTAGTTTGACCTATGTAGGCTATGTTACAACTTCCACACATATCAACTTGTATTTAGATCCTTTATCTGATATATCTTTTTTTTTGTTTTTAATATATTTACTTAAAGAATTACTTGCTATAAAAGAAATTACAGCATCTGTTACATCTTACTTTACCAGAAATATCACCTAAGAATGTAAGCGATTGATAATTACAATGTATATTCTTAACTAAAGGATATTTATACTAAATTTAAGGTTTTTCTTTGTAGTTTTTTGTTTAACAGGTTAGTTACAATTGATGTATGGTAACTATTATTGATAGCGATTACATTTATGCCATTTAATTCTAGGTTATAATCTTTTGATACCAAAATAGGATACAACTTTTTGCATTTAGTATTGTAACGTTTTTTTTTTTATATGAAAAATCCCGTTACGAAAATTTAACTTATTTCTATTCAGTTTGTCTTTGTCTTGGTTCAGTTGTATTGATTTATTCTTAATTTTGATCGACCTTCCGTCTTATCATCAAGGCTAACAACCTTTGCGCAGCACTACGCGATCAATGGAAGGAAGGATAAAAGGATCGATGATTTGTTTCGGTCGGTGCTCGATGCTCGAGACGTCTTCCTCTACCTTTTATATCGACCAGACGTGTTTGTGTGACTTCTTCATAGTGTTTTGTGATTGATGGTGAAAATTTCTGTTTCTTAACCAGCTACCTTGTCCATTTGTTGTTTTAAATTCATTTAAATTAATTATTTCTTTTAGTTAATTTTTGCAGTTTATTCAATTTTTTTTTTGCCACGAGGCACTTTTAAAATCCTCAAATATCCTGGTAATCTTTTTGGCCTTTGAAGTAAATTTGTAATTTCTCACCCTTTTTTATATATATTTTTAATAAAATTCAAATTTTTTTGGTATTTGGGGTGTACGTTGAGTGAGTGAAGTTTTCGTTTGACTACGGACACCTTTGATCCATCCTTTATCCCCCTTTTTTTAAGGCATCTTCAATGCCACCTTTTTCTAATTTTTTTATTAAAATAAACTTATTTTTAGGAAATTTATGTTTATTACTACCATTAGTTCCAGCCCATCCAGGTTAGCGTAGTATCCAGTAGGACTGAAAAGCTGAGAGTAAGGGTCGGGGTGAAGACAACTTCAGAAAAATAATCTAACCGGACTAAGGGACTCCAAACTCCCATTTTAACCTCAGATGAGCCGAATAACACCTGCAGGCGGTTCCTACAATTTCAAATAGTCCTTGGAGTTACGAGGAAAATCGTCTGACCTTTTACTTGTTTGGAAAGTCCCCTTCAAGGTCCTGAAAATAGCAGTAGTCCCTATGTTGTCGCAGGGTGTAATTTTTTTTGGGCTGGTATTGTGTGTAAGTGCTTTTTTGTTGTAACCTAACCTAACTCTTCAACCTAACCTAGCCTCAGATGAGCCGAATAACACCTGCAGGCGGTTTTTACAATTTCAAATAGTCCTTGGAGTTACGAGGAAGATCGTCTGACCTTTTACTTGTTTGGAAAGTCCCCTTCAAGGTCCTGCAAATAGCAGTAGTCCCTATGTTGTCGCAGGGTGTAAATTTTTTTTGGGCTGGTATTGTGTGTAAGTGCTTTTTTGTTGTAATTCTTCTAATATACTCTTCAATTTTTTTGGTGTTTTTTTATGAGAGCTTCGAGGTCTCACAGCATCAGGGTCCTTCAGGAACCACCACTGCTCTACCCTACTCTAACTTATTTTTATTGTTTTACACAACAATAACTAATAACGTTAAAGTATAAAAATTATAAGTATAGTTTTGGAAACGGTGTGTTCAGTACTTTTGTAAATGTCTTTTCTATTCCACTAGTTCGTTAATGATCTATTAATGATATAGACTATAAATGACTTTTTGTTACGCCACTGACTGGTGAAATTCAGCAAATCGCTTCGAATCTACTAATAGAGAAACATGAGTCGACTAAAAATAGAGAAACTTATTTCGTCCTTCATTGTGCAAAAAAAGCAAGTTGCGTGACAGCATAAAGATTTAAGATGCACTGATACCGTTTGTGATCTGGAACGCCTCCTAGTTAAGCCTACACCTGAACTGCGTGCTACACCTACAATTCCCCCTACACGCTATAAGTACACATATAAATATACATTGTAGATTAACGACTTGGAGAATTCTCGCATCGTATCTCTTTATATTTTAATATTGTCTATTCATGCATACATTAGCATCGGAAAACACGCACACTCCATGCACACTGTCACCTACTACTTCACTCACCTTTATAATACTTACATACAGGTATACCTACTTGTTGGGAGCCTACCGCGTCCGTAAGCCGATTAAAATAGCATTGTCAATCATACTGTTACTGTAACATTTTTTAAACGGGTTACAAAACAGGCCGCTCTATATATTTATATATCTGTATATGAGTAGTAGGTATATTACATAGACACAGAAACGAACTTGCGTTATGTTAAGGAATCGTATTATACATATTTGTATAATAATTAATTATGAATTCAACTCGGCTGTGATTAGATCTGTGGTCGTTTAATTATTTTAAGTAGTCGATTTAGAAAGCATTTTCGTCGTTTTATTGTTCTCGACAACCGCCGACCTTAGCATCTTGAGATTAATAAGTCCTGAAGTACAGTACAGCTTGTCACAAAAATTAGTAAAAATGTTACCCTTATGGCATTCTAGCTCCTTCCAGTAACAATTTTCTCTTTAGATCAGTAATTTAACACATCCATGCAGTAAGACTGCGCGACCAACATTGCAATCATAGATGTACATGGGCAACGCATAATTATTACAGACACAAGCAGGCAGACAAAAAGCAAGTAGCAAGAAACTGAAATTAAAAAAAAGAAACATAAAATAAAAGAATGATTTTCAAGCCGATAAAAGTCTGGTTACCTGACGGAAAATAAGTTCTTAGTTATAATGCACATCCGATATTTTCAATTCTTACAATTTGTTAACTATGTTTAACGAATCTAGAAGTAGTACACAGTTAAGGATATTGCCAAAGACAATTGTTATAATTGAATCTAACAAGTGATAAATTAGTCAATACAATTAAATTTAAAGATATCGTTTCAAGATCTTCTACATTTTTGAAAAGGCACCAGGTTATCAAGCCACATGAACTAAAATTTACTGGAGGATTCGAAGATATGTATCGGAAACTACGTTTTCTAATAGCCTATGCATATTTCAAACTCTAACCCTGTATAAACTCTCGAAACTGTTTCTAAATAAAGAAAAAAAGAATTATTGGACAAACAAAATGTTCTTTTCTGGTTAATTTCAAAAAACATTTAATTCATACTAAGTTTGAAGGTAGATAGAAAGATCCATTTTGCTACCCCAAGTATTGTTAAGTACTAATAAATCATAAGATCAAGGTCCTATACTTAGCTCTTCCCTGGTAAGTTCTAATATAATTTGATTCTGTATTGTAGTGTCCGAACGAAAGTTCGGTTTCGGTCGAGTTTCGGCAAAAAAACGAGTTTCAGTTTAGTTTCGGTTTCGGCGGCAAACCTGCCGAAACTACGACCGAAACCGAAACTGCATTCGGGACAAATTTATTCAGACAGAAGAAGCAATCTGCTAGGCGAAAATGTTGATAAATTATTGTTTCTTGCCAATAATATAAGATTGTTTAACTATGAATATTATTAAGAAATAACAATTACAGATACCTGCTTGAAATTATTAGTATCTAGTCGTCGCGTTTTGCAATATTACGATTACAATTATTTTATAATTTAGTCGTTTAGCTTCTGTTTTTTGTTGAAATGTCATACAAAATGACGAATTAAGTTTAGAAAAAGTTAATTTGTTCTTAAGATGAAAGTGATTTATGTTGTTTTCTTTCTAACAACTTAAATAAATATTTAAGTTATTAAAAAAATGAAGACTGGAAGAACTTTGGTCCTTTGGTGGTTGTTGTAGAACGAACAAAATAGCTCAAACCCCAACGCCAAAACACGACACTTTAGTTGTCCGAAGCAGTTTTCGGTAACAAGGTTATCTTCTTCAGGAACTGAAGTGAACTAAACCTAAAAGAGAACTAATCCTAATATATACTGAAAGTTG
The DNA here is from genome assembly GCA_029378335.1 of Agrilus mali. Taxonomy (NCBI): domain Eukaryota; kingdom Metazoa; phylum Arthropoda; class Insecta; order Coleoptera; family Buprestidae; genus Agrilus; species Agrilus mali. The sequence continues at coordinate 16,108,937 of CM055659.1, forward strand.
TTAAGGTTCAGTGAACATGGTTCAGCAGCAATAGTAATGATGTTCAATGGACCTTGACAATAACAAAAAAATTATTAAACTAGACTAAATAGCGGAGATCCAGGGATAGGACCCTTGTCATTGTTAAGTAAAATTTGATTATTTTTACAAATATATAAACTTTCAAAACTATCTAGTAGAAAATTATTCCTAACTTTCTTAACTAATTTAAGATTATTAATATTAATATTATGTTCTTCAGTAAGAATATGTTGGGCAACACTAGATTTTTCGGCTCTACCAAACCGTGCATGAGCTAAAAATTTATCCCAACTAAACCTAATCTAACTGTCTAACTTAAATTTGTGAGTTGGAGCTCAATTGCCTCGTATGGAATCACTTTTTATTTTCATTTTTAAAGTTGATAATGATATAAAAACTCACAATAATAGTAGACTGTGTCTTATTCATTACCTACTAGTTACACATTTGTGAACAACTGTAGATACGTGTACGAATGATTTTCGGCGTTCCTAAATATTTACATAATATGACAAAGTTATGCAACTAATTAAGCTAATCTAAGTCAAACTTAATCGGGCACGAACACAGTGGTAATATAAACCGACTAATGTTCACACTGACAGGTGCTTGTAGCCACGATTTTTGCGTATGCGTATGTAATGCATATGTACTATTATGTATGTCTGGTATAACCTTAATCGTCGCCCCTATTCTGTACATGTAATTTTGCAAGAACAACTAGCTATAACAACAATGTCAATTAAAACTGTTGTCATTTGTTGTCGTCGTATAATTAACAAATGGTTGCAAGCATTTTTCCACCATAATGGGTTGTAATAAATAGTAAGTACTACAAATAAAATATGACATCAACTACTTTAAATACATAATTCATACAATCCTCAGTCAAATTTTGGCCGTTTTCTTTAGAAGATAAGAGGAATACAGTAAAACATTATTTATCCATGAGGAACCTGATAAGAAATACATGGCATCCCTCTTTCTTTCTGTTATAGTTCGTTTACAGTAAAAAAAACTACCTTATTCTTATTGTGACATGTAAGCAATGGCAGTATGACGTTAGGCAACCCATCATACAGCAATGCCTGTATGGTGAGTTATCGACTGTCAACTGTTTAACAAAAAAGCTAGAAGATATCGAAGAGAACGTTCGAGAATCGTCCGACCCTATAAATAAGCGGACATGACGGCGCAGATGAAACGCAAGGAGAAGCCAAAAAGTGTTGAGATGAGTAGTGAAAAGTGAAACTGTAAATGTAGTTGTAAAAGGTTACTTAGTTTAAATAAATTGTTTGGAGTTGTTTTGAGTTCAAATAACGTGAAAATATGTATATTTTCAAGATTATAATTTCCATTGGAAAGAGTAATTTTTATATTGCCGAAGTCCCTCAATGTTACCCTCTTAAATCAGGAATTCATGGGAGGAATTGATATTTTATTAGAGATTATTATTAGACAATGCACCTTCTTTTTCTCTTTCTTGTCCTCACTCCAGACTCTTTCTCACATCTTCATCCCTTCTAATTTTCTTCTTATCATCAAGTGTTCTATATTTGAATGGCCATATGTAAATAGTTTTACTGTTTATGTAATTTATGCGTAACAACAGTTTTTATAGATACTTGTTATACTATTTTAATTTAGATACCTTACTTTTAACAAAAGCTTGAATCCCTCTTTCAGCAGGGAAATTCAGGAACCCACTTACTGAACTCCAATGGCACTTTTGTATTTCTTTGCTTGGTAGAGTGGCGCCCGACATTCTGCTGACGTTATTTATAACTTGAATCAATGAAGGCTCTATAAAATATAATTCCGTTGAATTGAATAGCGAAAAACAAAATCCACTGTCCAGGTCTTCAGCAGATTACCGAGCAAACTCAAAACTATTAAACTTACAAACTATTAAATCAAAAGTTAGACTTTGGATTAAAAACGGTTTATTAAAATAGAATCGCAGCATCTGACATGAGTTAAATTTTTCTCGGTTATTTTCCTTTATTTCCATAAGTATAAACTTTTCTCTCAATTTCCTCTTCTTTATGCTACTGCTGTGTACAGAGTTATTCAACTCTAGATGAAGAGACTTTCAGCACAACCCCAGCGATGGGCATCACGCCCACGCTACGTTCCCTTAGGATGCCAACCACAGTTGTTAGCGAAACGTCGGATAAGAAACTTCTTTGGTGTTCTCACCGAAGGAGAAACAATCCTAAACCACGGCCATCAAGCCCGGTTTTCACAATTTCTTCTAATGACGCGGGCCTAAGTCTTTTCATTATTCAACTCTCCTTGCAGCATTTGATGCATATTGTTGGCAGGCATTAATTAAGTTTAATTATAGCAAGTTTTGTTTAAATTATATAATTATTACTTTTGTATTTCTATAATTATGTATTATACTTGGTGGCAATCATATACATACATAAATTAAAGTTAAAACAAAATTGAATTACCACATAAAGAAGCCACATTGTGGCGAAACAATTATTGTGGAACAAATACTGTAACTCAAATTTGGTTTTTTTCTTTTATTCAAAACTTATTTATTTATTTATATAGTTATTTATTTATTTGCGACTAGGGTATACAAAAATATTCATAGGCAACCATTTGTTTTATTGTTATTTTTTTTTTATTATGGCACTTTTTTACTTATAGTTTTTAAGTCTTTTTACTTTCTTTGTATAATATCTAGAATATTACTATAAGCACCACCCCAGGCAATTTTTCCATAGCTTATTATGGTATGAAAAAAGGCATAATATATTTTTAATAGGATATCCGGCTGCATGTAATTAGAAATTCTATAGAATATGATAATAATAATAATTAATAATAATTTGTTTTTTTTTATTGTCATCAGTATGTTTGCCCCACTTTAAATTATAATCAATTAGTAATCCCAAATACCTACAGTTTTCGACTCTTTTTTTTGCTTATCTTGAATAGTAATATTTAAGGTTTTTTGCACACTGTTATCACAGTAATTCCCGAACGTTACAAAAGTTCTTTTTTCTATATTAAGCAAGATATTTCTTAATTCTTATTTCTTTATTCCAAGAATTATCTGCATTGCAGTATCATCAGCATATGCTATAACCGAACCATTAGACACAGTTGTTAGGAAATCATTTACATACAATACAAATAACAAAGGATCTAGAATGGTCCCTTGTGGAACCCCTAAATCTATTGTACTGAACTTACTGTTAGTTTTTCCAACTCTGACTTTCAGCAATCTTTTATCTAGGTAGCTTTTTATTAGATTGTAAGCGTTATGTCTGATACCGTATCTTCTATAACTTTTCTAATAAAATATTGTGATTAACCGTGTCGGACGCTTTTTCCAAGTCAATAAAAGTAATCGCTAAAGGTTTGCTTTTGTCTAAATCAGGGGTGAGCAACACGCGGCCCGCGGGCCGCTTGCGGCCCGTTAAACATGTTTGCGCGGCCCGCCAAGCTTTTCTAAAATTATCGACTTTCTCCCTTCAATATACTGTTATAAAATTACTTATAATAAAATGGTAGTACCGAATAATACTGATTTAAAAAATGTGTTTTTCTTAGTAAACATCGAAAATTTTTATAAATCTTATGTGAGCCCCGAGAAATTTCCGCTTTTGACGAAAAATGCAAAGTAAATGATGTCTCTGTTCGGAAGTACGTATCCTTGCGAACAATTATTTTTTAACCATGAAATTAATCCAAAATGACCACCGAGATCAATTAGAAAGCTGCGTACATGTAGCTCCCTCATCAATTCTGGCTGATGTTGATCAGCTTGTATAAAAAAACAGTGCCAAATTTCTCATTAAACATTTCAAGTAAATTCGTTTTTCTGTTCTTTTCTTGTTTGCTTTTATGTTGCATTAAAATTTGTATATGAAATCTTAATTTTTTTTTTATTTTATATTTCCTATTCTAATGTTTATTATAAATAAAGTTTAAATTGGCCCGTTGATTAAAAAGGTTGCTCACCCCTGGTCTAAATCATATATTAATTAAGTGATGTAGCCAAGTGCATTCTTTGTTCCTTTACCCTTAATGAAACCAAATTGGTTTTCAGCGATTATTTTATTTTTAGATACAAAAGCTGATATCCTTTCATATATTATCTTTTCTAATATCTCTGCTATGTTTGATATTGGTGATATAGATCTGTATTTAAATACTTCTTGCTTACTACGCGATTTAAATATAGGTATTACTTCCGCAGTTTTTAATGCATCAGGCCATATTGATTGTTCTAGGTATACTTAAATTAAATATATGAGTAAGCACATCAATTATTGACAAAGATAGTTATTCCACTGTTTTTATTTTTTAGTTCCTTTATAGTTTTTTGAACTTCGGAGGTGTTAGTGTTAGTAGGCAGTATAAAAATTATATCGTTGTTTATATGTGTTAATTTTATAATATGATTTAATTAATGGTTTAATTATGTTCTTGCTCAGATTTTCACCTACTTTACAAAAGTATTTATTGAAACATTTTTACTTTATCAGTATTAGTATTTAATAATTTTTTGTCTTTGTAATATATACTACTTATATCAAATTATTATTTAATTTTTAATGATATTTTTTCTCTTGAAATAATTTTAATTTTGGCCGCTTCTCGGTAAACCCTTTTTCCTTAACAAATAGTCAAATAATTTAAAAACTAACTACGTTAAAAAAATTTGCAGTTAACTTGTCAGTTCCTTACTTCATATTTCTAAAAGTTTTCAGAATAATATTTACAAAATTTAATAACTACGATACTCAATACTCATATAAATGTAAAAGTTTAAAATAAATTCATAAATAGTATCAGTTTTTTTGTCTGTCATCAATTAAGAATGATTCAGCTAACTAGAATTGTTTGCGTACTTGCAGGCCATTAATTCTTCATTAAACTAAACGGCCTCGCGAATTTTCATTTTATTGCGTACAACAAGAAAGATTGCATTGCCCGAACGTCGAATAAATAACGCGACTGGGTGTCGAAATTAATGTGCCCGGTGAGATATGCAACAAAGGAAATACATTTGTAACGCGTTATATTACGGGTGTACCCCCAGCCAAATATTTCAAAGCTTTTACTGGATCGCCCGTCTTCATCTCTTTCATGTTACGACGTCTGCCGCCGCGCCATCATTGTTTTCTTATTAACCGACGCCGTTTTGATACAGGAGCGGACTGTTTTTATTCATATTCTGATCGTGACTTATATTCAATGATATATGTACTAACGAATCACAATAAAATTGTGTCATACGCATCGATTACTGCAATGCTTTTCTAATTTAGACCTTTTATAAAAAAAAGGGTTAATTAGGTGTAACTAAATGAAGCATTTAATTCTCTCTGAGACTGTCTAGATGGTGATTATGTCAGCAGTAGTTATTTACTTTTTTACACATATGACAACCCACACATTGTCTATGTTTGAAAACGAAAACCATTTTCGGGGATTCCCACAAATAATGTACACGTTTAGGTACAAACGACGCTAATTACCACGGAATCCTCGGAAGCATTCGGCACCTTCCAGAGAACTTCGGCGAGAAGTCCCTGGCGGGAAATTTGATCGGGTAAGCTTGATGTTAAAAATGCGAAACGGTCTAATCCAGTTTAACCTCAAATTCTTGTTATTGTTTTGATGATTGGATTGTTCTATCTTTAAATTATTTGGCCGCAGACTTCAAAATAAGTGGTTTATAGTTATTATCATTATGTTTGCTGTAAGACTATTTTTTATTGTTGTGTATGTGTTAGTTAAGGATAATAATATGCTAAACAGGAATCGTTTTTAATGTGAAGAGAGACTATAGTATAATAATTGTTGTAAAACAATAGGTAACATTTGTTTGTTTGTGTGGAATTATATTTTAAACCACAAGTCAGATTTTCAATTTTCTTTTACCATTCGAAAGTCTATAATGTGGAGAAGGTTTTAGACTACAGCTGTTACAACACCACTTCATTGAGAGGGAGTAATAGTGATTTCAAAACAGAAAAAAATTCATCATCGTACATTAGCTGCAAAGTTGAACTCAAACATAAATTTTCTAAAAACAAATAATCAGTAATTACGTATCTGGAAACAAACTTTTTTTATTACCAATTACCCTTAAAAAAAAGCACCCCACGTTCCTGCTATTTATCCTGCTTATCAGCTGTAAAATGTATAGTTGTCTGTTTACATGATACAATAAATTTAACAAGGTAGGATTGCAAGCGAACGCAAAACGGTCTTCCTTTGCGCATGACGTCATCTTGAGAGTTCTGTTCTATTGGAATACACATAACAGTGTGTTAAACGATGCATCTATTGTTAAAAAAACAAATAAAAAAAAACGTAATTTAAACCGCTTTAAAAAAAAAGGGAAAGAATACGCTACCAGAAATGCAATTCATGTAGTAAAAGGCTGCATTTTAATATTTATTTAATTTTCGTTTAAAACACTTTTACAAATGCATTAACCAATAGCAATAGCTTACACATTTTGAAAGTGGTTTTTGGTTTTTTTCCGGCGCGTCAATTATCAAAATTTCCATATTCAATTTCAGTTCGATTTACGTTTACATTACACTTAGGTTTACTTGCTAAAATCCATTCTATTTTGCGAATGTCTGTCGATTTATGGAATAGATAAATCAATAAAAAAAAAACCGAAATATGTATAGGTACTTAAACTTAAGTTGTTGTTTTTTATTGAATCCGAACTTTATTTAGTGACAATCCTAAGGAATGATTATGAGAACCACATTACAAATATGTATTTATTGTACAATTTTTTTAAACTTTTTTGTTAAATTTGTAGTTTTTAAGTGACTGTTTAAATCCCTTAGTCTGAAAAACATTCTGGATCGAAAAAATAATTTTTTCGTTAGTTCGTTAAGGTCGACAGATATGCTTTTGTCTAAAAGTTTTTTTATATACCCAGATGTTATTAATAAGCTATCCCCGTTAAAAGTTTGAAATATACATTCCAACTCTTCAATTTTTCGCATAAACTTTTCTGAAGGTTTTTTCAAACCACCTTCACAGACATAGTCCGTCCACGTAAATGTATTGGACTCTTCATAATTTTGCCCAGACTTGTGACAAAGATATCCAGCAAGATGTTCTAGACCATCAAAATGAGAGTCGCTCAGAATTTCTTCGAGAGATGGTTCTGAGTTGTCAATATTTATTTTAGATAATAAATTTCCACTCAAATTTGATTTCCGTCCTTTCAAAAGCGAAAATAATGTGGTAAATGACCGTTATTAGCCGTTACACACGTTACTTACTGAACGTTTTACTCTCAAGGTGGCGTAGCGATAACCCGCCCATCCTGCGTGCAGTCCTACCTTCTTACTGTGACGTGTTCGGTCACGAAAAACACAATTAACAAAACAAAACAACGAATTTATTTAATTAATAAAATTAATTTGCCTACACTACAGTTATGAACAAGTCCGCACAATTTATTTCACTAAAAGTCTCTTTTTAATCGCCGTTCCGGTAGACACTATCTATCGCTCTCTATGAACTCTATCGCCTCTATGGTTCGCCTGTATCGCCTATCGATCGCTTCCAAACATCAGCTGTTACTGTCAACTAACTCGGTGTGAGTGTCTCGTCCGCCTTTTATAGTCTTCTCAGCCTTTTTCTAGGGTATTCTACAGCCGTCTAGTAATCCAATTATTTTCCCATTGATCTTTGCTGGTGTTTTGTAGATGTTTCAGGAAAGCCGAGAATATTCCTTATGTAATCAGAGAAGATGTTCATTAATTATGTTCACACCAACTTAATTGGCAAGTACTCGTAACACTGCCCCCTTCTTAGAATTGATCGTCCCGATCAATGTCTTGTTTAGGGCGCCAAGCGGTCCAAGTGTACAACTTTCATCTTGGCCTTTGGTCCTCTCTGAATACGGTAGACCACGTCATTCAGCCTTCTGACCACGGTGTAGGGTCCTTCCCAGGCTCGCTGTAGCTTCGGTGAGCGCCCTTTTCGACGGACAGGATTGTAAAGCCACACCTGGTCCCCTTCTCTAAATCCTGTGCCGTTGGCCCTCCGGTCGTACCTGGTCTTCATGTGGTCACTCCCTACTTGGATTTTGTTACGAACGGCTCTGTGGATGGTATCGAGTCGTTCCTCTAGTTGCTGTGCGTAGTCGGTAGCCGAAGGTCGCCGATCTTCTGGGTGTCCAAACCGGATGTCCATCGGTAACTTCAGCTCTCATCCAAATAAAAGCTGGCTGGTGTTCTGCCGGTGGTCTCATGAACCGCACTTCGATAGGCCAACAGGAACAAAGGTATGTGCTGGTCCCAGTCTGTCTGGTGATCGTTGACAACCATTTTCAAATTGGTTTCCAGCGTCGCGTTAAACCGTTCGACCATTCCGTCAGATTGTGGATGTAATGGAGTGGTCCTAGTTTTCTGTACTCCTAGCAGCTCACAGACTTCCCGGAATACCGTTGATTCGAAGTTCCGTCCCTGGTCAGAGTGGATCTCCATCGGAACTCCATACCGACTGATCCATTGGTTCACCAGCATTCCAGCGACCGTAGTAGCTTCTTGGTTTGGGATTGCGTACACTTCGGGCCATTTGCTAAAATAGTCCATCACTACCAAGATGTACTTATTGCCAGCGACTGTTGTTGGGAATGGTCCTGCTACGTCCAGAGCTATTCTCTCAAATGGGGCACCAACATTGTACTGTTTCATTCGCCCTCGGCTTCGAGTCTGAGGTCCCTTGGCGGACGCACACGTTGGGCACTTCCTCACCAATTTTCGACGTCTCTTCTACACTTTAGCCAGTAGAATCACTCTCGCACCTTCTCCAACGTCTTTGTTACTCCGAAGTGTCCTCCACCAACACCTCCATGGACTTCTGTCAGCACCTCGTTGACTCTGTTCTTCGGGAGAACTACTTGATGTCGAATTTTAGTTCCGTCAGGGCTTTCCCACACTCTTTTTAGTACCCCATTCTCGACGATGAGCGAATCCCATAAGGCCCAATAGCTCTTCGTGATGGTACTCGTACTACTAACATCTGCCCAGGTAGGTCGTGCTGTTCCTGCCTTTTTCCACCGCAGTATCGGTTTAATGTCTTCGTCGTTATCTTGGTCTTTCGCCAGGTCTTCGTTCTGCCAGTGTTCTTCCGGTTCCAGCATCGTCTGACAGATCCTTGCCAAGCTTGACTGGTTCCTCCTTTTCGGCGGCCATGCAATGTTTGCAGTTCTTCGAGCATGGTCTTCGCGAGAGGGCATCAGCGTTACCATGTTGTTTTCCAGCACGATGCTCAATGCTGAAGTCGTATACTTGTAGCCGCTGTAGCCATCGAGCCAGTTGTCCCTCTGGGTTTTAAAATTGCAGCAGCCATTTCAGGGACGCATGGTCTGTTCTTAACAGGAATTTTCGTCCGTAGAGATACTTATGGAAATGTTCGAGAGTTTTGACGACTGCCAGCAATTCTCTACGGGTCACGCAATAGTTTCGCTCCGGCTTTGACAGTGCCTTACTGAAGTAGCCAATGACTTTTTCTTTTCCTTCCTGCATCTGCGACAGTACACCACCAATTCCTACATTGCTGGCATCCGTATCGACAATGAAGTCTGTGTCGAACTGTGGGTACGTCAGTATTGGGGCTTGAGAAAGGGTAGACTTCAGTGTTTCAAAAGCTTGCTGACATCGTTCTGACCATTGGAAAGGGACACCATCCTCTGTTAACTTGTGGAGCGGTCGAGCTATATCTGCAAATCCCTTTACGAATCGTCGGTAATAAGAACACAGCCCCAAAAAGCTTCTCAAGTCGTGTTGGTTCTTCGGGACAGGCCAACTTCTCACAGCTTCAGTCTTGTCAGGATCAGTTCTTATTCCTTCTGAGGTGATAACGTGGCCAAGATATTTCACCTCCTTACAGAACAGATGGCATTTCTTGGGACTGAGTTTCAACTTGGCTGCTGAAAGCTTCTTGATCACTTCTTCGACATTCTGGAGGTGGTCTTCGAATGTCTTTCCCAGTGCTATCACGTCATCCAAGTACACTAGACAAACCTTCCAACTGAGCCCTTGTAGCACATTTTCCATAAGTCGCTCAAAGGTGGCGGGAGCGTTACATAGTCCAAATGGCATAATGTTAAAGTGCCACAGCCCATAACCAGTCGTGAATGCGGTCTTCTGCTTGTCTTGTGGATCCAGTTCCACTTGCCAGTATCCACTCTTCAAATCTAACGTTGAAAACCATTTGGCACCAACCAAGCTGTCAAGGGTGTCGTCGATTCTGGGTAAGGGATAGCTGTCCTTTAAGGTTACGTCGTTGAGCTTCCTGTAGTCAACGCAGAACCTGGTCGATCCATCCTTCTTCCTAACCAATACTATCGGAGAAGCCCAAGCACTATGTGATGGTTCGATTACCCCCTGTTCTTCCATGTTCTTCACCAGGTTGTTGACTTCTTCTTGCTTAGCCGATGGAACTCTTCTAGATGGTTGTTTAATAGGACGAGCTGATCCCGTGTCTATACGGTGGTATGTCAGATTCGTTCTCCCAAAGTCGTTGTCAGAGAGGGCGAAGACGTTTCGATACTTGTTGAGCAGTTCTTCGAACTTTCTAATTTGTTCGCTGTTAAGGTTTGTGGCCGAACGCTGCACTAAGTCTCGAAGAACGGTTGGAAGCGGTTCGCTCTCTGCCATTGAGGATTCAGCTTCGACTTCGCATTGGAGGATGGACACCACGGGTTCAAGGACTCCTACTTCCATTCCTTTACACACTTTCTGTTCGAAGTCCTTCAAATTGACCACTCTGACAGATGCGTTCGGCGTCCCAGTTCGAATCAGTGTTCGTCCTATCAGTATGGCTTTCTGTGTCAAATCCGGGTTTTTGGCTTCTACTATCCCCACCAAACCATCCGCACCTTCGCCGTCGATGCTTATTTTTAGAACTACCTCGGATCTAGCAGGTAGTAATCGGTCTTCTGCTACGATGACCTTTCGAAGACCGTACTCTTTGGTGGGGTTTGTCATCACCAACTCTTCCTTGCCGATGCGTAAAATGCCGGAGCCCAAATCCAGATTAATTTTGTTTCGTTCAAGGAGATCCAATCCAATGATCACGTCGTCGGCGACACGGCTACCAGTGCCCTGTGTCGAAGGCATACTTCTCCCAGTCTCAATTCGATGTCGCATTCTCCTCTAATCGGCGCTGTTTCTCCGGTAACCGTGGTCAAACGTAGCTTCCTCTGCAGGGGACGGATTCTCCACTCGTTAACGATGTTCGGCCGGATTATGGTCTTTGAAGCTCCCGTATCGACCACCATTCTAACCTTCTTGTTGTTGATGTGACCTTCGACGAATAAGGACTTGCTTCCATTCAGTTGGGAAACGACGATTTCGGTTGGGGCTTGGTGGGGAGAAGCCAACTTGCGCCCCTCAAAGTTGGCTGATCTTAGTTTCCCGACTGCTGTCGGTCCGCACGGCGTTCATCGGCCGGGCAGTCTCGCTGTAAATGTCCCTGCCTTCCACATTCCCAGCACCTTGGTCTTCCTTTGTTTTTGTCACAGTCTCGGGAAAAGTGACCGACCTTCCCGCATTCCCAACATTTGGCCGATTCTCTCTTGTCGTTGATGGTAGTCCTCTTGACAGTTTCGACGCATTCTTTGATCAGTCTTGTGACTTCATTCTTGTATTCGTCGTGTTCAACAGCTGTTTGGCGTACACGCACGTGGCCCTTGGAAGCTTGTTTTGCAGCTTCGAATTCTAAGGCTGCGCCAGTGCTCACTCGCAGTCTTATGGCGGGCCAAACGGAGAACTTGCTGTAAGTCGGTGTCCCTCACGCCATCGACGAATGTTTGGACTGCTAGCTGGTCTGCGAAGTCCTGTGGAGCGGTAGGATAGGCCAATCTAACTAGACGTTCCACATCGGCCTCGAATTCTTGTAGATTCTCTGATGTCCTCTGGTTGCGACACTTTAGTTGGGTTTGGTACACTTGTTGCAAATGTTTGTCGCCATATCTCATTTCAAGTCGCTCTAGCAGCGCAGAGAAGTCCCGTTGTTGGCGCTCTGGAATACCTTGAAGGACGTCCAATGCTTCTCCTCGCAGAGCTATGACCAGCGCCGTTGCTTTCTCAAAATCGTTCCAGTTATTTGCTTCTGCCGCTGCCTCGAACTGTCGTTTGTATACAGACCAGCAAATTTTTCCGTCGAAAGTCGGTGGTTTAATTCTAATCGTCCTCGCAGTGTCTTCGGACTTTACTTCACTAGCCGGTCTAGTGTTCTCGAACTTCTGTCGTATCTTCTCTACTTCCTTTTGTACTTCTTCTTTCAACTGATCTCTTAGTTTCTCTTGTGTCGTCTCCAATTCTTGTCGTACTTCCTTTAATTCTTCTGGCACTTCTACTCTGACTTCCTTTAACTCTTCTTGCACTTCGGTTCTGACTTCCTTTACCCTCAATTCTTCTTGCATCGCTTCCATCTTTTCTTGTCCAGCTTCTATTTTATTCTTCAATTCTTCCTGTCCACATTCCATTCTTTCTTGTCCAGCCTTCACTTCTTCCTTCATTTCTTCCTGGCCTGCCTTCGTTTCTTCCTGGCCTGCCTTCATTGCCTTCATCATTTCCATTAAAGCCTTTATTTGTTCTTCCATTATTGCCGCTTGTTTTCTTGTTACTGGCATAAGGCTTCAAAATTCTTCTTCACTTCGGATCTCTCCTACGATCTGTCGCACTAACTTTCTTCGGGAATCTTCAATTCCCTTACTATCCCACTCCTGACACCAAATGTGACGTGTTCGGTCACGAAAAACACAATTAACAAAACAAAACAACGAATTTATTTAATTACTAAAATTAATTTGCCTACACTACAGTTATGAACAAGTCCGCACAATTTATTTCACTAAAAGTCTCTTTTTAATCGCCGTTCCGGTAGACACTATCTATCGCTCTCTATGAACTCTATCGCCTCTATGGTTCGCCTGTATCGCCTATCGATCGCTTCCAAACATCAGCTGTTACTGTCAACTAACTCGGTGTGAGTGTCTCGTCCGCCTTTTATAGTCTTCTCAGCCTTTTTCTAGGGTATTCTACAGCCGTCTAGTAATCCAATTGTTTTCCCATTGATCTTTGCTGGTGTTTTGTAGATGTTTCAGGAAAGCCGAGAATATTCCTTATGTAATCAGAGAAGATGTTCATTAATTATGTTCACACCAACTTAATTGGCAAGTACTCGTAACATTACGTTCATTGTATCATGGTCTGATTAGGTACTCGCTTAGAACTCAGTAGGGGAATTACCGCGCGCTGTTAACTTGTCCTAATTTCTTCCGTCAATCTATTTGACGTATTGTAAGCAAAGCAAAGCAAGTTAAGTTTGTGTTACCGGTTACCGTTGATCCACTTTCGCCAAAGTTGAATTGTTTAATTAAGATGTCATTTCAAATAGACAAATCCAAGTTACCTATAGGTACCAAAAATTGTTCGAAAGTTTTAAATAATGTCATACAAATACGAAAGTACAAAATGTACAGAAGCTAGTAAACGAAGTGTGGCGTAATTATATGTTATAAGCGAAGTCCGACAAGGAACTTGATATTATTGTCTCTAAGAGAATTGAAGAAGCATTGCAAACAGCGACTAAGAATAAATCCACTTTACTACGTTTTTTATCCTGAATCTGTTTTCTAATTTCTAGAATTATAATTTCTGCTCATGAATCATCAAAAAACAGAATACATTAAAAAAACATATAACAATGTTTACGTAAACATGGTAGGGGAGGGGTAAGAGCTTTGCTTACTTTTGCTAACAAGGGGGATGGGCGAGTAAATAATTGTAATGCATTTGCATTGAACGGTCCCTTATGTTAAGAAATGATGTTTTTGTTCATAAAACCAACCTAATCTCATCTAACTTAAAGTAACCTAACCTGATCTAAGCTAACTTAATCGAACCTGACCTAATACTACAATAACCCATTTAGTAATTAATTTTGACAAATTTGAGTTTTTTGTTTAATTTTAGGGTAAAGCGAGGAAAGATGGTACAGTAGGACAGACGGACCACTCGCCACATTTTCTACATCGTGGCAACAATGCCCTGTTCGGTGAACTACACGCAACCACATTCATTAGTAGCACTTGCCGAATCCACATGTTTTGTAATTTGTCGTTGTTTTAAATAGTTACAAGTGATCGTTGTTTTCAAGTACATGAAAAAATTTACCAAGATTATTTTGACCGACGACTAAAATACGTACCTTAAGCTAAGTTTTAGCCGAATTTTTGATGTGAAACATTTATAGCCGCGGGTTAAACCGATCGTTGGCATGGCAATGCGTGGCGATTCATTTCGCGACGTTTGCCACGCTAGCTATACGATGGTGTATGGGTGTATGGGTAGTAGTGTGTACGGTGTTGCGACGCATGCCGTGATGACGCGTTTAAACGCTGTACGATGGTATATATATATATACAGTCTATGCGGAGTAGTGTGCAATTCTCTTCCTACTCACAATCAGCTTAGCGGTGTTGTTTTATAGTACACATAACCTGTGTTTTACTTAAATTAAAAACATACTTCAGTTTTGATCGACAAATTGTCACATTAATACCGCCAGAGGCAATATCGAGTGTTACAATTGCTGAAGTCACTGAGTAAAAGAATTTATTTCATTCGATGTTTCACATCTGCCGGGGGTCCCGTGACGGCTCACAATTTTTTTGTACTACAGTGATCAAACAAATATACCTAACCTAAAAACAATAAAGCTTTTAGGAGAGACGGACCAGCATTTGCGAGGAGAGATGGACTGATGTATTGTTGCAAAAATATGCCTAACAAGTATACACTAATGACAAACGTAGCTCCACGGGCTAGTTGGAGCGCGAATGATTTACATTTGGCAATTACTGCTGTAATATGCAATAAAATGAGCCTAAATGAAGCGGCTCGTTTCTATAACATACCCAAAACGACATTGAAATGCAGGATTGCTACGAATAACTCGGAGAAAATTAATCGGCTGGGCCCCGATAGCTCTTTGGGTAAAACTACTGAGGAAAAGCTGTCCAGACATAGAAACACAAGGAAGACGAGCTGGAGATCACACCTGGAAAAGCTCTTGACCAGATTTCTCCTGTGCCCAAAGTAACACAAGCTATGAAAACAGTTCGAGCCAATTTGGGAGGAGTTTTATCTTCGCTGGAGTACATCGGGAAAAGGAAACAGATCGAAACTAAAAAGAGGAAAACACAAAACCAAAGAAATTGAAACATCTGCGAAATTCAAAAACAATCAGTCATGACTCCTCTTCTGCAGAGTCCGATGACATGATTTTAGACGATTCGCCTGGTGACAAGGATCGTTTGAGTGGTTTCGAAAACGAATGCGTTGGATGCAACGAAGATTACCGCCAAACGAAGAAGAAAGATGACTGGATTAGGTGTATTTTGTGTTTAAGATGGCTGCACGAGGACTGCACAACTCATAACAACATTTGTCAAAGATGTGGTGCTAGTGCAACAAAGAAAAAGTGTTAAAACTTTAACGTCCGCCTTTCCTACCACTAACGGTCCTACTCTCCTACCCTATGTAGGATAGACGGACCGATTTCGAGTTTTAGTCGTTTATTTTTTTATATCATTAGGATAAGTGTTTCTGTTTTTTAACCGGATTAGAAGAATGCCAAAGTATGTGTTCATTTCTTGTATTTTTTAAATATACTAATAAATAAAGAAGAAATTTTATGTTTTGTAAAACAAGTGCCA
This sequence comes from Agrilus mali, assembly GCA_029378335.1. NCBI lineage: Eukaryota > Metazoa > Arthropoda > Insecta > Coleoptera > Buprestidae > Agrilus > Agrilus mali. Next base: position 16,124,703 of record CM055659.1, read on the forward strand.
TCTCTCCTCGCTTTACCCAACTGACTGTTGGGTACCTTTATGCTGATTATTTTTAATTAAAGTTCAAAGAAATAAAAAATTATATCGTTATAAAAAAAACTTCTTCAAAACTGGATAGAAATACAAAAAATGTGGATTTGCATCATAAAAAAGAAAACCTTTGGAAACACGTTTGATTTTGTCTGTCTCTATACCAAAAGTGATATAAAAATATTTGTGTATGTCATGCTGACCATCTTTCAGGAAAATTACAAGGATATGTAAAATCTGTAAATTTACGATTTGATTGACATATATTAGTATAGTAAGAATGTTTCAGAATGTTAAAAAAAGTTAGAGAATGTTTTGAGTCATTATGGGATGTTCTGGATAGTTCTAAATTCGCGAATATTCTAGAATGATCCATCAAACGTGTAATACTATATTCTTACCCGGGCAACTCCGGGTATTGCTGCTAGTATTAGTATATTATAGTAAAAAAAATATTCGTTGAAAATGTTTCATTCGCCTCACAGTATCAGGAACATAACCTAACCTAAGCTTTTACATTTAATCATGAATATTTCTTGGTATTCTCATATAGATCAATGATCATGTGGCGGTAAACGCACTTTTTGTAAATATTTTGTATATTTTATTTCAAATTTATTCTTCTTATTGTGTTTGTAAATATCATTTTAATATAGACTTCTTCTTATCTTGTGCATGCCTTTGTTTCCGTTCTATTGTTCCACTATCGCTACTTTTACCTAGAATTTCACACTCACCTGTACCTGCATGCACCCCTTACTAATAGCTGGTTTTACCCTTAATTGCTTTCTTCTGAATTCTGTACTTTCCTATCTATTCAATTCTACGTATTTATACAACCAGTGTCATCATCCTTACTCTTACTACTTTTCTTTCTATCACATCTATTTTAGTAACAACCTTTTTGTATAAATACCCTCTAAATTTCCTTTCTTGACACAGTCTACGCTTCGCTCCAGTATTAGTAAGTTGTTTATATTGTTTATATTTATTTTGTTGTCTTTGTTGTTTTCGATTCTTGTTTGTGAAATTTTGTCATTTGATTTTCCACTTTTGCATCTTTTATCTTTATTATTTGTATGTATCTTCATTCCATGTTTTGTTCATTTCTGTACATAAAGTGTTATTTGTGATTGTTAGTGTTTTCGTTTATTTTGTTAATATTTTTATTAATATTAACTTTAAAGACGCTAAAATCACTTTCACAATAAATATTTATAATAAAGTTATGTATATGTATACATGGATAAGAGGAGGTATAATTTATTAGTTGCATTTTACTTTAATCCGTCCCTGCTTTTGATCTCTCTATTTTATATCGTTTTTTGTTAACACGCTCTGCAGTTTAAGGGTCTATAGCTGGTCTCGTGCCAACGGACGATGTATTGTGTTGGAGTTTTAATCGGTGGCATTGTTAGCACTATTTATTGATCAGATCTTCGTTCGTACTGTCGCGTCGTCACATCATGCTATTTTGGGATTAAGAAACTGCGTAGTAATACTTGTACCTATAATTTGCATTTCATATGGCGGGTTTGCTCTGCGTCTGATGAGATAGTAATTCATTCACTTATCGCAAACATATCGTTTGGTTTGTCCATCTTTCTCTAACCACCAACATTCACCCATTCTCACAATATCTAAACGGCAGATAACAACACTTTCATTTCCAATTCCTTGTAAGAGTGCTTCTGAAAGCAATCAAAGAGTTGCTCTCCTTCTTATTACATTTCAAAACGAAGTTGTACCAAAAAAGGAGTTTTGCTAGGTATAAATCAAAAACGGTGTAACTTCATTTATTGAGCAGAGGTGTTCCACATCTGCTTGATTTGGCTCTGCAGATTTGTGTAAAAATTAGTATACCTATGTAGTATATTTATAGGTACCAAAAAAAAATACAAAATAAAATTGATCAAAAGTTCCTTTGACTAAACCAGGTGCAATATTTTTCTTTACGAAGATGATAGCTTTTTATTCGCATGATTGAGGAACACAAAACTGCAATACACTTCACTTAATGTGTATAACTTCAAAATCCACAACCCTAAAACTCTAAAAGCTCGTAATCCCTTAACAGTAAAATATAGTAACATCCACATCCCTTCAACTCCATAATCTCAAAAATCATAATTTCAGTGGACTATAACCTAATGACTTAAAAGACAGCAACCAAAAAGAGTTACACGTTGAATTAAAACTCATTCAAGAATTATGAGAGGCTAGATGAATTCATGCAAATCAAGAATTCCGCATAGCGAGAAGTACGGAATTCAGGTTAATCAAAAACTTCAAATAAAACAAATGTTTTGTCATGTACATATATCCATGTCGTTATTCCTGTATATTGCTAAATATGAAAATTAAAGTTTTTAGAATAGGTCTTTTTATGAAGGAATTTTGAAGTATGGAGTTTTGGAGGTTCAGTAGGTATTATAAAAGGTTGATGGACTTTAATTTAATGGAAATATAGGGTTTAAGTTTTATGAAATTTTACCATTCTAGGATTTAGAATTTAAGTCTCCTGTATAAATTCCTTCGTTGCCTTTATTTTGTAATTAAGGAGCTATGGGAGTTTGAAATTATGGAATTTAAGGGTTAGTTATGTTAAAATTATAAATAATTGGAACATGAAGATATGGTATTATGAAGTTTGATTAGTTTTCAAGATTAACATTCCTGAGCTTCATTATTTTCGGCTATTTTTTGAAATTAGGAGAAAAACTGAACGTATTGGAGGAAAAAAACGGATTTAGAAGTTAGATTCAGCGATGGTTTAAACGTGCAATACACCTAGTTTGGTTTGAACATTTTTTCATTGATTTTATTTTGTGGTTTTGTGAGCTTTTTACATTTTTAACCTCTTTATTTCCCTGTCACGTCATTCTGTCTTTAATTACCAGCAGTCAACTATTTCGATTGCCAAGGTATTCCTGTTGGAGGCTGAAGAGGTTCTTGCGTTCTATCCTTCATATTGCATAACAATTTCAATTGGTGGGATAAAATCTTACTTACCAACACCAGCTGGTGGGAATGTAACACAACAAAATTATTTTTCTTTAGTCTTGGAAGTAAGCCACGCAACGCATTTCACTTCGTACATTACTGTTACTAATATATGCTATTGCAGAACATTTGCGTGATTTCTGCGCTTTATTGGGCCAGTAAATTGAATTATGATTAACTGGCTGTTCACTCGAGATTTGTATGTATTCAGTCCTGTCATAGTTTACGTTAACTGAATATGTTCTGTTACTGCTGTAGGTACATGTTGCGATCGTTAACGTAAACATGCTTCGATGGACGATAACATTTTACGTAGAGGTTGGTAAGTAGATGTCTTTAGAATGACATCTATTAACTGTCAAATTTATTAGATTGGAGATTAAAGAGACGATTAGTGGCATGTTAAACAGACGACGTAAATGGTGTACCTATTGGTTGAATGAAGTAAACAATGTAGATCAAATGTAGGTCATTGGAAGTGACAATTAGTTATCTCGATGAGCAATATTATTAACTGTCGCAACATTTATGAGTTCATGATTTTCTTCACTGTTTCACGTTTTCGGATTCTTTAATTTTTTAATTTATTTTTGTGTATACCTTGTAACGTTTTTTTTCTATGTAAAATCCCGTTACTAAAGTTTTATTTAATTCGATTCAGTTTGTCTTTTTCTTGGTTCAGTTTTGTTGATTATTTCTAAATGTTGATCGACCTTCCGTCTTATCATCAAGGCTAACAACCATCGCGCAGGACTAGGCGATCGATGGAGGGATCGATGAAATTTTCCGGTCGGTGCTCGAGGTCTTTCTCCTCGATCCTCGACACTGACGTGACGGGTGTGTGTGTGTTTTTCTGTTGGTGTTCTGTGCTTGGTTTTGCGTGAGAGTTTTTTTTTTGATCCACTTACCTTTGCATTTTAATAGTTCATGTAAAATTCATTCAAATTAATTATTTCTTTTAAAATCTTTTCTTTGCTATTCACTCAGTATTTATTTTTGATGTAACTTTGATTAATTTTTACGAAATTTTCCTTATTACCACGTGGTCTCTTTTTTAAATATCTAACTGTATATTTGTGATCTTTTGGGCCTTTGTGGCCAATTTTTAAATTTTTTCATTTAATTAATTTTTCTCACCTTTATATTTATATATTTTTAAGTCAAAATTTTTTATGGTATCTGGGGTGTATCTTGAGTGCATGTTGGTTTAACGACAGACACCTCTACTCCTCCCTTTTTATCCGTTTTTTTTAAAGCATCTTATATGCGAACAACTTTTTAACAATTGATTATTATTTTTAGTTTTAGGAAATTTATCAGCACCTTTATTTTGTGCCCTTATTTGTCAGCCCATTGAGATTTTCTTAGAATAGGTTCCGGTTGGATTAGGGGGCTGGGATTAAAGGGTAGGGGTGAAGACATCCTGAAAACTATTTTACAAAGGCAAATAGACAAAGCTCTGGTTTCCAACTAATCTCAATAACCTGTTAGAGGCCGATAAATTCCTGCAGGCGGCCCCCTGAAGATTAAAAGGTTGGTCCATGAAGCTATTTCGCTGATATCCTCTTGCCTCACAACACAGCACGAGAAGTCCCCGATTATACCCTGAAACCAGCTTCCAGTCCCTACATTGGAGCAGGGAACCTTTCTTTTTGGTGGGCTACATGTGTTATTGTAAGTTTTGTTGTTTTTGTTGTGTGTAATTTTTTTAATATACTCTTCAAGTTTTATTTGTTTTTTTTTTAAGAGAGCTTCGAGCTCTCTAAAGCTACAGGATTCTGCAGGAACCACCGATGCACTACGCGGTGCCCAAGAAAGTTGTCGTTTCATTTATTCTTTTCTTTGTTTGACAAAGTGGCGCCCGAGCACGTTTTCTTTTTAATATTTCATGTTTATTAAATTTTTTAAAAACAATTAATAATTTCAAACCCAAGTAATAGTTTTGTTAAAACCTACTGAAGGACTGAACCAATCGCATTTAAAATGAAATTCCGCCAATATCAGATTTTTATTATTTCTCCTTTTCTAGTATTTTTTTAAACTTCAAAAGAAATTTGCAGGGCGTTAATGGATGATGGAGTGCATTAGAAGTAGACCTTAGAGGTAAATTCAGAAGAATGCAAGTCAGAAGCAAAGTCAAAGTGATAATAAACTTTGTCTTGCAATACGGACTCTTCATTACTTGCTTAGGTCTTGCAATACAGATCAAACAGTTCACCCTCTTTGGGCCCAGCCTTGCAATATAGGCTGGACTACCATTAACTCTACTTGTATTCTATGGTACCTAAAAGATGGAACTAAAATAAAAAAATGTTAAAATGAAATCTGCTTGACTTATTAAACACGGATTGGTTTTGATGAAGTTTGATGAAAACAGTTGAAGGAAGCCGATGCCACAAGGCACGTCAAATAGAGGAATATTTTGTAAAATAGTTAATTTCTTTTCAGTTTACTCTAACTACTTGTGTACATATATATAATTATTTATTTAGTCAAATTACGTCACCGACTGTTCGGAATTGATTGGCTGATTACTGTGTCAGATAATACAATATGAAGCAAATTCCGGCTCTCATACTTTCGGAAATGTAGTAAGAGGTGGTTCTGAATAATTCTATGGTTTGGTCGGATTCAATTATTTTAAAATGAAACCAACGTATATAATAAAACAAAGTGTACTTTGTCTATACGTACTGTCAAAGTCCTGCAACCGGACTTCGTAATCCGATAGGGTTATATGGTATGATGGGTTCAGTTTCAGCTGCAGGGACTGGTTTCGAAAATATAGATGTCAAAAAAGCATCAGCCCAAAAGACTTTCCCAGTGTTTGAAAAAAATTCCATAATTTTCCAAAAGATTCAAGGATATTCTTAAATTTTCCGCATGGCTTTAGAAATTTCTAATATATTTCAGAAGGTTCGAGAATATTATAGAATCCTATAGAGTACTCAAAAATCTAAATCAAAAGAATTTTAAAACTTTCAGAAAATTTAATAACGGTCTGAAACTTTAATAGGATTTATTGTACTGAAAGAAAAAAAATATTTTTATGAAGACAATATTTTTTTGGTACTAATTTTGGCAAGAGAGCTTTATTTTATTTAATTCAGGGAACCCTAAGTTTACCCTTTTTACGCCTTCGCCGTGAATCCTTAACTAATCCAGGTTTGCGGTATTCCATCGATACCAGCAGTTGGAATGGAATGCGCACACGGACAATGAAGTGTGAAATTACTATCAAGTTACAACCCTTGGCAAAGCCCTGCTGGAATTGTCGATTAAGATAATAATTAAACGAAATATGTTGTGGATTTAGTTGACCACTTCTGCCTACTGTAACTTTGTTTTCTTAAACGGAGAGGAATATTGTATAATCTATGTAACAATTTTTTTTATTGATTTACTCTATAATTCTGAATGACGTTCCGTCCTTTTATCATTTTTATTGATTTTTGCAAAACAACGTGATAGATCGTAAAATCTTTCGATTTTTCAGGACTGATCTCGAGGTCTTATTATTATTATTCTTTCTTGGTCCTTTGACTTGACTGAACCTGTCCGCGTTTCCCGCCGTTTTGTGATTGTTACTTTGCTTTTTACTTGGTAAGGAGTGTATTTTTAATTTTTCAATTTGAATTTATATGGGGTATATGTAAGGTAGCCTTTGTACGCCTTGCAGATGGAATTTTGTATGGTTGGGTTTTAGAGTCTTTAAAGTTAATATTAATAAAAATATTAACTAATAAAAAAACACTAACAATAAAAATAACAATTTATGTACAGAAATGAGCAAACATGAATAACGAATAAATGAAGATGTATATACAACAAAAAAGATAAAAGATGTAAAAAGATAGAAAAACAAGTAACAAAATTTCAATCACAAGAATAGTGGAAATGAAACAACAAAGACAACAAAATAAACATAAACAAAGTAGGTAACTTACTAATTCAGGAACGAAGCGTAGACTGTCTTGAAACAAAACTTAAAAAAACTTTTAGGTGTTTCATTCCCACCAATATTGGTGGGCGGGCTGTCCCCCCCTCTCCGATCTACACTCTTGTGCAAAGTCAGAGGGGTAGGGTGGAAGACTCTCTTCAGCCTCATTCAGGAATCGTGGGAATGGGTGGGTGGTGGTGTGGGGGAAGAAAGATGAGACGGACGAAATGGAGACAGAAGGGAAGTGACAGACTATCTTTGGAATATTATGACCCCAGCATTTGCCTAATGATCCAAGGAAACCACAGAAAAACTTGGAGCAGAGTAGTCGGCCCCGGAATTGAAGCGGTGGCCTCCCGAATGCTAAGCAATGATCTAGACCACTAGACCATGCCGCTATTTATACAAAAGGGTTGTTACTAAAATAGATGTCATAGAAAGAAAAGTACTGAGAGTAAGGATGATAAGACTTAGTTGTATAAATACGTAGAATTGAGTAGATAGGAAAGTACAAAATTCTAAAGAAAGCAATTATGGGTAAAACCAGCTATTAGTAAGGGGTGCATGCAGGTAGCGAAACAATAGAAAGGAAACAAAGGCATGCACAAGATAAGAAGAAGTCTACATTAAAATGATATTTACAAACACAATAACAAAAATAAATTTGAAATGAAAAATACAAAATATTTATGAAAAGTTGTGCGTTTACCGCCACAGGGTAATGTTTAAATTATTTCTTGAAGTTTAGTCAATTTTTATTAATAGTTTAAAAGAGGCAAGTTTTTTAACTTCACGTACCCTTTTGATCATTGGATTTTCATTAGATTTATATTGGAATTACCCATATACAATTCTTCACCGAGCTAACTCGACATTTTATACTATTTTTTTCTTTTAATTAGTTTTTTTTTTAATTTTAAGTAATTTTTCAGTTCTGGCTCCTTATTGAACTAAATATTTAAAGCCTTAAATCTCGTTTATTATCTTATTAATTCTTCAAGTTTGGGGTTTCGGGTTAAAATGGTATCTGACACAGAGCAAATGCGTTTAATTTTGGTGTGTATGAGCATTTACCAAACATCCCAGTTTCTTTTCATTCTGGGCTCACTCATTTGACCAAATAAACTATTCTTGGTTGATTTATTGTCTAAATTGTCACTTAAAAAGAAAATAGTGTTTATATCAAGTAGATTCTATATCCCGCGTTGATGGCCGTAACTTAGAGTTGACTTTCCACCAATTGTGAGCCTTTTCAACGTTTTGCCAGCTACTGAGGCTGGAGTCATTAGGAAATGTGATGAATGAATGAATTGGCTCATAAGTTTGACATAGCGACGTGGTGTAAAGTCGGAGAGACTTCCCGCCAATTAGTTACCTACTTAAATAAAACACACAAAAGTTCTTTTTATTGATTGAGAAAAAGTCAAATTCATTTGTTTGCTATTCGATATACGCTTATGTTTTAAATAGAAATTATCATAAACGCCTAAATTGTGTTTCACATTCACACTTAGAACCTGCAACAACTGCGGAAAGCCTCGCCCTACGATATTAAAAATTCATTACAGGTATCGCATTTGTGTTAATAGTTTCGTGACACACGAACACAGCAATTTCCATCTATTTAAAATCTCTACCACTGCAGTTCCACCACAGGCGACCAGGCCGTCAGTGTCCACAATTACGCAATTACTTATAATTACATAATGATTAATAGTACTGACAGCTGCGAATGCGTATCCGATCAAATGTAGTTTTAGGTCTCGAACAAACAAGCGCTGTTAATCAACCTCCGTCGAAATTACAAGGAAATTATAAAGCTTGGCTAAAATTTTACCTACCCTTCGGTCGTCTACATAAGTTGCCCACGCATCACGTTAAATTTCGAATGGCAATTAAACTTACATACATGCTTATAGTGCGCTCTTATTGCATTGATTTAATGACGAATAATAAAGTTCCTACAACATTGTGTAGTTTACAACACGATAGCAAATCTTTAGCTGCAATAAATTATAACAAATAAGCTATCTGCTTCGCGTTGATTTAAGTCTACCATTATTTCTTTATCGTTCTATCCTTTTCACCCCTGTATTTGCAAATAAAGACAAACGTTCTACTTTGATCATAAGAGCAAGTTTAATTAAGGTAAATGCAAATTCAGTTACAGTTTTACTAACAAAGGAAAAGAAGCAATGTCGAAGAATTGATGTCATTATTATCGATGTTCACGTCTATTTATTTGCATAAACTATTTATCAATTAAACTAAATTGCACCAATATTTCTCGCCTTAAATGACTGATGATCAGACATTGAACAAATTTTCAAAAATTATATTAAGTTTTAATTTAAAATGGTCATATTAAAGCAAAAATTCCTTAAAATAATGTCTTCATTCTTATATTTCATTCGCTTGATTCTCATTAATTCAGTCACCATGCGCTTCCAGCCGGCAAACTCGCGTTTGTAGCGAAGTCCTTTTTCGCTTGCGACTCCGTCAGTGTTCCAACAGGTGGTCGTGTACTGTCGCATCCCGCCAGAATATCGCTGGCAACCCCTATTACGCCGACTAGTCCTGTTAGGCATACGAACACATGTACAAAATAACTGTGTTTTCTGTTACCTTCGCTTTGGATACTTCCTTAACTTTGCTGTCGCCTTGATCCAGCTTGGTCCTGGATCGTAGTCCTGCGACGCTTTCAGGATAGCGCAACTCTGCGCGTTCTAGTTTCGCTTCACTTCGCCAAATCGCATGTGAAACACGACCAGAGCAATCGCAACGAACCACATCATCGAAATGTCGATGTCACCTAGAGAATAGAGGATATGTCTTGGAGAATATGCCGGATGAGTTGAAGAAAGTTTTAAGTTGAACTGTTTCTAATTGGGCAAAAGTTTTGTTGTGCACCAGTGCACCCGGACTTTTAGACCTAGTGAATCTATTTGGGGTGCAGTATCACAGGATGTCTGAGCAAGTAATATTAAGTGAATGCAGGGGGACCAAGAGATCAATCCGGATTATTTGAATAGTGAAGTCACTTGTTCTTCTGTTCTGTTTGCTTGTTTGCAATTTTGCTGTTACCGCAGTTTTCAAAGTGGCAACGATTTTAATCAACGGTTTCCTCTTTTAACACTAAACTAAGTCATTTGAATGTAGATGTTATGGCATTAATCGTCCAACTAATTCAAAAAAGATTCGTGTACTTGTTCTTTTCACTGTTCGTAAAAACTCGTCGGAGCTTCTTAAAATTGAAAAGAGAAAAACATAATTTCTGAAACTATTTCAAATTTTCCAACATACCTGTATGTGTTGTTCTGGATAACTACTATTTTTTTCTTCATTTCTACTTTAATCTGACTGTTTCACGGGACATTGTAAATCTGTAGTTTGTCAATCTAACTTCGTGAGAGAACCTGAGGATTTTTAGCTAAATCATGGTTAGTTCACTTGCAGTTTGAAGGATTAAAAGAAATATTAGGAATTCAACATTAGCATTTATTTGTTTTTCAATTCTTATTCTCTTTCCGGAAAGAACAAGTGCCCTTTATTGCAGGAATAATCTATAAGCATTTATAATTCAAAATAAAGCTTCATTGTGATACAAACGGTAACATCTTTATGTTTAAGCATTCAACATTCAGAATAAGTATTTTGATGGACCTTAGCTTTTTTATGAGGTCGTAATCAGTTAACTATATACATAAATTCTTGCATACGTATTGTTGGTTTGCTGTCGTTGCGTGAAACTCTTTAAACATTTCAATACACTGAAATTGATTATAAGAAATAATAGTAGCGAATTCCTTCAATTTCTTTCACTGCTCGAAGCTCGAAGTGATGTACGGTATATGTTATCGGCCAAATCCGATTTCAGGACAAACTAGTTTTGCCTAGGCTAATCTAGTTCTTCCTATACGCGATAGGATTAACTAGTATAGCCTAGTTCAAACTAATTTGTCCTAAGCCCGACAGGATAAACCAGCTTAGGCTAGTCCAAACTGATTGATTTGTCCTGATATAAATACGCACACTTTAGGATAAACTGGTGTGACCTAGTGTAAACATTACAGTAGGTATATCTAGAAAGTCAAACTAAATAGATAAACTGAATAAAATACCTAGTCTAAACCAATTAAGCAGAGTCGAAAGTAATTGTGCAAACATGTCAGCACTTGTACATGCGGAAGTTCCCAAATCACGTCCCTCGCCGCTCCTCGCTCGCCATTCGTCCCGTCGTTTTAAACGCATTTTGCGTCTAGTTGCCAGCCGTGCGTAACGTATTTAGTTAATGACTGCAGTTTAAAATTGAAAGTTTACGTATTACACTACATTATAAAGTTTTCTTCTTTTTCAATATGGATGAACCTACTGAACCTAACCTAACCTAACCTAACCTACACCAGTTTATCCTAGAGTGTGTGTATTTATATCAGGACAAATAAATCAGTTTGGACTAGCCTAAACTGGTTTATATTATCGGGCATAAGACAAATTAGTTTGGACTAGGCTATACTAGTTAATCCCATCGCGTATAGGAAGAACTAGTTTAGGCTAGGCAAAACTAGTTTGTCCTGAAATCGGATTTGGCCGGTAACACCGATCTCAATTCTTCTCCATCGTTTGCTTGATACGGTAGTATTCTACTGGCGCTGATTTTCTAAGAAATTAAAGGAAGAAGCAATGTATGAACGAGCTTTTCTGATTTCGGCTATTTTACTATAACATTCAAAAAAATCGAGTACTTAGTATTAATAAAATATATAAAAAGAATCTTTTAGTGAATCCTCACTTTTCTCCATTACCACTTACTTCCACCTACTCGCGGCTGGTAATGGTAAATAGCTCCTAGTAGCTCATCGATAAAAAGAGAGTTTTGACTCAGTTGGTAGAAGTGAATGGGAGTGGGTGAGAAAAATGTGTGACGATATATATCTATTTTTGTCTAACACATTATATTTTCTACAAATAAAGTCAAAAATAATTTGAGCGGCTTTTAGTAAATCAAAGAGTGACAGTAATGTATTAGAATTTTATAATAATTTGCGGAATGTCCCAGATTTTTCGAGAATGTTCTAGTGCCGAAAATGTCGCAAAAACCAAAAAAATGTTTTATAATATTCCAGAATGGTTTGGAATGTTCCAGAATCTTTATGGTCTTTCAAGATGAACTTGAGTGTCCCAGAATATTCAGAAATGTTAGATAATGTTTTGAATCATTATAGTATGCTCTGGCATGTTTCCCATTTTTTTAAAATAACCTAGAATTTTTTCGATTTTATGGGACTAATTTGTAATTATCTAATATGTTCCAGAATATTTAAAAACGTTAGACAATGTTTTAAATCGTAACAAGATGAATGTTCGAGAATATTCCAGAATCATCAGTGTGAGTATAGGATAGAGAAGGAGGTGATGGTTTTACCAAACTTGTGATATATACTTGCCTGAGTAATGCCGGGCATTGCAGCTAGTTTAGTATCTACTAAAAAAAATTCAACGTAGCAAAACCAACACGAAAAGTTTTTGATCTATTTAAAGCTCTTTTGGTTTAATTTAAGCTCTCATGGTGTACCGAAAGCTCCTTCCACAAGGGCTTAGGACTTGTCCTCGAATTTTAAAAAGGAATTGGAACTTCAAAGATTGAAACACTAAAGGTCCGAAAATATGGTTTTATTTTAGGATTGGAGCTCTTTCAATGAGAATTTTCCTAGCTCTACTTAGGTGTGGCTTACTATTCGATAAAATTTTAAATATTTTGAATTTTTTGGATAGTTTGAAAATCTTTTATATTTTGTAACGAATTTTCTAGTCAAAGTATTTATTTAAACAATTATTTATTTAACACTATTGGGGATGAGGTCCCGGGGTACCTAAGAGAAGGATTAGATATAGAAATAATAGATAGGTTCAGAATGGGGAATGAATGTAATGAAAATAAGTTTTGGAAGGAAGAAGGTAAGAGATTGTGTAGAGTATGTGGAGAGAAGAGTGAATCAATGGAGCATGTATTAGAAGAAGTAATGGGGAAGAAAGAGGAGGAGCAACTTGGGAGGATAATAAAGGCGGATGGTAGTGGTCTGGACCTATTGAGGCAGTTTTTAAAAAGGAGAGGTGGGAAAAGGGGGAGGGAGATACAGGAAAATAAATAATTAAAAGGAAGGGAAGTATGTTTTTTAAATATATACTGATAAAATGTTTGCGTTTTTTTAGTTCTTTTTGTTTTTTTTTTTACTTATGTGAGGGGAGATGTAGATATAACATTATGTTTCAATAAAGCTCTTATATATGGTTTTATTTTAGGATTGGAGCTCTTTCAATTAGAATTTTCCTAGCTCTACTTAGGTGTGGCTTACTATTCGATAAAATTTTAAATATTTTGATCCTTTTGGATAGTTTGAAAATCTTTTATATTTTGTAACGAATTTTCTAGTCAAAGTATTTATTTAAACAATTATTTATTTAACACTATTTATAACACTTAAACACTAACTTAGAACTACCATTTATATCACAACAATTCACTTATTTATATAACAATTTATTTATATCACTTTGTCTATTATCGGTTTTAATTCGCGCACTGCTGCTTTCTTACAACTACTACTATCCCTCGGTCCAAAGATGTTATCCTTCTAATCTCTTCATGTTCCTCGACGCGTTGACAATGTTTACAATTGTCCGGGCAAGGTCTTCTGGATAAGGCGTCGGCGTTTTTATGGCTACTTCCCGCTCGGTGTTCTATGTCAAAGTCGTACTCTTACAGCTTCTCTATCCATCTGGCTACTTGGCCCTCGGGGTTCTTAAAATTCAGCAGCCATTTCAACGCGGCATGGTCGGTTAGTAGCAAAAACTTTCTTCCGTAGAGGTATTTGTAGAAATGTTCCACACTTTTTACTACGGCTAACAATTCGCGTCTGGTTACGCAGTAATTACGTTCTGGTTTGGATAGAGTTCTGCTGAAGTAGCCGATCACTTTTTCTTCACCATTCTGTATTTGTGACAGGACGGCGCCAATTCCAATGTTGCTAAACATCCGTCGGTATCCAGGACAAACTTTCCAGTTGGTAGGGGATAGCTCAACACAGGTGTAGACGAGAGGGTTTTCTTTAGTTCTTCAAAGGCAGCTTGGCAGTCTTGCTCCCAACAAAATGATCTACTCTCTTCTGTGAGTCGAGTCAGAGGCTTAGCAATTTTAGCAAATCCGGGAACAAAACGTCTATAGTAGGTGCAGAGCCCAAGGAAGCTTCTGACTTGATGAACGTCAGCAGGTACAGGCCACTCTTGCACGGCCCTGATTTTCTGTGGGTCGACTGAAACGCCGTCTCCGGATACTACATGCCCCAGGTAGTTGACGGTCTCTTGGAATAGCTGACATTTCTTGGGGCTCAGTTTTAGGTGGACATCACGAAGTGTTCGGAAAGCTTCCTCCAAGTTTTTCAGATGGTGGTTGAAGTCCTTCCCGACTACGATGATGTCGTCGAGGTATACCAGGCAAGTCTTCCCAATTAAGCCAACCAAGACTGTTTCCATCAGTCGCTCAAAGGTGGCTGGTGCGTTGCACAACCCGAACGGCATCACCTTGAACTGCCACAGTCCCGTTCCAATGGAAAACGCTGTCTTCTCTTTGGCATCCCTGTCCAAAGCCACTTGCCAGTATCCGCTCTTGAGGTCTAAGGTGGAAAATATCGTCGACCCTGACAGTGTATCCAGGGTGTCATCGATTCGTGGTAAGGGGTAGCTGTCTTTCTTCGTCACATTATTTAATTGGCGGTAATCCACACAGAAGCGTGTCGAGCCATCCTTTTTCTTGACCAGAACTACCGGCGATGTCCATGGGCTAGTGGATGGTTCTATTACCCCGTCCCCTTGCATTTCGCTTATGATGTCTTCAGCCTCTTCTCTCTTGGCCAGTGGTAGTCTCCTGGGTCGCTGACGGATGGGTTGGGCCTCGCCAGTATTTATTTTGTACAGGACGGCGTTGGTTCGTCCCTTCTTGCCACCTTCTACTTCAAAGACGTCTTGGTATTTTATTAATAATTCTTTTATTTAATGTCGTTGGTTAGGATTACATTTGTCACCTGCTTTCTGGCACAATTTAGACAAGGCTTCTGGTAGGCGTTGTGAGTCTTCCGTTCTTGTTTCTAGCTTTCGGACTTGAGATGATACGGTGTCCTGAGTAGTTAGCCTGAACTCTTCTCCGTTTAAGGTCACGACTTTTCTTTGGAAACTCATGCAAAAGTCATACTTCCGAAGCACGTCCAAGCCCAGAATGACGTTGTCTTCAATTTCGGCCACAAGCACGCAGTGTCGGAAGGAGGTCTTTCCTATGCGGATTTTGACGTAGCTTTCACCATGGACATTTACCATTTCCCCGGTGGCCGTGTGTAGCTTCCATTGGGTCGGTTGAAGCTTGCTTGTTATCACATTGGCTCGTATAATCGTCCTGCTTGCTCCGGTATCCAATAGGAACGAACACCGTTTCCCATTTATACGTCCCGTAAGAAAAAGGCTGTCGGCTCGATCTTTCATTGTTTTTGTCAGTGCGACTAGACTTGGGGCTTCTTGCTGCGGGATCGACGTTTGCCCCGCCGGCGCCGCGCCAATCCTGACTAATTCCGGTACGCGGGGCTTCTCTTCTTGAGAGGCAGATCTCTCCCTCTTGCAACTGCTTCTCACGTGGCCCAACTTCCCACAGTTCAAGCACCTGACTTGTCTAGGCTTCCTTTCTATTTTAGTCATTATTCGGCGGACCATCTCTTTCAGTTTATCTTCGTCCCGACCGGCTGACTCCTCTTTTAATTCCCGCACTCGGCATTGTCGTTGCGACGCCTGTTTGACGACGTCGTATTCCAGTGCACGGGCCAATGTGTCTACCAAAGTCCTCGGCCGGTCCAGTCGGAGTCGCTGTTGAATTTCGTCGTCCTTTAGTCCGTCAATAAATCCGTCGACGGCCAATCTTTCCAGGGTATCATCGGCCGTACCCGGATAAGCGAGCCGGACTAACCGTGCGATATCCGCCTCGTATTCCTGAAGATTTTCTCCTGTCTTCTGTCGTCGGTTCTTTAACTGCACGTGGTACACAGCCGTAAGATGTGCTTGGCCATATCGCATCTCTAATCTTTTTACTAGCCGATGGTAGTCTAGTAATTCTTCCAGTGGTAACGTGTTCAAAATTTCGCCAGCACCATCACGCAGAGCAAGGGCAAGCGAAGAAGCTCTCTCTTCTAGCGTCCATTTGTAGGCTTTTGCAGCCACCTCGAATTGCGTCAGAAACGTGGTCCATGATGTTTTTCCGTCAAACGTAGGAAGCTTCATATGCACTTTGGATGAGATTATTTGTTCTTCTTTCACGTCGGTGATTTCTTTGCTGTCAACCACGCTATGCCTTTTTTTCGTAAGTTGGTGACTGGTCTCTTGTTTTCCAGATTCAGAACCATTTCTTCCAACTGGGCTACTCTTTCGTCGAAAGTCCCCAGCTTTTTGTTTATTTCTTCTTGTTCAACCTTTACTCCTTTTAATTCTTCTCTTGTTTCTTCTTCGAATTTTCCCAGTTCTTCTTTCAAATTTCCTTCAAATTTTTCTAATTTTTCTTCCAGGACTTTTGAATTTTCCTTTAATTCTTCAAGGTTGTTATTTAATTTTTCATTTAATTTATCTTCAAGATTCTTTGAATTTTTAATAAATTTCTTTTCCAGTTCATCCTCGAATTCATACGTACTGGGATCGAAGCCTTCTTGTATTAAAGCCTTCTCGAGCCGCTTCTGTAGGATGTTCTTCGTACCAGACGTATCTTCGTCTCACTCTTCGAGTTCGCTTTTCAATTCGGCGACTTTCAACTCGAACAATTTTTTCGGCATTTTTATTTATTTTGTATTTTTATTACACTAGAAAATTCTCTGGAGGTCGATTCGCAGACCCCACACCTGACACCAATTGTAACGAATTTTCTAGTCAAAGTATTTATTTAAACAATTATTTATTTAACACTATTTATAACACTTAAACACTAACTTAGAACTACCATTTACATCACAACAATTCACTTATTTATATAATTTATTTATATCACTGTCTATTATCGGTTTTAATTCGCGCACTGCTGCTTTCTTACAACTACTACTGTCCCTCGGTCCAAAGATGATCACTATATATACACCTTTCAAACTTTCTAGACAGGAACTCGAAGAAATCCTGAGTATTCCCGAATGATGAGTAATAATTAGAAATTCCTCGATTATTCCAGAATTAAACTTGTTACTTGTCGCCGGAGAATGATTTACATCTTGTAAGTTGATAACACGAAAAGTACCGTGTGCGGTGTCTACGCCGTAAGCATGTTAGCGATAACAAGTACATGCCACAAATTGTTATCGCACACACGCACTGTGTCACTGGTCGCTACAATTTCTAACATAATTATGAGCAAAAGTGTAGAGAAGGGTCTTAATCATTTAGTTTTTTTTGTCTTAGTCTTGCACACATAGTAAGACCAAGATCGCAAGTTCAAGACTCATACTAATACAAACTGTTAAAGCAAAACCAAGGCCAAAGCCAAATGATCTGCAACAAAACTAAACCCAAAAGCACATTTAGCCTTATGTTCGGGACCAAAGACATGTAGCGGTTAGTTAAATTTAATATTTCAAATACTAGGTAAACAGCAAAATCTTTGTAAATTTGGAAACAAATCTTTTGCTTGCCTTCCGAGAATGTAATTAACAGTAAATACCAAATAGTACCTTTTGCGTTCAATATTCGAGGAATACAATCAGTACTAGATTCCGAATAGTACCTTCTTCGCTTAGTTCTAATAAACTCATTAGTGTGGTTTTTAAGCAAAATTAGATACTGCAAATTTATCGCTAAATGCAATTAAGATGACAATCCAAACATCGTCATTAAGGGTGAAAATGGCTGGACAGTGCAGTGAACCGAACTATATATAAAGTGAAATTTGAATAATGTTAGTTAGTTAGTATTTACCTTTCTTTTGTGTTTATGCTATTGTCCATTTTTTAGTGTGGGTTTACTTGTGTTTATTTTTATAGTTCTCTAGTTATTCGCTTGTGTTTTGTTTCTTTTGTCTTTTATTGTTGTGTGTAGTATGATCCAAATTAAACTTTTGAATTTTATTGCTTTTATCGGACTTTCTTTGTGTGTTTTCCATAAGCACCAACCCCGATAGACAATTAATAATATTTATCTCATATTATACTATTATACATTTTATTTGTCTAGTTTTAAGAATTCAATTTCCAGTCGCATACATTAAACGAATACCTAATCGGTTATTGTTACCAGAAGGTACACGGTGTCCCTTTGTTCGGTTACATAGAGTAGACATTGGGATTCCCAAATTAATATTATAGGATCATAAAGGCCCATTTGGCACAAAAACCCAAGTTGTATTACCTAGTTTGTAGTTTTTAAAATATTATAAAGAGTTTTTAGTTTACATCACTCACAACACAAGAATATAAATTTTAACACAATAAGAGTTTATTTTTAATATACTCTCAGGGAACGATTCCTCATTTCACTATAAGACTTCGTGTAAATAATAAAGTAGCAGTAAATTAGTGTTAAAGTTGTACGAGTGTTTTATTGGTCCTTCGACAAACCAAAAATTAAATGTGGTATCTACATGAGTACAACCAGTCGGTATTAGTGTACAGGACAGTAAAAACACCTTGTCTCCGTCGTGGAAAATTCGAGCTCAATAGAGTATAATTTGCAACACTAATTGGTTGTATTCGATTCCTCTTCGCACTACCTTGCCTAAAATTCTAATACCTTTGTAATGAATTTTTATATATCAATAGTTTGAACCCTAATTCAGCTGTTGTACTGAATATAGTGTAGGCACGTCAGAAGCGTTGTTATTTGCAGTTCCCGGGACACATGTCGCACCCACGCCGCCCACCGTCACCGCGAACGAGAGAGAGTACATTGTACTACAAGCGTACTTGTGTGTCTTTCGACGTGTTTGCGTATGCGTCTTATTCCGTTTATCTACCTTATCGGAAAATCTGAGAAAGAAGGGTCTATTACGTCGCGAACGTCGCTTGCTGCATGTCGATTTATTGAAGATAACCACGCTCTTACGTACCTACAGGTCTTTTGAAATATCGAGATTGTCCGCATTTTGCTGTTACTGTAAGACAAAGTAAAAAGGTTAAAAAGAGTAACACTTACTTTGACAAATTGTTACGAGTTACATACATGTAGGTAATAAATTGTATACCAGGAAATGTGATAATTTAGAATTATATTAGTATCTCAGTAAATTTTAAAATGTATACGTACTTATACCATTGAACATGTGCTTTATTTTTAGTTGGTATCAATTGAAAAAGAAACGAATAACACAACAAAATAGTATCTTTGAATTGTAAATGAACATGAATTCACAAAGCCAGACGATGACTCAGAAACAGCAAATGAAGGAAGGGAATGGCAGTGGCGTATTCAAAGGGGGGGGGGGGATACGAATAATCAACATTAATCCTCTAAAAGGCAAAAACACAGGTATATTATCGGATACTAATGATGTTTTTATTGAACTTACGAAAATACACCGACGATTGGAGTTTGTATTGTAAAATTTGCAATTTTAAAACATATATCCCATTTGGGGACTTCCCACTTCGGGACCTCACAAAATTTTGCATTTTTAGTTCCCACTTCGTGTCCTGCTCTGTAATTGTATTATAGTTATTCCCATTTCGGGACCGATCGATAATTATAATGCACTTATGTAGGTACTATATAGGTACCTATATAGCCAGGTTGATTTTAATAGAAATAAATCTAAACGAGTTTAATTATATTAGCCGTTGGTAATAATAATAGGTTCTAAAGAGCTAAGTTTAACTTTTTTTAAAATGAAGAAAACGTATCGCGATTGTAATAATATACAGGGTGATCGTTTTCAACCCACCCCCTGGACTCTAGACGTATTTGAGGATTTAATTGGAATATCGTTTTGAAATTAAATTTTAACAAATGTTTTCAAATTGTTTCCATTTTTAGGTCCGGTGACATTTCTTTTTTTTATTTACCTTGATTGATTCCTTAGGATCACAAGGTTACGGTATGTAAGTACAACATGAACAAAGTGAGTCTGTCATTGTTGTATTGTCATTCCCTTATACATAATGTTTTATAAATTTCCAATAAATTAATACGCAGGTACAAGTCGTTGGTCTCGAACTCGGAACTAAATATGGACCCTTTTTAATACATGTTTTGTGGGTTATACGAATTTGACGTTTTGGTACTTATCCCCCTACCCTATTTTACGAAAAAAGAAACAAAGAAACAACGAACAAAAATGGTAAACATAATAAACCTTTATGTATAAGAGAATGTCGAGACCACGACAAAACTCACTTCGTTCATGTTACCTTTATACGCCGCAACCTTGTGATGCAAAGGAACGAAAAAAATTTATTTTTGATTAATAAGTCAACATGAATAAAAAAAGGAAATAGCACCTGAATTAAAACATTTGTTTCGAATCTCTATTGGTTCTAAAAATATTGAAATAATTACAAATAAATAGATTTGTTTCAAAGTAATGTAACGCATTAGTAGAATATCTACGCGGTGCGAAATGGAACAGTAGGTACGAAATTGGAATACACCTTTTTTTGAAAGACGCAAATAATTCTTTACTAGAACTACACTACAGGCAGTCAACTGGATACCAAAAATAATTTCAACACATTTAGAATTATTTAACAAGAAATCGCAAATCGATCAATCGGGGATAATAGGTAGGTATTAGGTATAAAATTCAGAAACAAAATTCGCAGAGCGTAAACTGGCCGATTTCACATAAGCATGCAAAATTTAGGTGCAACCCGACCGACACTAACATAATAATAACTTAAAAATGCCAAAATATTTTAATGAGGTTGTGTGCATTACTGTTACTGTCTGTTTTCCATACAGAAATTTATTGGTCTGTAGTTGTTTAACGTAATGTCAGGAGAATATGTGTAATTGTAGTTACTTGTTTGTTAGAAGGCTGAAGAGGACCATTTGCTCTATACCTTTTAAAAAATAAGTTTATTTAAAAAAAATATTCAAAAAAGTGGCATTTAAGGTGCCTACAAAAAGGATAAGAAAAATGGATTAGGGGTGTCTGTCGTCAAACTCAAATTTCATTATTAATATAATATAAATTATAACAATATTAAAAAAATGTTTTAAAAACAGGAGAGGAAAATGAAAAATATGATTAAATTATAAAGTTTGCCACAAGGGGCTAAAAATTGCCAAAAAATCTTATGAACTCTAAAAATTCCTCGTGGCAACAAAAAAAAATTTTGACCCAAAAAAAATTATTTAAAAAAGAATGAATAGCAAAAATGAAATTTAAAGGAAAACTTAATCTTAATGAATTTACATAATTTATTTAAAATAAAAGGGTAACTGGTTCACAAAACTTTCACACAACGTGAAGCACAAAACACGAACAGAAAAACCCACACACACGTCTCGTCGGTACCAAGGATCGAGGAAAAAAGCCGCGTGCATCGACGGAAAAATTTCAACGATCCTTCCATCGATCGCGTAGTCCTGCGCAAAAGTTGTTAGCCTTGATGATAAGACGGAAGGTCGATTAAAATTGAGAAGAAATCAGTAAAACTGAACCAAGAAAAAGACAAACTGAATTAAAATAAGTTAAAAATTCGTAACGGGATTTTTAATAAAAAAAAAAAAACGTTACAACCTAATAAGGCTTTACACAGGAGTGGCCAGAAGTCAAAAGTATAATCTACACACCAGTATTAAATAATACCTTGTAAAATAAAAAGTGTTCTTGATTTGGATTTTGGCTAACACAGTGGCCAACTGTACAAGGACATAAAAAAAAATTTTTTTTTGATATCTCACATAGTTTGAGGTAATATTATTCCTTACGGGCACAGGAACCATTATATTATGTCCACATGCCTATCAACAAGAGGAAGAACATGTGTTGCTTTCTTTATCGACATCTCATTGAGCGCACTCTATGTAGGTAATAATTGTATACAGAACTAAAAATATACCGAAAACTAAGCGAGACATCCAATTTTCTTCTCCTTTATTAATTATTGTTTTATTTATCTTTTACCATCATTTACGGGTGCAACGATAATCATACTATTCTCAATTTTTATACAATATTCAGGTAATAAGAAATTATTCTGTAATAAAAATTTACAATGGCATCATTATTAACAACTCACAAAGTTTTCTGATGAATTCCTCTAATTTCACTAAAATGTGTAACAGACTGCCATACTTAAATTATGTCAAAGCAACATTTATATAAATGGTTTCTTATATTCCTAGTTATTCGAAAATATTTGAAAAATTGGAAACGTCATGAAAATTCGAATACCTATTTTGGATATTTTTGATCACAACGGTGCTACTGTGTAGTACCTACACATAGCAAGAAGTTGTTTATCGTAGCCGTTTGGCTGCCGCCCTCGAATTAATCTTTTCCGTTTGTTCGTTCGGGCGAACAGTATAAATCAAACAATCAAAGGGCAACAGTATAAAATATGGGGCGCATCTGTTGTGCCTCTGTATACGCTGCCGTCGGTTAGTGTTGATGCATTGAGTCGCCGTTCTCGTTCCTTCTTTCTTTCTCTTTCTCTCTCGATCTTTGGAACAGGAACAATCAAAACCATGGGCCAATAATAAAGCTTATTTACGACCGTGCGCGACGCTTCAAATAATTATTACACGTAATACGTCACGCACAAACATTCACACACGCAAAACTAAAGTTCAGTACGGACCTTATGTAGGTGTAAATTACTCGAATTTTTGCGTCGCTAAGTCGCGAACTCGGCAAAGTGACCCTAATCAAGGTGCTGCTCTTAATTACCGTTTTATGGCGCCATAAACCTTATTAATTACGCGAACGCTATCGCTAATTTTACGCAAGCAATTAGAGAACGAACTCGGTTTCATCCCACGATCTAATTGTAAATCGATGTTGTGGCTCTTGTTGTACTTGTTGCTCTTGTTGGTGGCATTTAAGTTTATTTTTTGAGAGGAAAAAAAAAATGGGTGAGGTGGAGTTGTCTACAACCTCTCTAGTCTAACTGGTTTCATGGAATGTTAATACTTACGACATACCTCCTGTCGTTACCTTTTGTGAATCAAAACAATAAATTTCTCATAAAATTCGTAGGACTTCTTTAAGCTAGAAGATAAAATATATAATTTATTTAAATGTTGAGAGACTCGCAAGGATTAGAAACTGCCTTCGACATCATAAAATAATCAGATCGTTTATTTTGTTTATCACTAGCAAATTAAAGCGGATTTGCCACATAACTAGGTACGTTAATTGCAAAAAACAGTTTCACCATGGATTGTGATTATATTAGGGTAGGATATGGTAGTTTATGGTAAGTTAGGGTAAGTTCTACCAATAAATAATTAACGATAATTTTCTTACAATTAGACGTAATAAACTGATACAAACGGTGACTGTAAAATATAACAAGACGGGTGGGGCATAACTGAGCCGTGGAGCCGAATGGGCATTTCCTATACTATTATTGAACATCTTTTCTATAGAAAGAACCTTTTTTGGAATTCTAACTCAACTCAGCAATAGCGTTGGAGAGCCTACGTCGACAATGTGAAGCTTCAAAAATTAACCTTGCGATGAGAGACGAAATGTCGAACACTTTTGATGCCCCCATGATCCACCATGGGGATTTCAGCAATCATATGCGGTTAGAACTCGAAAATACAGATTTTTCAGACGACAGCCGTGAAAGCCTCAATCAACTCTTTCTAAAACCTGAAGCAGTTTGTTATCCAAATCCGTTATGTCCACTTCCGTTGAAACGAGCATGTTAATAGTATTATTGCAAATACGGAAGTGAC